>CM052700.1:134120118-134162304 GCA_028551405.1 Uromys caudimaculatus
GCGCCAACCAATGGAGGACACGCTGCCTCGGGGCTATATAACAGCGCCATTCTGGGGCCCCGGGGTCTTTCCTCTTTTCATCATGCAATAAACGCATTGCTGCAAAAGGATCCGTGTGTCCGCGTGGGTTCTTGCTGGCGAGAGGTGCGCAGGACAAAGACTGAAGCATGGGAAATTTGCCTTGGAAGATATGACAAGACAGACACATGGTACCTGAGCACAGGTAACCAGCCACATTGCGAGAGGACCTAACCCGCTCCATTTTAGAACAGGCTGCCATATTATGCCCTAAGCTTCAACTTTCCAAAGAAGCAAGCAAAACTTCTCAAAAGAAAACCACAGACAATGGGTTGTTAGTCAGCAATGGCCTTGATATCTAGCTGAGAGAGAGAGAGTGCCAGCTCAAGGACTGATACAATTCCTGGAATTTCTCTGAGGACTAACCAAAAGTGGTAAAGCTAATATAGAAACCAATTAGAAGTCTAGAATGTAAATACTGCTTACCTAGCTAATAACATTAAAGATGACCTAACCATTTCTGAAGTTCCCCTAGATGTTCTTAAAGGAACCTTCTAGCTAATCTGATTGTTGCCATTTTATATCAATAGCTGCATCGTTGTTGTTCTGCAGAAAAAATGTCCTTTACTTTCCGCATACTGTTTGAGCCTGGGATCTTCCTTCAATGATCCTCAGACTCTTATATGGTAGAATGTAGATTAAAATAAATGGGTTAATTTAAAGTATGAGCCAGTCAGAGAAGAACATAATTATATGGCCAAGGTATTTGTAAAAATATTTTGAGTCTGTGTCTTATTTCTGAGAGCATGTGGCTGGGAGGAACAACCAGACTTAACTTCCATATTTGAAAAATTATCATTCAAAACTATTGTTTTTTATTTTCATTTTCATGTATGATCAAATGAAAGGCATTTCTTAGCTTTTATAAGTTAGTTTGGACGGAATGACCATGACCAAGCTGTCTGATGTACTTCACTTCTCCTTATACTGGACGTTTTTCCTGTTCAAATCCAATCTTTATCAATTTTGATGGCATCCACAGCTTTTCTTATCCCGTGAAAACAAAGACAAAACCTCTTCCTCAATGTAACATATATCCAAGTTTCCATTCTGAAGACAACACATCTTTAAAATATACAGGCTGATTTAATTCAGTATTTTTTTAGTATCAAATTACTCTCCACAGATGCTGTTCCTTTCTCATTAGCATTTAAAACATTTAAAGTTAATCAAGCACTGTGAAATCTATCTCTGGGAATCTTTACTTCCCCATTCTGTTTATTAAGCTTTTTTTTTTTTTTTTTTTTTTTTTTTTTTTTTTTGGTTTTTCGAGACAAGGTTTCTCTGTATGGCCCTGGCTGTCCTGGAACTCACTTTGTAGACCAGGCTGGCCTTGAACTCAGAAATCCACTTGCCTCTATTAAGCATATCTTTTAAAGTGTAATTAGATCTATTTATAACAGCTTGTTCTTTAGGATTGTGTGGTATACATGTGATACGTGTTATGTTATAATATGCAAAAATGTTTCACTTTGCTAGATTCACGTGATGGAGCATTTTCACTCTTAATTTGTACATGTATCCTCACAATTGCCATACCCTCTAATAAATGTGCAATTATCATGTTAGACATTTCAAAACTTAGAGCAGTTACCCATTGAAATCCTGAGTACTTTTCTATGGTATGGTGCACATACTTTAATTTTACAAACTCTGATAAGTAAAACACATATACTTGATATATTTCATTTCTTTGGTTACCCTTTATGTTACTTCCTGGAGTTTAGTTATACAAGGAACAAGTGAAGCATTTCCTTATAATTTCCTTGATCTATTTAAATAGATAGAAAAATATTTTTCCTAAACCTGTGCTGTTAACATTTGGTTTCTTACAAATTTCTGAGATTTCTATCACATTTCCTATTAATATTTCTATTAATGATTAGTTTAATATTATCTTGTCCCTAAAGGGCCTGGTAGATCTGTGTGAGATCTGATACGCATTATATACAATGGTTGATTTCTATTTCTGATTACTTGTAGTTGAATAAATAGTGAAGTTAATTCTTAATCATTTGAAAAACGTTCAGTGGTTTCAAGATGCACAAGAACTCTTTTTGTATACTTTGAGTAGTAACTACATTAAGAAATTCAAGAAAATTTAATAACATAAAAATTGGATACACTCTGATTTTTTAAACTGAACTATATGGGTTTAGAACTTCTTTACTTATTTATCCTGACTTATAACCTGCCTTTCCTGAGTTATTTGTAACAGAATGTAGGGCCTCCAGAAATTGCTGTCCCTTTTACTGTATGGGGGAGAATCCAATTAGTTCTTTTCATAAACTGAAGACTGTAAAATCATTTTTAAAGAAGTTATTTTTCTTTATCCCCGACTAGCTCATAAATGAATGAGACTGATAATACTAAATTTATTTAATCAGTTTCACACAATTGCTGGATGATTACCCCTAAACTTTTTTTCTACACTGAACTGCCTATTTCCCAGTGTAGACATAGACGTGGAGAAATAGACTTGCTGTTGGAGTCTCACCAGCCTGGTTTTGCTCCATCAGTTTGTTCTCAGGGTATAAGTCTCTTGGCTATGTGCTTCTGGTCCATCTTGTCTAATGATCTCTTATCCTATCCATTTTCTTTCTCCTGCCTCGATTCATCCCCCCCTCCATGTGTCCACCATCCCAGTAACTAAAGCTCTGCCTACCTCTATTCTCCCCAGTAACTGACTGTCAGCTACTTTCATTTGACCAGTCACAGAAAATAGGAAGATAGGTAAGCAGGGTTTATACAACATCATTTGGTATACATTAGAATATGCTCATTAGGATTGTAACCAGATCTTGATGGTCATTATTTAGGATTTGAGTATATAGCAGATTCAGACCAACCCCCAACATAAGTTTCTTGCTTTTGGAATATTTGTTGTTAATCTTTCCCAAGAAAATTCTACAATCTATTTGTCAATGCTCATTTTCTGCCCATAATGATACAACTTCAGCATTGTGAAGGGTATGACAGTTTCTGATGGGCCGTTTCCTGCTAATTGATGACGTATCATTTTTTCTTTCAGAATTAATCCAGAAACCTTTTCCTACATAGGTCTTTAATTTGTTTAATCTGTTTGTGTGCTAGAAATGTTCACTCTAAGATATTATCTTTCTTTGCATAAGAATTCTTGTGGGAGAATGAGTTGAAGGTAAAATAACCAAAATACAATCCAGTTTTGGATCCATATGGTCCATATGTGTGTCCTGTAATTCCTTTTATATAAGAGTTAATACCTTTTCAGATTAAGCTGATAATTTTCTTGAATGATATAGTAAGGTTTGAAATAAACTACTTAGCTCTTGAGTGGTTAATCCAATTCTGGGTCATAGCCAGTTAATATCTCCCAGCAAGTTTTGAAAATCATTAAGAATTTGTAATTGATTTCTCCTGATTTGTACTTTCTGTGTTTAAATTTACTGTCAACCTATCTTATATGCCAGATATGATAAAATATCCTGAAAAATACTTAATATTTTTCTCAGAAACATTTTTTATTTTATGGTCTGTTTCTGAGATTGTATGAATCTTAGTCTGTGTTTTCTATTGCACCAACAAATTACATCGCTATAAATTCATGGCAATATTGGCCATTAGCTTTAATGTCCCTTTTTGTCTTTCTGGCCCTATAAACACTCGATTTATCTAGCACTTGTTTTACCTGAGATAAAATTTCAATCCCTAGAAGCTGAGTACTTGCCTCCTGAGAAAAGGTAATCTGAATGCCAAAATTTTGGTGAAATTATTGTTACATCTGCTCCTGTGTCTACAAAACTTTCAAGTTCAATGGTATTTATTTGTGTATTTAGATTTGGTCTCTGATGATTTATAACATTTGCCAAAATACTTGATTTTTTATCTCTCCTGAATTTTTTGCTTTAGCTACTAAAGCTGTTTTGTTCTTGATTGTATCTAGAACAGTGCTGTTTTTAACAACAAGCCTTAAATCTTTTATTTGTTCTATGGCTGAGTTTCTCTGATGCTGAAAAGGAATGGTTGAATGGAATTTGACACTGGGGACTAAAGGAGGCCCTCTGGGGTGTTTACTAAGGAAAGTGTTACCTTGCCTATTCTTTGCAATCCTTAGTTGAATTCTGGCCTTTGCCGCATCTTTTGCATACTCTAGAAGGTTAATGCCTTCTTTTTTGGATTACCTCTAAAAAAAAAACGTTATTTCTAGGATATCTTACCTGTAATCCATTTTCATATCCATTCATCTTTTGGTGCTGATGTCAGGGGGTGCAGGAGTCATTGCACAATCCACACAAACTCTGATCTCAGTCACACAGGAATGGTTTATTGATTCCGTATCCTAAGATTGATTGGTTGGGGCTGTAGTTCAGAATTCAGGGGCTGAGACTATGACTCAGAATAATTTTCTGAGTCAGCTTATAAAGGCAAAACCACAATGAGGTCATATGTGGTTGTTGTAATTACTTCCCAGTAGTCTTTCCTAGCTCAAGTCATTTTAAACATAACAGTTCATATTGACCTTTAATTTGATGAGTACTATGTGAAGCTTATAGTTGTGGAATTTCTTAAGGTTAACAAACTTCATAATATACTGAACATAAGAGTGTATGTGGTCAGCAAGATCTGACTCTGAGCCAAGTAATTTTTCTGCATCAATGACTGGCAGACATATCACAGCAACAATATGAAATAGCTGGCAGGAATGGAACAAAATGGCTACAGTTATGCTAGATACTGATTTTGCCTTTAAAGGTCCACTCACCATTTTGCATTCCGAATTAGCATTTTTAAAAGCCAAAAAAATCAGTTAGTATTTTTCTGACTTCTAAATCTGTTACTACTCCATTTACAGATGAAGTCAATCTTCGCAAACAACAACAACAACAACAAAACAAATTAGTGAAGATCTCTTTTAAGCCTTGTATAAATTTACTAAATGACTCTTGCCTTTCTGGATTTTTCAACCTTGACCTGAGCATTTAAAACTGCTAAATGACATACTGCCAAGTTGCGATCATCAAATTCAAGTTGCCTTTTTAACTCAGCGTATTGACTTTCACCTAGCAACTGGTCTTGGGAAATATTAATATCTCTAGCCTTAGGGTTAAGGTTAGGGTTAGGGTTAGGGTTAGGGTTAGGGTTAGGGTTAGGGTTAGGGTTAGGGTTAGGGTTAGGGTTAGGGTTAGGGTTAGGGTTAGGGTTAGGGTTAAGGTTAGGGTTAGGGTTAGGGAAAAAAAAAAAGAAAAAAAGAAAGAAAAAAAATATCTCTAGCCTTATTTCTATGGCCTTATTTATTCATTATTCTATGACCCTAGTTTCATCTTTCCACTATGTTACCATTATAACTGGGGACTAGCTTCCAATAATGCTGTGCCCAAAACCTTTTTTCTTGGAGCATAATTGTGTTCTAAGTTGCCAGTGAATTTAATATCGGGTTTACATAGAGTGAATGTATACTACATGAAATAAATTTTTCCTTGAATCTCCTCAAGTCTAATATGTCTATAGAATACCATTTCATTTATTCATAATCTTTGAAGTGACTATCTTCTCCCTGTAGGTTTTGTATAATAACTGATATAAAGTTGGTTTCTAACAACCTTGGCCACACATCTTCAGTTTCATCATGGGGTGGTGGAGTAGATTCTTATCTAAATTTCTCTGTCTATGTTAGAGTATTTTCCTTGTTTTCATCTATAATTCTTTGTATGGCTTGTCTAAATTTCTCTTACTGTGTCTAAGTATTTTTTATTCTCATTTATAACTGTTTCTAATCCATCTATAGTTCATATTTTTATTTTTCATTATCTCTAAAGCTTTTTTTAATCTTTGAGAGAGTACAGAAATCCATTATGGCTATTAAAGATAAAATATGAAATACCAAAATGATAATAATCATAGTTGGTAGTGAGTCCATATCAGTTAAGTCTTTTAGCTTTTCATTTACTGCTTCTATTTTTAAGCCATCTAAAGTGGTACTATATAGCATCCCAACTCCTTGTATCATGGGATTTCCCATTCTTAATTCTCTCTTGAGGAATTCCAAGGGCACTTACAAAATCTGATGGCTCTTCAGTTTCTTCACAGCTGGGATGATTTCTCTGTGCTTGTAAGTCACACCACATGTTGGAGCAGCAATTGTTGTCTTTAACAAAATCTCAAATGTTCAATTTTACCAGGAAGATACTGGAATAAAAGCCACAGAGTCAGAGAAACCATCCAGTTGAATTTCTTCTTCAGCCAATATCCAATAAAGGAAAGCCAAGCTCTCGTTCTGTATGCCATTTCAAAAACCTTTCAAATTGAATGTCATTCCCTCCTACTTCCTGTGCACCTCTCTATCCACCCACCTGACTTCCTCTTATTCTCTTGTTTTTGCCTGTGTTCATTCCATGTCAACTAGTTGCTTTCTCTACCTCATGACCTATGTTTGACTTTCTAATCCTTTTACAACAAAGAGAAAGCTCTTGAATTGAAAGTGTGTTACATCCTTTAAAGATTAAGCTAGCACTTAAGCATACCAGAATTAGAAACAAGTTTTTCCAATAAATAACACAATCTCATGTTTCACAGTGTGATCAAGTATCCTGCAACAGAGTCTTCACTGACCATCTTTGGTGAGTAGAAAAGTCTTACCATGGTAGGAATGATATATCAACTCAGTCATAAAACCTGTAAGCTACAACTTGTCCTGCCTAAAAGATGTGCTGGGGTAACAGTGGCACAGAACTTGTGGGAGTAGCCAATCAATAACTGGTCCAGCTTGAGACTCATGCTACAAAAAGAATTCCACCATTGACACTGCCAGGCTGGCCAAGATGGCCAGGATGGCCAAGATGGCCAGGATGCAGAGGCTGGGAAGCTCAGAAACCTAGGATAAAAATCAAGTACCACCAGCCAAAAATGTAAATTAATAATTAATTAATTAATACAATCAAGGTAATGATTCATAATATTCTGTTATACTCAGAAACCAGAGCTGAGCCCAATCATCATCAGAAAAGCTTCATCTAATAACTGATAGGATCAGGCAGACAAATTTTAAAACCACAACATGACTTCTCAGGCAAAGAATCTCATCCAAAGACCTAGGTATAACATCCTACTGCAATGCAGACATACCACACACCTTTAATCCTACTGGCTGGAATATAGACATGCCTTTAGTATACATCTTTAATCCCCAAAACTGACATTTAATTGAATGGCAAACTGACAAATTAGAGAAAGATTTGATAGAACGAGCCAGAAATAGGATTTTTCCCAACAGATAGGAAAGAGAGCTGACTTAAGAGAGCAGCACAGAGGAGAGGTGTGTGGTTTCCTTGGAACAGTTTTACAGAGACATGCTAAAGATGAAGACAGAATGAGCCAGAATATGAAAAAGAAGACAAAAGAGTTAGTTTGATGCCTAGCAGAGCAATTCAGTCAGAAGCCAAGAGTAGTCAGGCTGAATAAGTCAGCTTGGAAAGCAAATTTGAGCCTGAATAGCTGAGTTGCATAAGCAAGGCAGAGTTCATAAAGAAGTAGAAAGGGTGAGCTTATTCACAGTACAACAATTATATCTGGTAAATAAAAGAAACTTTTACAGAGAAGATGCAAAGACTCACAGCCAAATATTACCCAGAAGTCCAGGAACTAGGCAGAAGATGAGGAAGGAAGCTTGTAGGAGGCAGAGGGGTGAAGGAAACCAGAAAAACACTAAAAACATGGCCAAGAGAATCAACAAACAGAGCTTATGGGAGATTTTAGAAACTGAAGTATCAGTCAGGGAGCCTATCTTGCTCTGAGCTAGATCCCCTGCATATAAATTATAGTTATGTACTTTGGTGTTCTGATGGGATTCCTAAAACTGGGAGCAGGGTTGTCGATGATTATTTTGTCTGCTCTTAGGATCCTTTCCTCTTAGTTTGTTGGCTTGTCCAGCTTTGATGTGAGGGTATATGTGGTAGTTTGAACAGGTTTGGTCATCATAGATTCATGTTTCAATGCTTCTCCATAAGGAGTGGAAATATTAGGAAGTGTGACCTTCTTGAGTAGATGTGACATTGTTAGAGGAAGTTTCTCAATGTTTAGTTAGACTTTGAGGTCTACTATGCTTAAATTCTGCCCAATGTGGAATCAGGCATCTCTTACCTGCCTTTGAATCAAGATGTGGAATTCTCAGCACTTTCAGCCCCATGACCACTTGCCAGATGCCATGTTTCCTGACATATTGATAATGGACTAAACTTCTGAGATTGTAAGCCAGCCACAACTAAATGTTTGCCTTTATAAGAGTTGCTTTGGTCATGGTATCCCTTCACAGAAATAAAACCTTAACTAAGACATTATATATGGACTTATTTGAAAGCATGAAGGGGTCAAGCAGCTGAAGCTTAACACTGTGAGAGACCAGGAAAAATCATTGCTGAAGGTGCAGTTTCAGTAGCAGTTCAATGCCTAGGACTGAATGAGTCATCAAAAATAGTTAGGACTTGGCCCTATAAATATGAGAGCCCATTGATTAAAGTGCAGTCTAGTTGCAGGAGAAGATCACAGAGTATTGGAGATGCAAATACTATGAGATGACCACAAAGAATAGCAGCACCAGTAGAGTGGAGTTAGCCAAAGCCTAGAATGCCACAGAGGGCAGAGCTGGAAAAGTGACTTAAATCCTGTGGAGGAGCTCAGAAGATCTTGTATGGACTCCAGGACCCCAGACGTTGAGAAAAAAAGCTGTGAAGTTGAAGTAGCCTTGGAGGCCCCAAGATGTTAAAGATGCCAGAGACAGGGAGTGGAAAGCACTTAAGAGAAAAAAAATGGTTTGCAGTCAACAAAGTTGAAAGGAGTTGGACAGCAGACATGGAGATGCAGAGTTTGGAGTTTGCCCCACTGACTTTTGGACTTGCTTTGGTCCAGTATTTCCTCATTAAGACATTTTGGAATGTTAATATATATTCTTTGATTTTAATTTTGTAGTGGATTATAGTTAAGGGGAAAGGTAGAGTAGTCAATGTGTGGGCAAGGGGAGGTAGAATGGACTTTGAGGAGTGGAGAGAAATGAAACTGTGGTTATGATGTAATATGTGAAAGGAAAATAAATAAATAAATAAATAATACATAAACACATATATGATAGATGATAGAATAAGTAAATAAAAAATCATTTTCTCTAAAATTTTTACAAATTTGACACTGATAATGTTCAAAATACAATTATGAGAAAAGAGTCCCATTTTTACTTATAATTTGAAGACATAGAAGCATAATTAAATTTTTATCTCATTTCACACTAAGTAGTGATTTTATTTCTATATTGTTCATCAGTTTTAAGAACAAAACATAATATTTAATTCTAATTTCTTAATATAAAAAATAAACAGGCCTGGAGAGATAGCTCAGCATTTAAGAGCACTCATCTCTCTTATCAATACCAAACATTGTTCTCAGCACACCCAGTGGTTCACAATCTGGAACTCTAATGCAATAATATCTGATACCCTACTCTGGCTTCTTCAAGTACCAGACATTCATGTGTGCACACAGACAACACAAAAATATATGCAAAATAAATAAATCCTTACTTTTTAAGATATAAATGACTTAAATTATGAAATACATAAAATAAAATTGGAGAAGGCAATATAATTTTCTATTTATAATATTCATTTTTATTTTTAACACTTGCTCTAACATAGTCTCTAAGTATTTGTACCTTATTCTGTTGAAACTAAGAAATGCAATAGGGATGTACTTCAAATATGATTTAAGAATTTGTGATTTTGTTATTCTCTAGAAGGTGTTGAAATGCTGAACATGAATTTTAATAACAATGAAAGATTTAAGAAAACCTCCAGGGAAATGGAGATGGCAATAGTTCAGAAACATAAATGGAATAGAAAAGATGAATAGGCATTGCAAGGTAGGTAGGGTTGGATTGCAACTTGAGTGCTTGTCAAAACAAAGAAGTCAAAATCCTTATGAAATATGAAGTATTATCTATTAATAAAATATTATTTTATGATATGTGAACTGTCAGGGCTCACGATATTTAAATTTCAACTGAAACAAAAATAGAATGTTCAATATAGAAAAGAATATTATGTACATTATAGACAAAGAATATGAGAGAAGATGCCTAGTAAGTGACAGGCATGTTGAGTGACAAAGCACTTGTTTATAATGTGCAAGGTGCAGGGATAAATCCTCAGTCCTAAAAGTAATTGGGTAGGAAACAATAGGGGCAGGAGTTGGTAGATAAAATGATTCACTTTTCTTGTGGTCTTATTTAAAAAATACATGTGGATAACTAGAAGGTAGTTTAGAGGACTGAGTTAATTTATAAATATAAGGAAAGATTGTTTTCTGCTAAAACCACAAAACAAAAAACAAACAAATGGGTTTCAATATGCTCATCCTGAAGGAGAAAAGCATGAAAAGTAAATTAAGGCATAGGTGGGTTATTATTTTAGTTAGAATAAAAAAATCAATGAGTAGTTGGTGCTCTCACACCTACATGTAACTTGTGACAGCATATGACAACAATCATACAAACTGTGATCATCGTGTGCAAGAAATACCAGACTATCCCCACCTCTTCAGAAAGGGCACAGGAAGTACCTATAATAGTACAGACTGAATTTTAAATTAAAAATATATATCAATTCCTTCACTATTAATAACATTATGATTGATATTGTTTCTAGTAAGAAGAGAGCCTTGTAGAAAACCATATTAAAATACTTAATACTAAGTACTAAATATTAAGTACAAGACAATAAAGGCTGATTAGTATCACTATTATTTTATGGCTAGTGATGAAAAAGAATATTACATATTTATTCTAATTCCATTTAATTTCACTTTTACAACTGTATGCCTCATTTTTATTAAATGATTTAAAAAATTGCTTATTGTGTCCCTACTCAACAGGGTTATTTTAAAAAGACATTGCATACACACACACACACACACACACACACACACACACACACACACACACACACATAATATCTGTCTTGATTTTTAATTTAAAATGATAAAACTTTATGTACATAGGACATATTTATCATTTGAGAGATGAAACATATAACATGTTTATATAATTTAGGACTAAGTACTATCAGAATACTATCATGATTTTTTTTTTGCTATATTTTTAAAATTACTTTTAAAAGGTTACGGAATGTAATTTGATCATATATTTCACCCCATAATCTTCTCAGATATTTTCCACTCAACTTCATGTTCCCACTTTAATAAAGAAAAAACAAAAACTAAAAAACAGAAAACCAAACAAATACACTCACGTACATGAATGCATATATGCATGTACAAACAAAAACAAACAAACAAAAATGAAGCAGCACAAGAAGAAAACATAAAGCAACCGCCCTCCAGGGCAGGCCTTATGTAGTTATGTAGTTGTACACCATTGTAGTTGACCAATGCACTTCATAGTATTTTGCTTGGTTTTTGTTATGGTTTGGTGGTTAGTTTTGTTTGTTTGTTTCTTTGTTTGTTTTTGTGGTTTTTTTTCTATTTGGTTTTTATTTTATTCAATTTTCTTGGTAATATACTTAGCTTTTGATGTAAGAATTCTACCAACACTGTAAAAGTCAAGAAGTATGAATTAAGGAAAATAACAAGGGTAAAAATTGGCTGGCTCAGTGGGTTTCAAGAAATAGATGCTAGAGGGTTAAAAAATATATTTGCTGAGTGTTATCAAAAGAAAATTCCACAGAAGAAGGGTTATGCAAATGACACCAGCATTAACATCTCTAGCACTCCATATCTTTCTTGATTTGATGAGAATATATTCATATAATTTTATTTTGAACCTAAATCATGGTTTAATTGTTAAAAATACATTAACATATATATAGATATATAAAATTGTGGAAGAAAGGTTGTTTACCCTTATCATGACCTGACTCACCATGAGCAGTGGTTCTGCCAGAGTTAACAATCCTGAGAGAGTTGCCCAACATATTATTTAGAAAAAATTTTTAAAATTCATAGTGTAATTTATACTATATCTTGCTTTTTCTTTATTATAGAAACAAATCGTAAATCCAGACCATCTGTACTCAGGCATCTCCAGCCTCCACCCTGATCTTTTATGTACATTTTGTTTAAAATAATATCAGATCACTGAAATCCTCACATACAGTTAGCTCCCCCTGATAAGTAAAAGAACTATGTGAAATATTTCAAAGAAAATGAAAAATCAACAACCACTCCCTATTCTCAAATTGTAACATCAGGGGGTCTATGGTAAATGCAAAGTGACTTACAATAGCATAAGTAAGGTAATGATCAATGTATGTGGACATACCTGATATAGAAAAAAGTACAAAAAAATCAATAGTAAAAAATTTAACAAATCACAGAATTTATTTGATTATAGCCATTCTCCTAGGGAAGTAAAGGAATCCTGTGAATAAGATCAGGGAAATAAAAGAGGGTAGAGATGAGAAAGGAATTACAAATAGTAAGGAGAGTGATAACACTGGACTTTTTCTATAATATTCTTGGATACCAAAAGGCTTTGTGAAAGCCACATATCTTACTGTATTAACTCTAAATCAAGAACATCTGTAAGAAAATTTTACATTTTGAAAATGACCATGGTCAGTGCTAGTACACTAAGGAAAGTTACCTATGAACGTCCTGATTTTTGCAATTGATCAAACTATACACATAGGTCATGCTGAAGAGAAGACCGCAGCCAGTTGGAAGAAAAACTAAATAGCACCCTATGCATTCAGAGCGGACAGAGTGTCTTTCTACTGGGTCTCCATCTGTGCCTTAACAGTAACATCCTATATAAAAGGTATACTTTAAAATGATGGAAAGTGGTTTTGACACAGCATATTCTATATTGATTTTCAGAATTCAGATGTGGCTTCTCCTTAACTGATGCTCTCTGACTGTGACAGAGACAAAATGGCAAAGCCATTTTGATGTGCCATTCAGTAGGAAACCCAGTGTGACATTCTAAAATTTATGCCTGACAAACAAGAAGGTGAAAAATCATAACCCATCATTCTTCATGGAATTTCAATCAAAAAGAAAGAATGTTTTTGTTTTGTTTTGTTTTGAGCAAAGGAAGTAACCTGAGTGCATAGCCACATTGAGAGAAAAACTACAACCAATTGGCTTTACATAATGAAGGAATCAGGGTACCTGTTACCAGAATAGGAATTAAACACAGCTCTGAACTGTGGAAAAATATTCTTTCTGAATGTTAAAATTGAGTAGAGGAGGCAGTATAATGATAATTCTTAAACATTTTTAAAGGTATGTTACTGTGTTCTTAATTAAATTAATTCATTAATTATTCTAAGTGTGAGTGGTATTAATACTTTCAAGTAGATTTTCATGACTTGGTGTTCAAAAATTTTACAAGTTTCTTTAACACAAAAATATCCACATCATATATTAAAATATGCATGCTTGTGGAATAAAGTCCTGAGTGGTTCATCTACAACATAATTCTGAAACGAAGGTTCAGGAATCACTGCTGAAGAAATAGGTAGAAAGATTCTAAGAGCCAGAGAGACACAGGAAGCATGCTGTAACACTGATGCTCCTAGAAATGCCAAAGCAGCTATACTCATGGAGTCTCACCAATATGGCTGCCTGCACATGACCTAACCAAAACCAAAACCAATGTGCATCCTTATGTAGAAGAGGGCAAAGTTCATGAGACCTCAAGGCTAGACAAAGAGTTATGGACTAAGAAATGATGAGGGCAGGAGAAATTTCTTCCTCAGAAAAGAGCACACTGGATGGTTATACAGTACTAAACAGTCACCCCTGAAAATAAATATACAAGTAACATTAAATATAATGAGCAGGTTATATAAGATATGTGTGTGTGTGTGTGTGTGTGTGTGTGTGTGTATACATACATGTGTTTGTAAGAACAATTAAAGTAAATGAGCCCATGAATTTGAGATACATGAGACTACATGGGAGAGGGTTAAGGAAGGAAAGAGAAATGTGAAATTATGCATTTATATCATTTGATTATGTTTTTGATATTAAAAACTAAAAATGCACAAACCAGTATATATAAAAAATGCTGTTGAAATTTTACATATGTGATCATAAAACTTCAGTATGCCTAAACTCAACAATAGAGTCTGTACCAGTTGTTACCATCTCATGGAATTGTTTCATCTAATTTACATATTTATTAATGATTTTGTCAAGTGGTAATAAAATATTAAGATAGATAAAGTATGTGTGGATGCTCTAGAAAAATACATATTTTTGATACAACATTCCTTATCATAATATAAAGTATAAAACAGTTTAGGTTGATAATTTCTTTAATAGTTGAGACAATTCTAGGCTCTAAAATGAATAAAGAGACCTCAAGATGACAGGACCATTAATTTTATGGCTACTCTTAACTATGCTATTATTTAGATTTTATAAATGCTTATTCATAAAATTATCCTGAGCATGTGGAGGACTACTCTTTATTAACAATATTATAAATACATAGGCTAATTTACTTATCTGGAAATATACATTAAGAATTATACATGAAGCCGGGCAGTGATGGCGCACACCTTTAATCCCAGCACTTGGGAGGCAGAGGCAGGTGAATTTCTGAGTTTGAGGCCAACCTGGTCTACAGAGTGAGTTCCAGGACAGCCAGGGCTATACAGAGAAATCCTGTCTCAAAAAACCAAAAAAAAAAAAAAAAAAAAGAATTATACATGTATTTGTATATTATAATACATAAATAACAAATATATTTTTATACCTCAAAAACTATATAATATTCATTGACATATTTTAACTATAATTAGCTGTAATGTATTGATGTACAATAAATATTTTATTTTCTAATCCTTAGTGATTTTATTTTGTTTATGAATAATTATGAAGTATAATTAAAAGGTGAATTATAATTTTTAAACATTATTTCCAAGCTTTGTAACTTTCTAAATTGACTATATATTTTTACTTTACAAAATAAATGAATTGCTCATTAAAGCTGATTTCACATGCTTTAGTCTGCAAACTTTCCATTTGTTTTAAGTGTAACTTAAAAATGTGAGATCCAGGACATATGAATGAAGTCTATTGATGACCTTTTAATGCATAAAAAAATGCCATCCTCTCATAGTCTGTGGAAATGTGTCAGACAACAAAAGAGAAAGTAAAGGGTTGAAATGGTTCGAAGCATCTTACCTCAGGTTTCTGTTATTTTATTTACTAATACTCATCAACCTCAGTCCAAGACACAAGATCTGCAGTCAGGGTGAAGGCAGTGAGTACCAATGATGTGCATTCCAAGCTTGCAAATATAAGAGCTGATAATAGAAGAAAAACATGTGTGTATCTGTTCCTCCTGCTTAGAACCATCCAGTAGAAAGCTATAAAAATAAATAATGGTCCATCCAACACACATTAAGAGACGGTTGTGGTATTTTCTGAATGAAAACTCTGATTTTTTTGAGACTTACTTTCTAGTTCAAATAAGCTAACCATAAAATTATGTGATGTTTTTAGAATGAGAATGAATTGTATCACTCACTAGGGTGGGATTTAGCAACCACTCCCTCAAAAGTTCAAGATCATACATAGCATAGCTTCCTGGGAACTTCTTTGTTTCCTATAAGTGTTCAGTGCCTTGAAGACTCACTGTATTGTGGTCTCTTTTATAGGAAAAAAATCAACATTTTCTGACATGACCTAGTAGATCTATTAATATATATTAAAGATTTTATGAGCATGTATATTTACTTTACTGTGTCATATACTGAATAACCATTTAAATCAGCCCATATTTCTTATATAAAAAAGCTTTTCTATAACTAATTTGCATGATTCAGAAAAACTTCATCATGCAAATCAGGTGGAAATATTTTAATAGATTATGTTTATGAAGATAAAATAGGTGTTATGTTTCTGTAACATAACTCCCATAAAATCAAACATCACACATATTATGTAACTAATATTAATAATTAATTTCTAGTGTGAAATGTATTCTGCTTCAGAATGAAATATAATTTTAAAAACTTCTAGACTGTCAGAAGATCATCTAAAAGTTACTGTTAATTATAGTAATATAAGGTTTTTATTCTACCCAAATTATCTGTCCATAAAAATTTTATGTTCAGATAGAAAGGTCACTCATCAAAGTGAGTAAAAATAATTTTTCTCAAGTTTTACAGCTGTTAAGTTATGTTACTAATATTCTAATTAAATATGTTAGTTTTTAAGCCTCTTAGTGAAGGTTGCTTAGAAGCTAAATTAATTGGTATATTTGTTTATACTTTCAAAAGACTTTATTTAAAATTAAAAACACTACACAATCATATTACTTGGTAATGTTCCCTTCATTATTATCCTAGCTTTATTCATATTAAAAAAGAGACATAAAAGGTAATTGAAGATGTGTTGGATGACAAGAGCATATTTATCCATACATAAAAAATGTGATAATCAGAAGTTATTTTATGAAGTTAGGGTGTACTAAGAAAATGACTAAGAAAAAGGAAGCCTCCATTGCATTCAAACATAATATGTGAAAAGCATTTTTCCTAGGTGCCTTGTCCCAACTCTCTGTTCAGTCTACTCTCCTAACCATTTCTTTGAGCTTTGAGAGCCAAATGTTGCTCTTTGTCTTGCAGACATTCTATTAAGGCAGTTACTTTTACTCTCTGAACTCCATTCTTGTGTCTTCCTTAGACTATGGCTGTGATTTTGTGTAATAATTCAATTTTAAATATTTAATAATACTTAATTTTAAAAGTACATTTTCCTCTTCATTAGAAAGTCTTTTTCCCCCTGCTGTGGGAATTTATTAGTCCTTAGATATTTTGGATTGTTCATTGGGAAAAAAGAACCATTTTATCTAAAAACAAATAAAAATTCTGGGTGGGCTTGAGAAGATACAAAATTATTTTTAACTTATATTAAGCTGCCAAAACTGATATACTTATCAACTTGCTTTTTAGTACAAGAGAACTTACAAAAATTAGATTATACATTTTAAAAGAAAGAGGGCACAGTTTTCTTTATAATTGGTAAATTTTAAATGTGATATTAGATTTGATTTCTTATCTGTTTGGATAAATATAGAAATAATTATAAGAGATTATTCGAGAAAAATCAGTAACTTAGTATAAGAACACATTCCCTCACAGTTTAGTGATATTGAATTCTGTAGTATTTTCAGAAATCCATCTATTATCCAAAATACAGTATTCAGTGTTTCAAAAATAATCTTGAACCCATGGTCAGTAGAGATTAACAGTGGCTCACATTTTATATGATAGTTTGATCTCATTAGCCAATGGTTACAAACATTGTTTTGCTATGTAAAAGCCAAACCATTACTTCATCTCCATCTGTAGAACATTTTATAAAGGGTTATACTTTACTGGCTGCTTTGGTTATATGAAGGAGAAAAAAGAAAGAAGGTATAATTTTGTAACACAGACATATGCTTATTATTTAAATGCTTATCTCAACTCTAAAATGTACAGATTATATTCATTTGATGAAAATTTCCAATTAATAAGTTTCATCTCCACTTTTAAAATGTGATATAAAAAGAGAGATAAATTCTCAGCAATTGCATTTGCCTCTTTTCAGAATGAGTCACTTTCTGAGCTGGATCACAAAGAATGTTGTCAATATTTGCTCATAACACATTATTTAGACGGCATTAGTCTTTGTGTAACTTTTAAGGAAAGATTAATTGAATTCATAAAGCTTTATTAAATAAAATTCATTTTCTAGGATGTCTAATGAAAATTACCATGTGTTTTGATGTTAGCATGAATTTTATAGTACATAAAATTCTTGAAAAGCTTTAATAGACACTTTCCAGAGAGAAGATCCAGGGCTGGAAGGGGATACTGGAAGGTTAACTTCATTTCAAAGACAACTACCAATGTGTACCAGTACACCTATGCCCAGAACTCTGATGTAGGCAGAGTTTATATCATTGCAGTGAAAAAGGAGCATACTCTTTTGCTATTTGTGGAAGTATTTGGGTCATCACAGGCCAAGAAATTGTAAGGGGCAATATTGCATTTCAGATGAACAGTCTCAAGCCAGAAACAGAAAGATAGGGATATGAGACCCCTCATAGAGTCATACAGACAGTTTAGCAGTCATTACAATTTAATATTTTCAAAACCTTCTCATTGGTAATCTTAAATTCCTATACTAGAATTTTAGTAGTTCCACTCATTTTGTTTTGAATGAGAACTAGTAAAACTTAGCGTATTATTGTTTAAAAAGACCAGGAGAATATAAAAATCAAAAGACAAATATCCATGTACCAGTAGAATCATTAACAGGCAGTGTGTTTTTCCTGTCATCTGTTTTTATATTCTTAAGACTGAATGATGGGAGGCTTGGGATTTCTTTAAACTCTAAGTGTCTTAGAGCAGTAAAGTTATTCACAAACTTACCCATAATGCTACACTTCTCTGTCTCTTCTTACTTCATAAAATGCCTCTCTCTCCCTTTGACTTCTCAAATCATAATTATTTAAATTTCCATACTTAATTTCCATACTTAAATTTACAATATAAAACCTTATACTGTTCATTTTCTTATAAAAAGTTACATTGCTAAGTGGGAAGCAAAATGTTAATATATCTATTATTATTTTGTTAACTGTGGTAGTTTTTCATATTTAGCAATCGCATTCAAGAAATATCATCGTCTATCTATTAGTGAATTTGTTAATTATCAAAAAATTAACTGGGTATACGATTAAGGAGGATGTGGTTTATGAATTGTGTATACTTTTTTTCTCTCTGTTTTTTCACCTGTTCTTGATAATGAGATTATTTTCTCATACAATGTATCCAGATTGCATATTCCTCTCCCTTTAATCCTCCAAATTCTCCTGCCTCTCCTCCCATCCAAATTCCCTCTCTTTTTGTCTCAATTAGAAAAGAATGGATTCTAAGAGATAAGAACAAAACATAACAAAATATAATGTAATCATAACAGTGTTGTCTAAAACAAGCCAACAGAAGAAAGAAAAAGAGCTGGAGAGCAGGGGCAAAAATCAAAGACCCACTTTATTCACTCATTCCCATAAAAGTGCTAATCTGAAAGACAGATTAAGGAAGAGGACCTGGAAGAGACCCATGTAGGTCCTATATCTGATAACCCAGTCTCTGTGCTTTCACATGAGCTTTGGTTAGTGGATTTAGAGGGCTTTCTCTGATTCTGTCCATCCCTTTTACTCTCCTTCAACTTCTTCCACGGGGTTCCTTGAGCTAGGATGCAAAGGATTTGATGGAGATATCCCATTCAGAACTAAGTGTCCCAAAGTCTCACCATCTCTATGTAATGTCTGGCTATGGTTTTCAGTGTCTATCCCCATATGCTATAGGAGGAATAAGGCACTAATCTGTGAGAACAGCAGAATATCATTAGGAATTATTCTAAAGTGTTTTTTTTTTTTTTAAACAAAAACAAAAACAAAAACAAAAAAGACTAGCAGTATTTGATTTTACTCTAGCCTATCCATCTCTGGTTCTTGGTCACCAAAGCAGTATCAGACATGTGCTCCATCTTGTGGTGTTGGCCTCAAGTCAACAAAGACATTGGTTGGCTACTCCCATAAGCCCTGAGCTATGATTGCCCTAGCATATTCTGCAGTCAGACAGCATTGTAGATAAAAATTTTCATGGCTGGTTTGGTGCATATACTTCTCTCTTGATAACCTGCAGGATATTTTCCCATATCATAGACATTAGTTTGTAGTGGTGAATGGTCTATATAGCCACTAGCTTGAACTCTTCATGTTCAATAAATTGTGTAGGTATTGTCTTCAGAAATTTACCAGTGCTGTTAATTTGTGGAGAGCAACCTATTGTCTTGACAACAGCCTAAGATAGTAGGGGATTTCCATTTCACCCCTTTGGCCAACAACTAATTTAGATGTAACCCAGTCCTGATAAAGGAAATTTCATTTAGGTGGCTAACTGGTACTCTATCTTTCTCATTATTTGGAGCCATCATTAGGATTGTCTTCATATATTTTAGGAACTTTCCACTGTACTAGGTTTCTAAGACATCTCAAATGCCCCTTAATTCTAGCTGTCTCTCTCTGCATTTCCTCCTCCTCCCCACCTAATCCCCTCTTGAATTTCCCAAGTTCCTCATCAACCAATAAAATCTGTTACTTCAAGTGTCCCCTTTTAGTTCTTTCTTTTATCACTAACCTCTCCGGGTTTACAGATTGTGACTTCATTATCTTTTACATAATGGCAAATATCTACACATAAGCAAATACCTACCATATTTATCTTTCAAGATCTGAGTTACCTTACTCAGGATACTTTTTTCTTACTCAGGATACTTTTTTTCTAATTCCATCCATTTGCCTATACATTTTATGATGTCACTTTTTAACAGCTTGGTAATACTTCATTGTATAAATGTTTCACACTTTTATCCATTCTTTTATTGAGGGACTTCTATGTTGTTTCCAATTTCTGCCCATTGTGAAGAGAGCAACAATGAACATGATTAAACAATTATTCTTGTTCGAGGTGAAGCATCCTTTGGTATATGCCCAATATTGGTAAAATGGATCTTAAGGTAGCTCAATGCACATTTTTCTGAGGAACTGCAACACTGATATTCATAGTAGCTATACAAGTTTTCACTCCCATCAGCAACAGATGAGAATTCTTTTCTTGTGTGTGTGGTTTTTTATGAGACAGGGTTTCTCTGTGTAGCCCTGGCTGTCCTGGAGACCAGGCTGACCTCGAACTCAGAAATCCACCTGCCTCTGCCTCCCAAGTGTTGGGATAAAAGGCATGGGCCACCACTGCCTGGCTGAGAATTCTTGATTTTGGGCAATGGATTCCTCATTTAATAAGTGTTAAAATGTGTAGGAAACATACAAAGAAAAGAGTTAAAGGTAGGTTTACTTTTATAAGATTTTAACCAATTTCTCATTCTATTTGAATGCTAAAAACTCATACATAGTTAATAATCTGTTTAAAGTATTGATTTTTCATGTCCTAATAAATGAGATGTTATTACTAAAGAGGAAGTGGGGGTTTCAGAACATTATTTTAAGGAAATACCTACATAAAAGAACTAATCACACCTAATATATCTGTACTCAATTTTCTTGTCCTATATGTCAGTGTTATTTCTCTGGTTTATTTTAAACAGAAAATGTTAATGAATGGCATTTATAAATATTAAAATGCTGAATAAATGTTGATTTTTTTCTACTTTCACAGTAACTATGCTTGTCTTATAAATGATATCTACTAATATTTTATCCCAATCTGATTTAAATATGAATAGAAAATACTAAAGATAAGAACTTACTTTCTATAAATATAGAAATATCTAGAAAAAATGGATCTATATAAATTGCTATTTTGTGAAGTGTCAAATATTGAATTATATTATAATCTTTTAAGAAGTAATGTGCCCTGTAAAATAGTTCATCTATTTTTATAAATTCCACCAGAGAACTCCTTCACCTGATAAACAACTTCATCAAAGTGGCTGAATATGAAATTAACCCAAACAAATCAGTAGCCATCCTCAAGTCAAACAAAAAGTGGACTGAGAAAGAAATTAGGGAAAAGATACCCTTCCCAATAGTCACAAATAATATAAATTATCTTAGGGTGACTCTAACCAATCAAGTGAAAGATCTGTACGACAAGAACTTCAAGTCTCTGAAGAAAGAAATTGAAGAATACCTCAGAAGATGGAAAGCTCTCCCACGCTCATGGATCATAGGATTACCAAAGTAAAAATGTCCATCTTACCAAAAGTAATCTACAGATTCAATGCAACCCCCATAAAACTTCCAACTCAATTCTTCACAGAAGTAGAAAGAGCAATTCTCAAATTCATATACAATAATAAAAAACCCAGGATACTGAAAACTATTCTCAATATTAAATATTCTGGTAGAATCATCATCCCTGATGTCAAGCTGTACTACAGAGCAATCATGATAAAAACCAAATGATATTGGTGCAGAGACAGACAGGTAGATCAATGTAATAGATCTGAAGACCCAGAAATAAAACCACACACTTATGATCACTTGATCTTTGACAAAGGAGCTAAAACCATCCAGTGGAAAAAAGATAGAATTTAAAAAAAATGGTGCTGGTTCAACTGGTGGTCAGCATGTAGAAGAATTCAAACTGATCCATTCTTAGCTCCTTGGACAAAGTTCAAGTCCAAGTGGGTCAAGAATTTTCACATAAAACCAGATACACTGAATCTAATAGAACAGAAAGTGGGAAAGAACCTAGAACATGTTGGCACAGGGGAAAACTTCCTGAACAGAACACCAATATCTCAGGCTCTAAAATCAACTATTGACAAATGGGATCTCATAAAATTGAAAAGTTTCGATAAGGCAAAGGACCCTGTCAATAGGACAAAACAGCAACCTACAAATTGGGAAAAGATCTTTATCAACCCGACATACAATAGAGGGCTAATACCCAATATATACAAAGAACACAAGAAGTTAGACTCCAGAGAACCAAATAGTTCTATTAAAAATGGGTTACAGAGTTAAACGAAGAATTCTCACCTGAGGAATACTAAATGGCTGAGCAGCACCTAAAGAAATGTTCAACATCTTTGGTCATCAGGGAACTGCAAATCAAAACAGTCCTGAGGTTCTGCCTCTCACCAGTAAGAATGGCTAAGATGAAAAACTCAGGTGACAACAGATGCTGGGGAGGATGTGGAGAAAGAAGAACACTACTCCAATGCTAGTGGAATTGCAAGCTGGTACAACCACTATGGAAAACAGTCTGGCATTTCCTCAGAAAATGGAAGTAGTTCGACCTGAGGACCAACCCAGCTATACCACTCCTGGGCATATAACACATAACAAATGCACATGCTCTACTATGTTTATAGCAGCCTTATTTATAATTGCCAGAAGCTGGAAATAACCCAGTTGTCCCTCAACTAAGAAATGGATAGAGAAAATGTGGCACATTTACACAATGGAGAGTTATGCAACTATTAAAAACAATGACTTCATGAAATTCACAGAAAATATGAATGGAACTAGAAAATACCATCCTGAGTGAGGTAACCCAGTCACAAAAGAACATGCATGGTATTTACTCATTGGTAAGTGGATATTAGCCCCAAAGCACAGAATACACATGGTACAACCCACAGACCATATGAAGTTCAAGAAGGAGGAAGACCAAAGGGTGGATTCTTCAATCCTACTTAGAAGGGGGAACAAAATAATTATGAGAAGTAGAGGGAGGGATGGACCTTGAAGGGTGAGAGGAGGGGTAGAATAAAAGGAGGGACAGGATCAGGTTTGGGAAGAGATAGGAAAAAGTATAGAGGGTTAGGAAACTGACAGAAGACTGGTATTGAATGCCCTGAGAGGCTCTGCCAGACCCTATCCAATGCAGATGCTGATGCTTGCAGCCAACCATTGAACTGAGCACTGGGACCCCAAGGGAAGAGTTAGGGGAAGAACTGAAGGAGCTGAATGGGATTGCAATCCCATAGGAAGAACAATGATATCAGATAACCAGACCCCCCAGAACTCCCAGGGACTAAACAACCAACCAAAGAATACACATGGAGGGAGGCCTTGGCTCTGGCTGCATATGTAGCAGAGGATTGCCTTATCTGGTATCAATGGTACGGAGGTCCTGGGTCCTGGGGAGGAACAATGTCCCAACACAGGGATGCTAGAATGGTGAAGTGGGAGTAGATGGGGGCTGTCTTAGTCAGGGTTTCTATTCCTGCATAAACATCATGACCAAGATGCAAGTTGGGGAGGAAAGGGTTTATTCGGCTTACACTTCCATGCTGCTGTTCAACACGAAAGGAAGTCAGGACTGGAACTCAGGCAGGTCAAGGAGCAGGAACTGATGCAGAGGCCATGGAGGGATGTCACTTACTGGCTTGCTTGGTTCTCCTGGCTTGCTCAGCCTGCTTTCTTATAGAACCCAAGACTACCAGCCCACAGATGGTACCACTCACAAGAGGCCCTCCCCCCTCGATCACTAATTGAGAAAATGCCTTACCTCTGGATCTCATGGAGGCATTTTCTCAACTGAAACTCCTTTCTCTGTGATAACTTCAGCTTGTGTCAAGTTGACACACAAAACTAGCCAGTACAGGGGCACACCCTCATGGAGGCAAGAGGAAGGGGAGAGGATGGGGGCTTGCAGAGGGGAAACCAGGAAGGGGATCAACATTTGAAATGTAAACAAAATAACCAATTTTGAAAAAAATGATGACATCATGAAATTTGATAGCAAATTGATGGAACTAGAAAATATACTGATTGAGGTAACCCAGACTCAGAAAGACACTCATGGTTTACACACACTTGTAAGTTAATTTTAGCCATAAATTCCAAGATAACCAGGCTGTAATCCACAGACTCAAAGATGGTAAATAACAAGGAAGGTTCAAGGGAAGATGTTTATATTACACCCAGAGGGGGAAGAAAATAGACATCTGAAGTAGACGAATGGAGGGAACTTGGTGGTAGACGGGTAGGGATAGGAACAGAGGTGTGGATCAGGAGAAGGGAGTAAGGAAAGCTGGGAGAGAGAACAAGAAATGAGTGTGGAGGCTATCTCTGTGATTTACAAGGCTTCCCTGAGTCTATGGGGGTGACCTGGCTGAGACCTTTACTAGCTGAGGATGTGGAGCCTGGAAAGGCCATGTCCTATAGCCAGATGGGACTTCTAGTGGAGGGAGAGGGTATCAACCTACCCATAAAATAGTTCACTCAAATTTTTCTTACCTCTAAGAAGTGCAGGGATAAAAGTTGGAACAGAAATCAAGGGAATGGCCAGCCAATTGTCAACCCAACTTGTGACCTACCTATTCCAATGGAGAGACCCGGCCCTTGACATTAGCCTACTCTGCTATGTTTTCAGACATAAGCCTAGTATAACTGTCCTCTGAGAGACTTCATCCAGCAGCTGATGGAAACAGATGTAGAGACCCTCTGGCGAACAATAGGTGAAGCTCAGGAAGCTTATGGAAGGCAGGGAGCAGGATTGTGGGAGCTGGAAGGATCAAGAACACCACAAGAATACCTACAGAGTAAACTAACCTGGGCCAATGAGGGCTCACAGGTAGTGAACCCCCAACCAAAGAGCATGCATCAGCTGGATGTGGCAGCCTCACACAAACACACACAGATATAGGAGATGTACAGCTTGTTCTTCATGTATTTCCCCCAATAGTTAAAGCAGGGGCTTTCTCTGACTCTGTTGTCAGACTTTGGATCCTGTTTCCATAACTGGGCTGCCTTGCGTGGCATCAGTGGGAAAGGATGAACTTAGTTCTGCTGTGAATTGTTGTACCAGGGTGTGTTGGTACTCACTGGATGGTCTCCCCTTCTCTGAGAAAAAGGGGATGGGGGAATGGAGGAAAAGGATGGGATTAAGAGGAGAGGTGGGAGGGAGCTGCAACCAGGCTTTAAAGTGAATGAATGAATGAATGAATGAATGAATGAATAAATAAATAAATAAATAAATAAATAAATAAATAAATAAATAAATAAATAAATGAAAAATAAGAATTTTTAATGAGGTTTTAGGCCTGTCTAAAATGTGAACTATCATGTTTCTTATGGGAAAATATTAATATAACATGCTATTCAATATCAAGTACAATTGCTACATTAAGCAAAATTCTAGAGGCTAATTTTGTAATTATATTGATAAGGGCATATATATTAAACTCCAGAAACATAATACACTCGAGAGAAAAATTACGAATTAATTGTGAGGTCTACTTCTGTAACGTGTCATTTGGAATCCCATTAACAGTCAATTATGTGACCAGATGAAATATTATGTATGTCATTGAGTTTTGGTACTGTAAATACTGGATTAGAGAGCCTTTATGTATTTCAATTGAATTTAAATCAACACTCTATATCCTACTTTCCATCAATAAATTCCTGGGAGTTTACACTTGTTGACTTTCAAGAAATCCAGATGGGCCACATTACCATTTGGCTTCTTTGAGCCGCATAAAGAAAAATCTTGCTTTCCATAAAAGTACAGTTTTACACTGGTGTTTGTGCTGTGATATCCCTAAGCTTTTAACTGAATTTGATCTGTTCAAAACCGAATACTTTATTTTATTCTCTGACAGGAATTGTTATGACTCATAGAGCTGGCCAATGTGCAACTAAGTAATAGGACCTAACATAAACACACAATCCAATTAATCACAATGCCATCTTAAATATGTGAATTAGATCCTTCTGATACTCTAGGGAGACAATATGGACTTTCATTTATTTTTTGGACATAGTAATGATTTTGACCCATCCATGCTCAACTAAGTTTTAATTCTATGTGACCTGCGTTTTTCATGTGCATATTAATCATTAGAATCAACAGCTACAAGAACTACAATTTTACTGACGTGCTAAAATTTGTTTCTAAAATAGGCAGTTTGCCTGCCTATGCTCTATGCTCAATGTACATTTTGACTTTTTGCTTACACAGTCTATAGGTAGGTATTTTCTCAAATCCAGCTCCTAAAATGGAAGCTTTGTCATATTTCCCTAAATTGCAAGTGGAGTAGATTCATTGTAAAACATCAGGAAAGACAAAGTCAGTATACATTTTCTGGTAGAAATCCAATATATGATACATGTTTCAGATTTTTGTAGGTGAGATTCGTATAAAGAAGATGATTACCTATCAGAGTGCTGTGCTTGCACCACGATCCAATATAAAACCAAATATTACGAGTGTTTGAACAGAACTGAAGAGATTTATCTGTTGCGAAGAGGTTGATTGATAGCACATTTGTCATTATTTAAAAATGTATTTTATGAAAAAATACAATCAGAAATGGGATTCAATTAATATAATCCTTGGAAGAGTGGACTGCTCCAGAATTCTGCAATGAGAAATGCATTCGAAACATGTGTTTTTAGATCAATGATTCTAGTTACAGTCACAGCAAGAGGCATAGTTCTGCTGAAAGCTAGTGACACAGCCACATGCCAGCAGTCAACATCCCCAAATGGCTACAGTATCAGATGGCAGTATAGAGGGCATCCTACTACAAACTTTATATAGGTAACTGTCTCCCTGATATACTTTCTTGTGTGCTTTTTTTTTTCCATGTTCTTTTCCCACTCATAGATTTTTCTCATTGTTTAGATGTTTTTGAAAATAAATATCAATGAGAACTATTTATCTGTCAGTAGTAGATGACTAATTTAAAATGTATCGAAGTCTTAAATAGAAAAATAGAAATCTTTGGGTAATGTTTAGTGATTTGATTTCAAAATATTACTAAGAAGAAACATCGGCTGGGGCAGGAATGATCCATAACTTTAATCCCAACTCTTGGGAGGAAGAGGCAGGTGGATCCCTGAGTTTAAGACCAGCCTGGTCTACAGAATGAGTTCAGGATAGCAAAGACAGCACAAAGAAACTGTCTTGAATAGCGTAAAGAGGATGAGGAGGAGGAGGAGAAGGAGGAGAAGGAAGAGGAAGAAAAAAAGAAGGAGCAGCAGCAACATAGGCCATTGCCCAGGGTATTTGGTTACTTTCTATAATGTGATCATAAAGCCCTATTATTTAAAATAGGACTTATTTATGTAATCAAACATGGAGAAATTGAGCTGGTGACCAATGAAATGCTTCACCCTTACTGAATAATATTCATGATACTGGAGGCACTTTGCATTACAGTAGAGGAAAATAATAGTCATCAATATTATCTAGCTACAAACCCTGCAAGTCAGACCTGTTTATAACATATAATAGTGCAATAGAGGTAGAAATATTATGAGAATAACCAACCACTTTAAAAATGAATTTAAATAAATGCATTGAGATGGAATAAAGACATATATTCAAAATTTGACCAAAAAGCTAAAACTAAGATCAGTCTGTCTGCCTCTTTCACTTTCAGTCTGAAGAATACAAGGAGATCTGCTGCAGCTAGGGCAGAGTTCAGACAGATTTACCCAGGCCAGTTAAAACCACAGATAACAAGGTGAGGCAATCACAAGAAGATAAGCGACAGAAGCCAATATATCTAGTAATCATTAGAACCCAGTTCTCCCACCACAGCAAGCCTTGGATAACCCAACACACTTGAAAAGCATGATGCTGATCTAAAATATCATCTCATGAAGATAATAGAGTCCTTTAAGGAGGATATAAATAACTCACTTAAAGAAATACAGGAAAATGCAAACAGGTGAAGGAATTGAACAAAGCTGTCCAAGACCTAAAAAAGGAAGCAGAAGCAATAAAGAAATAACAACTGGAGGCAACCCTGAAAATGGAAAACCTAGGAAAGAGACCAGGAACTACAGATCCAAGCATCAACAACAAAATGCAAGAGATAGAAGAGAGACTCTCAGGCTTAGAAGTTACCATGGAAAATACTGGCACAAATGCAAAGAAAATATAAACCATAAAAGCTCCTAACTCAAAATATCCATGAAACCCAGGACATAAAGAAAAGACCAAATCTAAGAATAATAGGAATAGAAGAAAGTGAAGAATTCCCAGCACAACGGAGCAGAAGACATCTTCAAAAAATATTAGAAGGAGACTTTCCTAACTAAAGAAAGACCTGGTCTTAAATGTATAAGAAGCCCACAGAATACGAAATAGATTGGACCGGAAAAGAAATGGCTCTCATCTCATAACAATCAAAACACGAAGTACACAGATGAAAGTACATTAAAAGCAGGGGAAAAGGTCAATTAACATATGAGGGCAATCAGATTTACAGCAGACTTGTCAGCAAATACTCTAAAAGCCAGAACAACTTGGACAGATGTCAAGCAGACCCTAAGAGAACACAAATGCCAGGCCAGGCTACTATACCCAGTAAAACTCTCAATCATTGGAGACGGAGAAACCAAAATATTCCATAACAAAACCATATTTAAACAATATCTATCTGATTGGTGTAAGGTCGAATCTCAGGATCGTTTTGATTTGTATTTCTCTGATCAATAAGGACTTTGAACATTTCTTTAAATGCTTCTCACCCATTCAAGATTCCTCTGTTGGGAATTCTCTGTTAAGTTCTATACCCAAATTTTTAATTGCTTGTTTGGTTTTTATGGTGGCTAGCTTCTTGAGTTCTTTATATATTTTGGATATTTGCCCTCTATCGGATGTGAGGTTAGTGAAGATATTTTCCCAATCTGTAGGTTACTAATTTGTCTTATTGACTATGTCCTTTGTCTTACAGAAGCTTTCCAGTTTCATATGGACCCACTTACCAATTCTTGATCTTAGAGCATGAGCCTTTGGAGTTCTATTTAGGGAATTTCCCCCTGTAACAATGAATTCAAGGTTCTTTCCCATTTTCTCTTCTATTAGATTCAGTGTATCTGGTTTTATGTTGAGGTCCTTGATCGACTTGGACTTGAGTTTTGTGCAAAGTGACATATATGGATCTATTTTCATTTTTCTACATGTAGACTTCCAGTTAGACCAGCAGCATTTATTGAAGATGCTTGCTTTTTTCAAAAAAAAAAAAAAAGTAGGATTCTATCAATCTTAGACTACCTTGAGTTGTAAAGTAAGAAGCTGTGTGAAAGCAAAAGCAAACAAGCAAAAGCTCTTTAAACATAAACAAGGATAGTAAAAAAGAAAGTATCAATGAAATAGAATTAGAAAGCAGAAAGTAAGGCAAGACTATCTACTATTAAAATATCTTAAGTACTATAAGTGCTACTAAATTTATCATAGTAAAATAATGGGTTTCATACAAATGAAATTCATTATGCTTAAAACAGACATAAAATGTTTAAAAGCCACATCAGAATATCTTATATGTAATCCTCAAAACAAGGTAATATTAAAGTCTGTATTTGTACTTGGTCAATAAAGTTAACTTGAATCAAAATCTTTACCTTAGGTACGTGGATGCTAACAGAGATCATATAACATGTCATGATGCTTTGAAAGCAATAGATAAGGATACAAACAGAAATTGTGAGATATGGAATCCAACTCTAGTGTCTAAATTCATGTATTTGACTACAATGATTAATTTCATTCAATCACAAAAAGATGCTAGGAACCACTAGAAATAGGAGTGATGAGTAAAAGAAATGTGAGTTCCTACATCATTGATACCCTAAAGTACTGAGAATTTTCTTCCTAGTCTATTTTGGTTTGCTATGTTTAATTTTGAAACAAAGTCTCCTAGAGCTCAAGCTAGATACCCTAACACTGAGCGGATGAGGGTGACTTTGAACTTCTCATATATTTTCTCCTGAATTCTAAGATTATAGGCCTAGGTGACACCACAACATGTGTCTACCTACTTGCTGTGGCCTTTCTTCTTCGTCTCTCTCTCTTTCTCCCTCTCTCTCCTCTTCCTCTCTTAATTTCTTTTATTACTTATTTTATTTCTTCCTTTCCTCTTTTCTTTTTTTTAAAAGAATATTATAATAGAGAGAAAAAATTTAAACTAGGCCAATAATTATAAAATACTTCTTAATTAATACAACAGCAACAGTTGTAATATCATTACTTCAAAAATAAGCCTGTGAATGCCATAGAAATTTAGAGATTTGAAAGAATGCTGAATGAATGGTAACAACACCATGTTTGACTCTCATCCAATCCCAGAAATAAGATTTAGTAGTAAGGAACTATTTCCATTCACATATGAAAATAAGCTAGAAATGAACTGATCTCTATTTTAAGTAATAAATAAATACATACATACATACATAAATGGAGGAAGAGGTATGAAGCATACTGCAAAAGAAATGCATAATTTTATATAGTTTCTTAAAAATTTGTACCCCAATATTTGAAATGAATGACAAGAAGAAAAATAATAGCAAGTACACAACAAAGTCCTCAGTGGCATTTCCTAGACCACATGTAAGAAACACACACACACACACACACATACATCATTCTTTAGTGTATTACATATCAGCTGAGTGGATGCTCCCTGGTGGCATTTTAACTACTTACAAAGCTTTAGTTGCAAAAATGTTTGTCTAAATTCTCATCAATTTTGCATAGGCTATTTTACTAATAGGATTTCCATAATACAGATGTCAAAAACACAACCTCTATGTTTAAATAGTCAGAATGACATTATAAAAATGGATAAAAGCCAAGAAATTTAGAGTTCTTAAAACTTAGCCTGTTCTAATACATTTAACGTTTTTTCAAGTTCTATAAATTGATGGAAGGAAAAATTCAGTTTTCTAAGCATAATTATGCAAATTCTGTAACCTATTTCATAAAGCAAAGACATATATAATAATCAGACTCTTAAATTAGTTTAGCCGAGCAGTTACTATAGATTGAATTTACCTGGATTCTGTTTTTTTTTTTTTTAGATATGACCTTGAGAATTTACTGAACTTCTTAATTTTCCTTCCTTCAAATGACTACCTTAAAAAACTCTCACTTGTTTCAAAATACTGCAAGAATTAACTTAGTGAGTAGTTCGAAAAGTTATTTTTAAAAGTATGAAAGCCAACAATAAAATCAAAATATCACTCATATGTTAGGGATTTATTCACATTTCTCTCAAGGGCGTTTGAACTAAAGTAGATGTACAAAATGTGTATGTAAGCATTTATCTTTCTTTTTTGGCAGTGAAACACGTAAGCACATATTTGGAAATAGACAAGGCAAAGTATTTTATTAGTATAACTTTTGAGATTAAAAGTGCTATTTACCAAGACACTAGCTATAAGAAATTAAATAGGAAAAGGAAATGGTAAAGGAAGTGTTTAGCCAGGATTCTCATCTCCTATAAAGGAATTAAGACAATTGTGTAGATACTTCAGCCTCTGGGCTGAGGTCAAATGAAAACAGTTGAAGTGAAAGGTACTACTACTGTCAAATTGATGGGAAGCTCTGACAGTGCCTACTGTGTCAGGGCTGTGGAGTGATTCTAGTGACCTGACTTGGTACTCAGCCATGATCAGTGCCTGGCTGGAGGAGAGTGGGAAAGAGGCCATGGCATGATGTAGACTGTCAGCTGTGGGCCTGTTATTCAGTTTTCCTTCCACATCTTGGGGAGTGGTCTGTGTGTTTGCAGGGTCACCACATGGTTTAACTAAAAGAACTTAAAGTAGTTTAGTGACAGCCTAACATGAAACCTTATTTTGGGGATATAGATTTTAAAAATAATTTATTAATTAATTAGAGCACACTGTATATGATGCATGGGTGTTTATTGCACATATATTTAGAGTTTATCAGTATAGAAAGCCTGAAAATCCAAACTCAAAGAAGATACACAGCAGATTTGCATGATGTCTTTAGCATGGCTGTAGCTTAATAGTTGCATATTTACCTATCATTCACAAATCCCTTCCATACCCACGGTATTATAAAATGTAGAGAATATAGGAATAATGGGGCAGTAATGTCAGATTTCAAAAACTATGTTTTTCTTACTTCCCAATTCATAACTGCTGGACTTGCCATATTAAACTCACGATTTCCTAAAGAATAATGAAGGTAATTTACACAGCTGTCTTTTGAAATACATTCAACTGAGTCAATGTTTCAGCAATGATTCTTGGCCAATATTAATAATATTCTGAATTATGTAGAAAATGAGGAAGTTGACAAGCTGAATAGGATAAGCAAGGTTTTTAATTCTGGTGTTTTTAATCCCAGCCTGATCTGTGATGTTTCTAGAGTAAATGTGAGTTTGGCTTACATTCTAAAGATATATCCACAAATGGCATTAATTACTAATATCTGTAGATTTACACCAACTGTTATTCTTCAAGAAGGGAAACATGCCTCTAATCTGTGGTTTCTAAAATATATGTATGAAACATGAAGTAATAGACATTGAGCCAAAGAACATGTTTCTTATGGTTTCAAGATGTAGTTTGGAGAAAGATCTTTAACTTTCTCAGGGAACGATATTAAAGCTAAACGTGCATCAAGGCAAAGAATAAGGAAAGTAGCTGAAAAGGATCAATTGCAGAATTACTCTAAGAATTTGGCATTATGATGCACATTTGAAAATTATCTTCATAAATTAAAAGTGAGTTAGAAATAATTATGGTGAGATTACAAACAATATGGATTAATAATAAAGATTAATATTTTGTTTTATAATATACTTTAGTCTCGGTTATACTCTGAGGTATTTGGGGGGAATAAATATCAACTTTGAAGATTTGTTTTATTTTCTTTGTGTATATTTGTATGTGTCTATATGTGGATATGTCCACATGCATGAAGATACCTGAAAAGTTTAGAAGAGGAGTCATATCACCCAAAACTGGAAGTACAAGCAATTGTGAGTTACAGACATGAATTCTGGGAACCAAACTTAGGCCCTATATAAGAGTGGTTTATTTGGAGTCATCTCTACAGCCACCAAGTTAAATTTGAAAATGCCCTTTTAGCGTATATTGAGACAAATATGTATTTTCCTCTGATTTATTATCATAGTAAACTTTATTAACAGATTTTTGAAGAAACATTCTTTCAGCCACATGATAATGTAATTAATTGATTCAAATAAAGTAGCATTTACAGTAGTATAAATATATAATAATATGTTACATATAATATATTTATTCTGCTGTGCATGATTATATACTATATATAAATATATACTATACTATATAATTATATAAAATATAACTATACTACTATATATACTAAAGTCTTTGAATTAAATATATAGGTAGATAGATAAATATAGATGTATAGATATAGATATAATTAAAAGAAGCAGTCTTTGTCCTGGTAGAATTAATTTGGCAAGGAAAAATAACTCATTACAAAATATACACATAAATATATATGATTATATAAATATATATATATATAATATAAACATAAAACTTTCATTATGATGAATAGAAGCACATTTATTAGTATCACTTTTTAATGAAGTATAATATGATCATAGATATTCTATTTGGAAATACAGCAATATGTGATAGAGAAATTGTGGTATTATTTTGTCATCTTTTTCAGATTAGGGATAAACATCACTTGGATATGTCAAAAATGTTTTTTTTTAATTTATTTAGTTTGAGCCATGAACATGTGTTCTTTATATATTTGAAGATATTGTCTTTAAAAATTGCTAGACATGGATTTATGTTATAGTTGTTTTCAGTATTTCTTTTATTCTTTCAATACTAGTATACCTTCTCAAGAAAATCAATTTATTCAAATTATCATATCTTTTATTTATGAATAAAATTCTGATGAGTATCATTGTAATTAACACACATTGCCTCATAATATTGTTTATTATTGTGTATTAATATTTAAGATTTGAGAATATCTCAAGTATATCGTCCTTTGATTATGACAGTCAGATTTTTGGATATAGTGGTCTGAGCTAGGTAGCTGTGGTATTATACACTGTTTTAATCTCCTTTGAATTTCTTTTGTTTGAAAAATCTGATGGTATTATAAGGGGCCTGGCTTTGCATGTGTGTCAATCTTTCTTCATAGCACCAAGAAAATTCCCCAGACAAATCATTATGATACAAAATATCTTGAAAAGTATCATTGAGTTTGTTTTGACTCAGCCATCTATTGCTGGCCATGAGGCCTGTCGTTAAATGTGGTTTGTATACTCAGTGCTGAGATAGCACTGGAGAAAGCTAATTTTAAATTATTGTCTTTGCTCAGCCATTTTCTGAGAAGTTTTTACCTGCAGTAGATGGAATCAAATATAGACCAACAAATAAACACTATACTGAGATTGAAAGATCGTGATACACTGAATGCTAAATTGTATGTCTCCATCAAATCTCTCCCTTCAAGGATCAAAAAACTTTGTTGAAGAGGAAACAGAAATATTGCATGATTCAGTGGAAATTGAGTACATCAAGGAAATAATGCCTTCAAGATATAATACAGCTGATACACATATGAACACATTGTTATTTGCTACATTATGACTCAAATGATAAATTTCAATTATGTATCTACAATAATTTTATGTGTATTTATAATGAAAAAAATAAAAGAACTTCTGGGGGAATCAGCATCCCCGAACTCTGGGTGTACTAAAGAGCAATAGTGATAAAAACTGCATAGTATTGGTACAGTGACAGGCAGGTAGGATAATGGAATAGAATTGAAGACATAGAAATAAACCCACACACCTACTGTCACTTGATCTTTGACAAAGGAGCTAAAACCATTCAGTGGAAAAAAAGACAGCATTTTCAAGAAATGGTGGTGGTCAACTGGCGGTCAGCACGTAGGAGAATGCAATTTGATCCATTCCGAAATCCCTGTACAAAGTTCAAGTCCAAGTGGATCAAGGACCTCCACATAAAACCAGGTACACTGAATCTAATAGAAGAGAAAGTGGGGAAAAGTCTCGAACACATGGGCACAGGGGAAAAGTTCCTGAACAGAACACCAATGACTTATGCTCTAAGATCAAGAATGGACAAATGAAACCTCATGAAATTGCAAAGCTTCTGTAAGGCAAAGGACACTGTCAATAGGACAAAACGGCAACCAATAGATTGGGAAAAGATCTTTACCAGTCCTATGTCTGATAGAGGGCTAATATCCAATATATACAAAGAACTCAAGAAGTTAGACTCCAGAGAACCAAATAACCCTATTAAAAAATGGGGAGCAGAGCTAATCAGGGAATTTTCAACTGAGGAAACTCGAATGGCCAAGAAGCACCTAAAGAAATGTTCACCATCCTTAGTCATCAGGGAAATGCAAATCAAAACAACTCTGAGATTCCACATTATACAAGTCAGAATGTCTAAGATCAAAAACTCAGGTGCCAGCAGATGCTGGCGAGGATGTGGAGAAAGAGGAATACTCCTTCTTCTCCATTGCTGGTGGAATTGCAAGCTGGTTCAACCACTCTCGAAATCAGTTTGGCGGATCTTCAGAAAATTGAACAAAGTACTACCAGAGGACCCAGCTACACCACTCATGGGCATATACCCAGAAGATACTCCAACATGTAATAAGGACACATGCTCCACTATGTTTGTAGCAGCCATATTTATAATAGCCAGAAGCTGGAAACAACCCAAATGTTCCTCAACAAAGGAACGTACACAATGGAATACTACAGAGCTATTAAAAACAATGACTTCATGAAATTCGCAGACAAATGGATGGAACTTGAAAATATCATCCTGAGTGAGGTAACTCAGTTACAAAAGAACAAACATGGTATGTACTCACTGATAAGTAGATATTAGCCCAAAATTCAGAATAATCAAGAGTCAATTCACAGACCATATGAAGCCTAAATAGAAGGAAGACCAAAATGTGGATGCTTCAGTGTTTCATAGAAGGGTGAACAAAATACTCATGGGGAAATATTGAGACAAAGTATGGAGCAGAGACTCAAGGAAAGGCCATCCAGAGATTGCCCCACCTGGGGATACATCCCATTTATAGTCAGGACATTTTTGTGGATGCTGATAAGTGCTTGCTGATGGAAGCATGATAAGCTGTCTCCAGAGAGGCTCAGGCAGAACTTCACAAATACAGAGGATGATGTTCCCAGCCAACCCTCGGACTGAGTGTGGGGTCCCGGATGGAGGAGATGGAGAAGGGACTGAAGGAGCTGAGTGGGTTTGCAGCACTATGGAGAGAGCAACAGTGTCAACTGGCCAGACCCCCTGGAGATCCCGGAGACTGTAGCATCAACCAAAGAATACACATGGAGAGCAAAAGAGGGCCTTGTTGGACATCACTGCGAGGAGAGGCCCTTGGACCTGAGGGTGTTGATGCCCCAGTGTAGGGTAATGCTAGGGAGGGAAGACAGGAATGGGTGGGTGGGTGTTGGAGACCCCTCATAGAGGCAGGGGGAGGATGATGGGATAGGAGGTTTCCAAACAGGAAAACATTTGGAATATAAATAAAGTAATAAAAAAGACAGATAATCATATAATTACTTATCTCTAAGTCTGAGGTAGCTCTTATATCACATGACAAGTTGAGATAAATGCAAACAAAATTTTAAGCACTTATGAGGTGGAGAATTTGCTTTTATGGTCCTGTTTATTTAGTGAGCTTTATGCTTTCTGTACCTTGATTAACGCCTCTCTCCTAAGATTAGAAAAATTTTCTTCTTGACTTCTATAAATCATTTGAGTTACCAGATAAGAAAAGACTTTAGTATATATTGTCAACACATAATTTGTATCCAAAATTCACTATCTCATATTCCTTTTGCTATAAAAGTTGTGTTTTTTACATTGACAATATTATATACTGGAGTTTTTCTTAAAGATTGTGTGGTTGTATTTTTGTCATTAGATCCATCTATTATTTTTTATTTTTAATATTTCCTTATAAGCATATGACACAGGTAACCACTTTTTGAGTAATTATTTGGTCATCTTTCCTTTAATTAGAGACTTCAAACTTAGAGATTTCTAGTGTATTATTTGTACTTTCTATAACTTGTTGAAGATTTGATTTTGTTATTAGAAACTTCCAGGAATTCTTCAACTTGTGTTTTGTATTATATGAACAGTAATAAGTTATATTTTCTGATTTTTTTCATAGATGTCTATATTGTTGTGGTGATTTGAAGATGTGACCCCACAGACTCATGTGTCTGAATGAGTGACACTATTGGGAGATGTGGCCTTGTTGGAGAAAGTGTGTTACTTTGGGGGTGGACTTTGAAATCTCAATATGCTCAAGCTATGCCCAGTGTAGAATGGTCTCATTCTACTGCCTGTGGACAAAGATGTAGACCACTCGGTGCCTTCTCCAGCACCATGTCTGCCATGCTTCCTGTGATAGGAATGGACTGAAATTCTGAAACTGTAAGCTAGACCCAAATTAAATGTTTTCCTTTAGAAAAGTTATCATAGTTGTGTCTCTTCACAGCAATAGAAACCCTAACTAAAACTACTATAAGTTCCCTCTCTCTACTGTTGGGCATTTTATCTAAGGTCCCTCCATTTGAATCCTGAGAGTCTCTCACTTCCCAGTTCTCCAGCAGGAAGACAGGACCTCAAATGAGAGAGGGGTTGCCATCCCACAGTCAAAATTCTGACCCATAATTGTTCCTGTCTGAAAGAAGTGCAGGGATGAAAATGGAGAAGAACCTGAGAAAAAGAAGGTCCAGTGACAGGCCCTAAGTGAGTTCCTGCTCAAGAGGAGATCCCAAGGTCTGACACTATTACTGAGACTATGGAGGGCTCACAAAAAGGGATCTAGCATGACTGCACTCCAGAAAACCCAACATGCAACTGAAAGTTGCAGATGCAAATATTTGCACCCAACCAGTGGACAACCCTGTGGTTAAATTAGAGAATGGCTGAAAGAAGCTGAGGTGGAGGATGACCCTGTAGGAGGAACAGCAGTCTCAATTAACCTGGACCCCTGAGATCTCTCAAACACTGACCAGGCAGCATACACCAGCTGATATGAGGCCACTAACACATATACAGCATAGGACTGCCAGGTCTGGGTTCAATCAGAGATGATGCTCTTTGTTCAATTATGAATGACTTTGTTTTGTACAGAAACTTGCACATCCTGGAAACTCAATGTGACCATATAGTAATAACTGGTCAAATCAGAGCAAGCAGAACTCTAAGTCTGTAGCCAAGTAGATATAATTTTATATGTTTGTTTCATAAGAGGGAACTCTTAAAAGAGAGCACTTGAGAAGCACGTAAATGAAATTCACAACCTCCATTTGTATTAAGCATGATTTGAAAGTCACAGGAGAAGTCAACGATTGCAGAGTAATGTAAGATCACTTGAAAGAATGACAGTGCAATTCAAAGATAAAGAGCTAGAATTTAAAGGACCTAACTACTAAAGCAACATGTAGAACTTATGTATAATGTACATGTTATATTTATAATAACTATGTGTATATATGATATATATTAGATATAGATACATATATTTAGATATATACATATAATGAGGATTTATGAACCAACTGTAAGTATACATACAACTATTATTTGAGTGTATACATTTTAAGAAGAATGTTGGATTCAAATTAAAAGTTGGGTTCAGATCTAAACAGACAAGTATCATTAGAGGGATCTCAAATGGCTGAGAAACAGTTACATGTTTAACATCATAAACAATCATGGAAATTCAAATCAAATCAACATGAAGATCCCATATTATAACTTCCAGAATGGCAAAGATAAATAGCACAAATGACAGCACATGTTGGTGAGGATTTGGAGCAAGGCAAAGACTTTGCCATTGCTGGTTGGACTGCAACTTGTACAGTCACTGTGGAAATCAGTGTGGTGGTTCCTCAGAAAATATGTCAGGATCCAGATATATCACTTTTGGGAATATAGCCTAAAAATGCCCTATCCTGCCACCAGGACATTTTGTTAAACTATGTTCATAGCTTTATTCATAATACCCAGAAACTGGAAACAATCTAGATGACCCTCAACTGAAAAATGGGGGAAGAAAATGTGATACATTTACATAATGGATTATTACATAGCTGTTAGAAAAAATGACATCATGAAATTTGCAGACAAATGGATGGAACTAGGAAAAAATACCATCCTGAACAAGGTAATCAAGACCCATAAAGACAAACATGATATGTACTCAATTATAAGTGGATATTAGCTATTAAGTGAAGGATATTCACAGTTCCATCCACAGAACCAGAAAAGTTAAAGAGGAAAGGTCTGTGGTGTTGAGAGCATGGATATCTCTGGGAAGAAGAAATAGAATAGATTTAGATTGAGTTCTCAGGGCAGATAGGGATGAGAGAAGGAGGGTTAAGGTTGGGGAAGAAGAGATGGAGGCACAAAGTAATGAAAGAGATGACTGAAATAGGTAAGCATTTAGGGATAATGTGGAAATCTCACAGAGTGGAGAAACTTCCTAAGAGGGTGACTTTAGCTAGGAGACCTAGTAATAGAGGCTATGGAGCCTGAACTGGCCATCTTTTGTAACCAAGATAGGTTCCCAGTGATAGGACTGGAACACCAACCCAGACACAAAATCTACAACCTGTTCTGCCTGCAAGATGCACTGGTGCAGTGGTGGCTCAGACCTTATGGGAGTGGCCAACCGATGACTGGTCTAACTTGAGGGACATGTTTATTTTTTAAATTTGAAAAATAAAAGCAGTTTTGAAATTCCAACATATTATTTTACCCCACTATAAACCCAGTATCATGAAGGTCAACTGGACATAGATATCACCTTCCAAAACCATGAGCCAAAGCCAACACTCTGATCTATCTACAGCATCATTTTTCAACATTCATGTATGATGTTGTTATATATGTATATGTATATACATATATATACATATACATATATGTGCATGTATATATATGTATATGTGTGTGTGTGTGTGTGTATATATATATATATATATATATATATATATATATATATATATATATATATATTCTTTAAACTTATTTTACAGCCAGTCATTATCCCCATTCCAGTCCACCCTCTGACAGTTCATCATCCCTTTCCTCCTCCCTAGTCACCAAGAGGATGTCCTCAACCGCTCGCCTCACCCCGCCAGGCCTCCCTACTTTCTGGGGCCTCAAGTTTCTGCATGATTAGGTATGTCTTCTCTCATTGAAGCCAGACCAGGCAGTCAACTGCTATAAATGGGTCAGGGGCTTCTGATTAGCTAGTTTATGCTGCCTGATTGGTGGATCAGTGTCTGAGAGATCTCAGGGGTCCAGGTTAGTTGAGACCGTTGGTTTTCTTACAGGGTTGCCCTCCTCAGCTTCTTTCAAACTTTCCCTAATTCAACCACAGGGATCGCTGACTTCAGTTCATTGGTTGGGTGTAAGTATCTATGTCTATCTCAGTCAACTGCTAGTTGGGCCTCTCAGAGGGCAGCAATGCAAGGCTGCTATCTGTAGGCACACCATAACATCATTAACAGTGTGAGGCTGTGGATGCTCCCCTTGCGATGAATCACAATTTGGGCTGGTTACTGATCCACCTTTCCCTCAGTCTCTTCACCACTTTTGTCCCTACAGTTCTTTTAGACAAGAACAATTCTGGGTCAGAGTTTTTGACTGTGGGATGCAACCCCATCCTTCCACTTGATGCCCTGTCTTTCTCCTTCCAGACATCATCTGTTTTATTTATGAATGGATACAGGAAATTCTAACAATATAGACCTTTTCCATATTTACAAAATTCAGGTGCTATGCCCAGAACAGTGCAAAGAAGTTAAGGCACTCAGTATAGGAGCATCAAATTGAACAATATAACAATGAAACATTCTTCCAAACAAGAAGACAGAGGGCAAAATTAATGCTTTCCTTAGCTTAATTTACACAACAGAATTGGAACATAAGCCCCTTGAAAATTCAATTCTTCTGTGTGTCCTATACAATGTATTAGACCTTAATATAATTCTAGGCCCATAGACTGAGTTTGAATAGTATTTTTGAGCCTCATAAATAATGTGATAAGTATCATTCAGGGCATGGACAATAGTCACTGGCTTCATGGATTCCTCAGAGACTGACTGTGCTATATCCTTAATCAGAAACAAAGCATTTTCTGTTCTAGCTCTGGAGCTCTCTCAAGTTCCTTACATGATTTGTAGGGTTTTTTTTTTTTTCCTATGGACATAATGTTGTTATTCAAATGATCAGTATAAATCAATTATGAAATGAAACATAAGCATATTTTAGAATAAGTAAGGTAATTAAAGGACCAATGTCTTTTTTATTGCAAATTCCTATCATACTTCAAATGTTAGTGCGTGCAGGAAATGTAGTCCCTTCTCCAGTTTTAACTATCATACAAAATTACAAGCTAAAGGAATATTTGCTTGGGTCTTTGCTCTTGGGGCAGTTATTTAATCCTGGTTTTAATTGTTAGTCATTTCAGGTGTCATTTATGAGGCTCTAAATAAGACTATTAGTTAAAATAGTGGAATTTAATTTAATCATGACTTGGAGCTCATATATCTATGAGCTTTTATAAGTATGTGTCCGTTACTTGGTCAAGGAAGAAATAAAGAAAGAAATCAAAGACTTGCTTGAATTTAATGAAAATGAAAGTACAACATACCCAAACTTATGGGACACTTTGAAAGCAGTGCTAAGAGGAAAACTCATAGCCTTGAGTGCCTCCAAAAAGAAACTGGAGAGAGCATACACTAGCAACTTAACAA
>CM052700.1:134162804-134202031 GCA_028551405.1 Uromys caudimaculatus
AAAAAAAAAAAAAAAAAAAAGTACGGTGTCCAGGGAGGCCATCCCAGCACTTGAGAAGTAGAGGCAAGAGGATCATCCAAGGCTAGCCTCAACTACATAATGAATCTGAGGCTAGCCTAAGCTCTATGAAACCTTGCCTCAAAACAAAATTTAAAAAAAAAAAAAAAAAAATATACTTAATGGAAAGAGTGCCAAATGATATGGCTGCTTAGAGAGCCCTCACGTGTTGCTTACCCAGATGCGTGTTAGATTTTGCAGGAGCTGGATTTGATATTATCTCCTTATTATGCAAAACCATTAAAAAAAAAAAAAAGTATGTGTCCGTTTAAATATTTATGTATATACAATATTACATTTGGATTATGATACATATAAAATCTTGACTAAATAAAACATGATCTATATATTTCATGAAATACCACTCAGGACTAACAAAACAATGAAATTCTGTTATTGATAACAACATGGGTAGACAGAGGACCTGATGTTCTGTCAAAAATCCTGAAGCAGATGATTAGAACCACATGATTGGGATCACATGAGGAATCTAAAAATGATAAGAATAAAATGGTGGTTGCCAGGGAAAGGTGGAAGAAAGAATGTGGTGGAGGAAGGTGATTACTATGTCTAAGTTGTAGTTAGTAGCAAGGAGTCGGGAGTGTTGCAGCATAGTATGGGAACTGTAAATAACGCGTAAATGATGATAGCCTTTATATTTCCTAAATCTGTAAAAAAGGAATCTGAATGAAATCATATAACCAAAGAGTAGAATTTTTAGGAAATAGGTATACTCAAATTGAAACATATTATCCAATATGTTTACATTTCGAAACAAGGTTGTAACAAATGATATGAGCAATTTTATATATCAGAAAATAGTTTTAAATAAAAATATAAAATAATTTGATGTCCATATTTGTTTATTAAGTAATGAACTAAATATAATTATTATAAGGTTTACAGCATTATTTATGAATATAATTAACTGTATCATATCATATTTAATAAATTATTTGTGATTAATAATAGAAATGATTCAGTAAATCATAAAGAAATTAACTAGCTACAAAGACCAACTAAAACGTAAGAAAGTGTGAATTCATTTTAAATGTGAAAATTAGCTCTCTTGTGGAAATTAATATGACTAATGTCCAAATTTATTTTAGTGCTACCTGGTATTTTTCTTTGTGATGATTTACCATAGAGCCTGCTGTACCTTAGATGGAAGTTACATGAATAGAAGGACATACAGTTGTAGAAGATTTGCTGAGAACCACTGACCATGAGACATCCAACCCTCACTGTTACATGTAGAACCCAAGCCAAGGCTCAGGGAAACCCCAGAAGAGGTGTTGGAAAGATTTTAAAAGGAAGAAGGCAAATATGCCTGTTGTAAAATAATGTCTTTTAGATATATTCTAAAAGGCTGATCCCAGAATAAACTTGTACAATATGCTTAGTGCAGGTCCTAGTAGGCAGTAACCATGTAAATCCATGCTTTGCTTTGTATGTTAGCATGTTACTTTCTTACATTCACAGGACAGAGAGTCCGTGTGTTCATAAACTGATGTTGCATTATTGTATGTTTCTTGATTTTTGTAAACCTTTGGTTCCTTTTTAACTTCTTTTCTTTATTTTAACTTTTAATGCTTCATCATCTCTTCTTTAACAGATATTGAAGTATTGGCATCAGATTATATTATTAAATTAAAATAAGCATGCCAAGATGTCATGAAATATGAGTGAAATGTGTGGTGAAGTGATTTTTAGATGTGAAATATTAATAACAGGCAATGAGTAAATAGTGGACTTTAAATTGTCTCATTGCTCAAATGTTGTAAGACATGATAAAGAACAAGAAAGTGAATCATTCTACCCTGACACTCTGTTTCAAATCTACTCTCTTCCTATAATTCCAAAGAAAGCACTTACTTACAATCAATTTAAGAGCGTAATTGAAATACCACAAATGCCTGTCTAAAAACAAATTTGATAGACACTGTAATTTTTCAATCATTTGGAGAACCAAATAACCTAATGGAAAGAAATCTTAATTAGCTTATAAATTAAGCAGAGCTACAAACTCTTGCTATGCTTTGACTTAAGTGTGCATGTTTCAAATTGCCTGGCCTGCAATCACTCAGCATTTTGAAACTAAACTCTAAGAAGAAGATCTATGGACCCTGGGGTAAACCATTTTTATTTCCAGAGAGGCTAGAAACGGAGGATGGTATTATGAAGCCTAAAACAAAACAAGACAAAACCCCCAGGCCTCTTTCATTGGCACTCCTGCTATGAAATACTGCTACCATGGGACCAAGGCAACTGCTTCCTTCTCTTCTGTTAAGTGACTCAGCTGATGGCTTTCCCTAATGGCTTTTACTTTACGGTTTTAAAACATCAACATTAGTGTTGGTACCACTGACTTTTTAAAAATTCTTTTGCCTCTTAAGCTAGCATTACCCTGTAGAGAGAACAGACCAGATTCTACCTCAGCACTTCTTGTATTTTCCCCAGCACTAAAGAGCTTGTTCATTTTCCATGAAAGCTATGTTAATTACTGTGATTTCTTCCACATCAGACCATGAGTTATATTTAGAGGCTGACTAACTCAACTTCAGAATAGACTCTCCAGAGAAACAAAAGTAGCATTATACTACATTATAGAATAAATTTAAAATTGTCTTAATTCTCTTACAATCAAAAGAATTTTCTAAAACTTTAAATACTTTTTGAGATTATAGTTACTTCATTTCTCCCCTTCTAAATCTAGTATGTGTACCCCTGTCTTTACTCTCTTCAAATTCATGATTTATTTTCTCTTTAATTGTATATGTGTGTGTATGTGTGTGAAAACATAAATATAACCTGATCCTTCTATATGATATTATTTGTATGTTTATATTTTTGAGTGGGTTATTTGGTAATGGATAACCTGAGCAAGTACAACACTAATAGACATGATAACAGAGAAAGCTAATGGGCCCCACCTCTAGACAAGGATCATAGGCAACTGAGGGTGCTGAAGTAAGATGAATGAATAGTCATCTCTAGGAAAGAGCACAACAATTCTTAAATGCCTTTTAAAATTACCTTATACCATGACCTGCTTGAATGCTTAAACCTCTCTATAAATGTTGTCTTGGTCACGGTGTCTCTTCATGGCAGTAAAACCCTAACTAAAACAGAAGTTTTACCAGGGACTGGGGTATTGCTGGGATTGGCCTGGCCATTCTTTTTTTTTTTTTTTTTTTTTTTTTAAGTAAAGCTTTAAGTAGGGCTCAAAGAGCCATACTAGTAAGAACATGGATGACAATAAGGCTGAAGGTTATTGAACTGGATGAGCCTGGCTCATGTGGTTTTAGAGAAGAAGAATATTTGTATTGGTCTAGAGAATGTTCTTGTGATATTTTGGCAAAGAATATGACTGGTTTTTGCATTTGTTCTAAAAGTCTGCCTGAAGGTAAATTAAAGAGTTTTGTATTAATGATTTTGGCAGAAGAAACCTCAAAGAGTTAAGTCTGTTGTGTGGTTATTAGTGTTCATACTTATGGAGATTTATAAGGAAAAGTAGCAAGCTGAGCAAGGAAAAATACAAAATGTACACTATAAGGGGAAAAGGGGCACAGGAAGTGGAAATCTTGTGTTCTATGAGATAAACAGACTTTTAAAAAATTGATGTTAAATGGAATAAAAGGAGTGGTGACCTCAGGGCAAGAAGACACCCAGCTAAGCTTACATGTCAAAAGAAATTAAATATAAATTAAGGCCCTGGTTTGGTAGTACACACCTTTAATCTCAGCACCCAGGAGACAGAGGGAAGTATATCAATGCCTTCAAGGCTAGTCTGGTCTACAAAGCTCCCAAACGTAGGCAGTGAAGGAAACCATCCTCAATAGAAAACTATAAAACAGAAGATATGATTGAACAAGGGGCCATGTTCTTGCTCTAGCAAGCAGCAGAACATGGCAGCTTCAGCCATGTCATTCTGCCTTTAGAGTCACGGATAAAAAAAAAGGGGGGGGGTTATAGAGTCTACCTCAGTGGATAAGGAAAGCTGCTGTCAGGGATGTCCCTACATTGATGCCTAGAGAGGCCATTGTGTGAAGCTGTGAAGGTGAAACCTAAATTGCCTTGAAGACTCTAAAATGGAGATGCCAGAACCATAGGATATCTGCCAAGAAGATATGCTAACAAGGAGTGGAAATAGCCAAAGAGAAAGAAGTACCTTGCAGTCAACAAAGCTGAACGCAGTTGGAGATCTGAAGATCACTTTGAGATCTGGAGATGCAGAGTTGGGGGTTTGCCCAGCTGATTTTCTATCTCACTTTGGTCCAGTATATTCTCATTGGTCCAATATATTCTCATTATGTTCCTTTTTTGAATGGTAGTGTATATCCTGTACCATTATATATTGGAGTTATGTGGTATGCTTTATGATTCTAATCTTATAGGGGATTGCAGTTAAGAGATAGCCATGAGTCTCATAAGAAATGTTGGATTTTCACAGGGTCAGAACTGTTAGCCTATGGGGACTTTTGAAGTTGGACTAAATGTATTTTGCATTATGATATAACTATCAGACTATTGAGACCAGGGAGTATGGAATGTGGTAGTTTGAATTAAAATGACCCCAATAGGCCCATAGGGAGTGACACTACTAAGAGGTGCAGCCTTGTTGGAGTATGTATGGCCTTGTTGGAAGAAATGTATTTCCATTCGTTTCCTGTTGCCTGTGGATTAAGATATAGAACTCTCAGCTCCTTCTCCAGCACCTTATCTGCTTGCATGCCACCATGCTTTACCGCCATGATTATAATAGACTAAACTTTTGAACTGTAAGCAGCTTTAATTAAATGTTTTCTATTATAAGAGTTGCCACAGTCATGGTATCTTTTCACAGCAATAAAACCCTATTCAAGACTAAGACACTCTCTCTCATTAATGTGTGTTCGTGTGTGTGTGTGTGTGTGTGTGTGTGTGTGTGTGTGTGTGTGTGTGTGTGTGTGTGTTTTAGGAGGTTAAAAGAGTTCTGTCAAAATGTGTTAACTGGGATGGTAGAGAATCTGGAGACTTACCACCTATAAAACATCAGCAGAAATGGAAAGTATGATTAACTGGCAAAGATCAGGTTCCAGGAACAGGTGGAAAAAGTTTTGAATATAAAGAAGAAAATCAAGAATTGGAAAGAAACAGAAACCACAATTATTTGCCAGTGGCATTTACTTTATGTGAAGTTCTGCCAGGCCGAATATTCAAAGTATTTATTAAGATGTTGATAATCTGATGATATTTGAAGTTAAGGAATTAATAAATGATGATTACAGAAAACCAAGGCTTTCCTGTGTGCCTAAGGGCAGCCTTGATAAATTTTCCAGCAATTACCATCTTTCTGATTACCAGAGGGAAACAGAATCTTACAGTGGAACAAATTTGTAATTTATTGTGAAAAGTGAACAAAATAGAGTTGACACTAAGTTCTGGAAGAGTAAATTGTTATTGAAATCTAATCAACTTTATCAGAAGTGAAATTTTTATTTATAAACCCTCATAATTGTGAACTCTTGATAGAAATACACATACGTCTTCATTAGGCAACTATAATATCATATTTATGAATGATAAGCACCTATAGCTAATATATTCTAAGCAATGTTTGCATAAAGCTATTGCCTTGCACCTTGTTCTCTCAGTTGTTTTGACACTAACCTGGAGTTTAAATAATGCTCATGATAAGTGTACACTGATGTGTTCAATGAGAAAGCTCTGACAAATACAATGAGAAGAGTAACTCCTCATTCTCACTGTGCTGATTTTGCCAGATGGGCTGAGCCAACTATGAGGCTAATGTTCTAAGTCATTGTTTTGGCATACTAAGCTACAAAGCTGTTTCTTTTTCTATTGAAGAGTAAGAATGTTTATATTCCACATGACTTTAGGAGTGCAGGTGACATTTAGACTTTGATTTTCAGACCAAATGAGCAAGCCACGATAATACTCTTTTATTGAAAATATGATATAATGATATACTCAGAGAATCAAGACAGAAAAAATAAACATATTGACAACGAACCAAAATAGCCATCATTCTTTTCATTTGTTAAACATCAAGTGCTGATTTAGTATTGACACTACCTAAGTCTCCAGAGATAAATGGATGAAATATATATTCTTCTAGATTCTTGGTTCATCATGTTCAAAAGCTTATGTCCAGCTGTCAGTTTGTATGTGGGAAGAAATTCTCTGTTAGGCTACCCACCCATATTTGGCTACACATATGTTAAGTCAGTGGTTTACAATGGATGTAAACTGTCATGATATACTAGAATAATAATATATAATTTCATTGCTGCATGCATAATCCTTTTTAAATGAACTTTTATATACCTATATGCTTAAAGAGTACTCTTTCTGTTCATACTTAGCATTGAGTTAATTTTTGTTATTACAAAATTGTAAGACACTCAAAAACCCATGAGTTAACCAAAATAAAAGCAAGCACACACATATTTGGTAATTTATATCTACATATCCTTTGTATTTTTGTCCTTCCTCTTTTATTTCTCTATTTCAGCATAAAGATAACTAATATATTGAATTTTGGTATTTATTGTTTGATAATTAAATTTCTTTTATCATACATCATAAATATTCTTAAATATGTTTGATTAGTTGTTTTGAGTTTTAAATGTAGAAAATATCTGAATTATATTCGCCAGTGAGAACTACCTGAGTCATTGTGGAGAGATCAGCATCTAATCAATGACTTAAATTATTAGGATATTTCCCTAAAATAATATGCTTGAGTTTTTGTCTTTCTAAAATATGTATTAACATTTCAGTTTGCTTGCACATACAAGTATAAATATGAAGAAGTCATGAAACCTAAGAAGAATTTTTATTTTTCTGACTTTTACTACGTATCATTTTTTCCACATTTTTCATCCATTTATTTATTTATTTATTTATTTATTTATTTATTTATTTATTTATTTATTTATTTTACACTCAAGATTTTTCCCCTCCCAGTCCACCCTCCAACTTTTCCACATCTCATACCTTCTCCCTGCCCTCGTCTCCATGAGGATGTCCCCACCCCCTACCCCCCACCCCACCAGACCTATAAACTCCCTGGGGCATCTAGTCTCTTGAGGGTTAGGTGCATCTTCTCTGACTGAACCCAGACCTGGCAGTCCTCTGCTGTGTATGTGTTGGGAGCCTCTACTGTGTATTCTTGAAATTGTATTGTTTTGATAGTTGTCACCCAGCTAGGCTTCCAAGATATAAATGCAAATATCAACTTTGAATGGATTCCAGGTAGAGAAGCTGCTATAGAGTGCAAAGTTAATTAAAGAAGCTTCACTGGTTTCTTGATAACTTCATATGATTCCATTTCCTTATCAAGAAAGAAAAACAATAGTAGCTAGACAGTTTAAGTGCTTATCATATCTGGAACCTGAGGACTGGTTACTATGATCTTGTATTCTTTACTTGTCTCATTGTGATAATAAAATCCTTGACAAAAAATATCTTAAGAATGGGTTAATTTTAAGTTACAGTTCAGGATTAAACTCCATCATGGTGAAAAAAATCACAGTAGCAGAAGCTGCCAGGAGTAGAGTATGAGGAAAACTCAGACTCAACTCCCTTTCCTCTTTCAGTTCAATATCCAAGCAAGAGGTATACTACAGGTCAGTTTTAGGATGGGTCATCCACTTTAATTAACCTAACCAAGATAATCACCCATAGATGTGGGCAGATGCTAATATAGTCAAAATTATTCCCAATAGCTGCCTGAAGGTTTATCCCCAGGGTGACTGTAAATTTTGCTAATCAATAATGATAGTCACAGATACCTTGATAAGTAGTGCAGAAGTTAGAAATTAAAATGTTTGTTATATACATTCCAGCTATGGGCACTGGAAAAACCTGTTGATTCTTTATAGGCACCATCTTTTTTACTTATATACCATAGATGATAAAATTACATATTTAAGAGTTTATGGTAAAGAAGAGCTAATTGTGTACAGATAAGAAAAAAACACAAAGCAAATAGTAATTGTTAGTGAAAGACCAGATCTTGAGTTCAGACTCCATCTTAGAGAAACTATGCCAATGTTGACCTCGAGTTAACTAGCAAGCCCGCACCTAGCACCAGTCTCCAGATTACTCCCTTGGCACTCCACTACCTACCAACCAGCAGTCTGGAGGAAAGCAGAAGTTAAGTGTATAGTTTCACCCCCAGCATCAGCCAATTATGTTAAAGGGCCACAAAAATTCCGTAACGGCCCCCACAATCGGATGTGACTAGAACATCCCTCACTTTCCTACCATTTCCTATAAAACCTCTTCCTGCTGAGAGCTAGGGGTTTCACCCTCCCACTCTGCTACATCAGAGTACTTGGTGTGGCCCAAGCTCAAACTTGAAATAAAGAGATCCTAGTGTGATTGCTTCGGAGATGACTCTTTGCTCGTCTTTAGGGGCTCTCAAATGAGGCACAATAATGTATCAAAGTAGGAAAGTTTTCAGGAGGTTGTTAATACAGCTGTCTTCTGAGGGGCTCTGCCAGAGCCTGACCAATACAGATTCGGTTGCTTGCAGCCAATCTCCAGATTGAGCACCTGGACCCCAATGGAGAAGTTAGGGGAAGGACTGAAGGAGCTGAAGGGGTTTGCAACCCCATAGGAAGAACAACAATATCAAACAACCAGACAACACCCCCCCCCCAGAGCTCCCAAGGAATAAACCACTAAGGAGTGTACATGGAGGGACCCATGGCTCCAGCTGTATATGTAGCAGAGGATGGCCTCATCTGGCATCAGTGGGAGGGGAAGCCCTTGGTCCTGTGAAGGCTTAGCATAGGGGAATGCTAGGTGCTGAGGCAAGAGTGGGTGGGTGAGCACTCTCAGAGAAGCAGGGGAGAGGGGGATGGGATAGAGAGTTTTCGGAGGGGAAACCAGGAAAGGGGATAACATTTGAAATGTAATTAAATACAATAATCAAAACAACAGCAACAACATCAACAACAAAAACCTTATGCTTCTTGCTCTGAATCAAACCCCCTAGCAAACAAGAATGTGTTAAAAATCACCATCACAGAACTTCAAAGGCCTCTGGACCTTACTAGAAAGAGATAAGAGATCACTTTCCGCTCTCTAATAAGCTTCTCATTTTGAAATTAACATAAAATCTGATTATTATTCCAGGGTCACAATTTGTTGTTCTCATCTATATCTTTAGTCCATGAACAAAAGATCCATGTGGGTCAGCATTGTCAGGGGAAATCATGGGCAAGACACAATCAATAGATGAAGGAAACCACAATAAATAGGAAACATTATTCGTTATTAGCTATTATCATGTCAAATGTTTTTATACATATACTCTTTGGTGGTATATATCTTAATAAATTGTAAAAAATAAAAGCTTTCATTCAAAATTCACAAAATTTACTTTGGGAAATATATTAGGTAACATAATTTATTAATATTGTGTATTAACAAACACTGAAAAAACAGCAAAATGCATAAGATATGCTGCCATGAAAAATAAGAACACCTGTAGAAGAAGCTGTGCAAAGTGTTTATTCAAAAGACAAGAGTTAGTTACTCATGCTCTTTAATCAAGTATTTCAACTGCTAAGTCTCAGTTTTCACTTGGTATAAGCTAGCTGAAGGGTTTCCTCATAGATTACATTTGGTAAACTCATGACGATTTATAATACTAGCCATCAGAGAGAAGCATGAACCTACAGTCTCTATGCCACTACAAAGTCTGCAAAATAACTATCACAAAATCAAAATGCTCAAATCATATATGTTTGTTTGGGTTTTGTTTAGTTTTCTTTTTTTAATTAACTTTTTTTCACTTATTCACTTTATATCTGGCTCACTCCCCCCCTTCTGGTCACCCCTCCCACAATCCTTTCATCCCCCTCCCCTTCTACTCTGAGTGAGTGGGGCCCCCCTGAGTATCCCCAGACCCCAGCACTTCTAGTTTCTGTAAGGCTAGGTGCTTCCTCTTCCACTGAGACCAGACAAGGCAACCCAGCTAGAAGAACACATCTCAAGTACAGAAAATAGCTTTTGGGATAGTTCCTGCTCTAGTTGTTCGGTGCCCACATGAAGACCAAGCTACACACCTGCTACATATGTGCAGTGAAGCCTAGTAAGTCCAATTGATGTATATTCTTTGGTTGGTGGTTCAGACTCGTGAAAGATGAAGATTCCAGGTTAGTTGACTCTGTTGGTCTTCCTGTAGAGTTCCTAACCACTTCCTGGCTACAATCCTTCCTTCTATTCTTCCATAAGAGTCCACAAACTCTACGATCCAAACTTTACAAAGAACTTATATATGTTTTAAACTTAAAAAAAAAATGATAGAAGGTATACTTTCTACAAGAAAGTCTTGTAAGAAAGTCTAAGCTGCCTATAATGGGCTACATCCAAGTATATAAAATAAGAACCTGAATGAGTCTTTGAGGGTCTGCAGACCATAGCAAGACCTTTGTTGTGAGTTACTACTGTCTTTGTTCTCTTTTTGTTTGTTTAAATATTGACTTGGTTTGGGTCCACGTAGGGAAAGAGAAGACTTCTGCAATGGTTAGCTTAAATTGTCACCTTGAAACTCTGTAAAATCACCAGGAAAAACACTGTCAATGAGGAATTTCCTCGGTAAGGTTGGTCTATGAGCATGAGTGTTAGGAAATTTCTTTTTCTTTTTCTTTTCCTTTTCATTTTTCTTTCTTTTTTTTTTCTGAACCACATATTTTTCAAAAGCAGCAAGTTTTGCTTTATTTAATTCACATTGAACATAGTGCTATGGACTATAATAATATTAATCAAATCCTGTTGGATTATAAAACATTGACTATTTTAACAAATTCACTGTGTAGAATATGATACAATACACAAGTTGGTATTTTGGTTCAGTATGTGAAAGGGGGGAAAAGTAACCAGGGAAATTTGAAATTAGTATTTGTAATTCAAATTAAGAAAAGTGTTACAAATTCAATTTAGCCTAACAAGGACAGATCAAAATGCAACATTTCTTAGATTGTATGTATATAAGAATAATCTTATAAAATTCAGCAAGCAATTTTATGTAAGTAGACAAAATAATATCTGAATAAAATAATCCAGCTAGTCAATGCTCTTTTTTAAATTGGATAATTTATTTATTTACATTTCAAATATTATCTCCTTTACTGGTTTCCCCTCTGGAAACACCCTAACCTATCCCCCTCCCCTGCTTCTATGAGGGTGCGCTCCGACCAACTCAGCCAATCCAGGCTCCCGCCCTAGTATTCCTGTACAATGGGGGCATCAAGCCTTCACAAGACCAAGGGCCTCTCCTCCCATTGATATCTGGCAAGGCTATCCTCTGCTACATGTACCGCTGTAGCTATGGGTTCCTCCATGTGTATACATTGGTTGGTGGTTTAATCCCTGTGAGCTCTGGTGGGGGCGGAGGGAGGTCTGGTTGGTTGATATTGTTGTTCTTCCTATGGGATTGCAAACCCCTTCAGCTCCTTCAGTCTTTTCTCTAACTCGTCCATTGGGAATCCTGTGTTTAGTCCAATGGTTGGCTGAGAGCATCCGCCTCTGTATTTGTCAGGCTCTGGCAAAGCCTCTCAGGAGACAGCTATATCAGGCTCCTGTCAGCAAGTACTTCTTGGCATTTGTAATAGTGTCTGGGTTTGGTGTCTGTATATGGGATGAATCCCCAGGTGGGGCTGGCTCTGGATGACCTTTCCTTCAGTCTCTGCTCCATACCTTGTCTCTGTATTTCCTCCCATGAGTATTTTGTTCCTCCTTTTAAGAAGGACAGAAACATCCACACTTTGGTCTTCCTTCTTCTTGAGCTTCATATGATCTGTGAGTTGTATCTTGGGTATTCTGAGCTTTTGGGCTAATATTCACTTATCAGTGAGTGCATTCCATATGTGTTGTTTTGTGACTGGGTTAGTTTACTCAGTATGATACTATCTAGTTCCATCCATTTGCCTAAGAATTTCATGAAGTCATTGTTTTTAATAGCTGAGTAATACTCCATTGTATAAATGTACCACATATTCTGTATTCATTCCTCTGTTGAAGGACATCTGGGTTCTTTCCAGCTTCTGTCTATTTTAAATAAGGCTGCTATGAATGTAGTAGAGTATGTGTCCTTGTTATATGTTGTAGCATCTTCTGCGTATATGCCCAGGAGTGCTATAGCTAGGTCCTTAGGTAGTACTTGTCCAATTTTCTGAGAAACATCCAGACTGATTTCCAGAGTGGTTGTACCAGCTTGCAATCCCACCAACAGTGGAGGAGTGTTCCTCTTTTTCCACATCCTTGCCAGCATCTGCTGTCACTTGAGATTTTTATCTTAGCCATTCTGACTGGTATAAAGTGGAATCTCAGCTTTATGTTGATGTATTTCCCTGATGACTAAGGATTTTCTTCATTGTTTAATGGCAGTCAGAGCACTTAACTTGAATAAAGGGAGTACTCTTAGACTGAATAAACTGGGTCTGGGACTGAATGAAAAGGAGAGTCAGATAAATACTGCAAGTATGCATCCATCCATTCTCTCTGCTCTAGATGAGGATTATGAACCAATCCTGTAACCTCCCTGCTATTTTGCCTTTCTTACTGACATGGAGCATTACACGACATGGAGAATCATGAGCTAAAGAATTTTTTTCTTTCAGATACATTGCACTCCTTGGTCAGAATATTTTATCACAACCTGAAAGAAAACAAGACAACATTTGTGAATTAAATCCTCTTCCAGGAAAAACAATTCAGCTTATTTTCTACTGATATTTTAAATTAGGATAAATATTCCAAAATTTAAATTGCTAATGACTGGATAAGTGAATATACATTCTACAGTTTCTTTTGCTTAATCTTTACTGTCCTTATGTTTAATTCCAATAAAATTAAATGAAAATTGATGTTGCTACTATATAATTATAGTACTGTATAACTATAGAAAAACTCATATATATATAACTTTTTCTTTTATTAGTTGCTACTTTTGTTTTTGTAACCAAAATTTCTGTACTCTTTTTGCTCTTTTTTTTTACCTTATTTATTTTAATTTTACACTGCTAACTCATTCCTAGTTGAATTGAGTGTCTGTGTCACATAGAAAGACAGCATCATACAGAAAAAGATATTTTTTATTAGCCTCTTCATGGGATCCCTATGCACGGTACTGTAGTATCCACTGACCTAGATTTCCAGTCTCCTAAATTCACTGTAGTGGAGTGGTATAATTCAAAACAGTGAATTCAGTAAGCATAATTTCATCATGAAGAACTTTCCAGGAACATGCTGGATGTGCAATACGTGCATATATGAACAACACATAATCTTTGTGGGGCAGTGGCGTGTGATCAGCAGTCTGGCACCCGGTCGAGCACAGACTTAAATTCTGGGCGACCCCATGGAGAAACCCACAAGGGACCAGAAAACGTTTTTGCCAATGCTACCGGGAGGTTTTGACCCCTGTCAAGTACAAACCCCCCATAGCCTCCTGCAGAGAGATTTGTCGTGTGAGGTCTGACCCCTCCTCAGGTAGAGGAGAAGCCATGCAGCCCCAAGCCATTCCTAGGTTAATGAGACAACTAGAGACTTAGCCACGCCCCTTTCCAGTTACTATATCTGCTTTGCCTCTCCCAGAGGGGCAGAGGTACAATTCCATTCATGCCACTGTACACAATGACAATAAACATCTTAGAATCATGGACTGTCTATTTATCTTGACCTGCAGTGGGAAGCAAGGGATCTGGCCCTTGATTAAGGAGCTGCATCTAATCTCTCGCTGAGGGCTTCTCAGTGCTTCTAGACAGTACCCATTCACTCAAGCCTAAGCAGCTTGCCCGGTGCCCCAAGTCACCACAAACTGCTCCCACGGTGGAACGCCAGCTGCACTCTGAGGCCTGTCTGTTCCCAGGTCCCATGGCATCCGGTGGCGTCTGCAATGTCCAACCATGGGAACTCCAGAGCCGGCTGCAACATTCCCCTGGAGGGATCCTTCTTTTACCCACCAGCTGTGTCCTTTACCAACCTCAGGGGGTGCTGGAATGGCTCCACACCCTGATGGGTGGTGCACCCTGAATTTTAAATGAGGTGGAAGCACTAGCTTGCATGATTAAAAATGGCAGGGATAAAGCTCTACAAACCCTAGGGAAAGAACCTGACGTTCTTGTCACCCCCTTCTCCCTCTCTGACATCCAGTAGCTAATCAAAAATCACTCTCACTTTGCTATTAGCTTAATAGGATTCGCAGGGCAATTAACAAAACCATGCAAGTCTGGGGCTCCCCACAAAGAGGGCTACCCCACATCTCACCCATCCCTGCCAATGTACCCTTATTAGCAATAAACATAAAAGATTGGTTTTTTTCCATCCCTCTCCACCCCAGAGACTGTGAATGTTTTGCATTCTCAGTAACCCCCATTAACAATTCTGGCCTGGCCTCACAATATGAATGGACTGTCCTCCCACAGGGAATGGCTAACAGTCCAACCATTTGTCAGGAGGCTATAGCCACTGCATTAAAACCCCATTTAAAAAGGGGACTCAATATATATCATTATATGGATGATATATTAGTGTGGGGAGACTCTTCTACCTCCCCTTCTCAACTTAAGGACCAGCTAATACCTTTCCTATCTGCCCTAGGATTCAAAATAGCCCCTCACAAAATCCAACTTATTCTGCCCATTGCATTTTTAGGAACAGAGATCTCCCTTACCTCAATATGCCCTATGTTAGGCACCAGATGTTGGAACAAAGTGGCATGGTGGAAAGTAGCCCCACATGTCCATTCCCGGCGCTGTGGTCTGGGTGGGACGAATGTGAGGGGAAGTGGCTACATGCTCTTCTACAGTCCGACGGGCTGGCCAGGCTATGTGAGAGGCCTCTGTGGAGACACAGCCCATGGGTATAGGAGGGAGCCGACCCAGGGAATGCTGCAGCTCTGAGTTCCCATCACGGGATATTGTGGATGCCGGGCCACAGAGCACAGCTGGCGTTCCGCCGCAGGATCCAGTCTGTGGAGGCTTGGGGCGACAGGCTAGCTGCTTAGGCTTGGGTGAATGGGTACCGTCTAGAAGTGCTGAGAAGCCCTCAGCGAGAGATTAGAAGTAGCTCCTTAACCAAGGGCAGGATCCCTTGCTTGCCACTGCAGGTCAAGATAAATAGATAATCCATAATTCTAAGACTTTATTGTCATTGTGTAGAGTGGCATGGATAGAATTATACCCCCGCCCCTCTGGGAGAGGCGAGGCAGATATAGTAACTGGAAAGGGATGTGGCTAAGTCTCTAGGTGTCTCATTAACCTGGGGATGGCTTGGGGCTGCGTGGTCACGCCTCTACCTTGGGTGTGGCCACGCCTCTACCTGAGGAGGGGTCAGATCTCACATGACAAACCTCTCTACAGGAGGCTGTGGAGGTGTTGTACTTGACAGGAGCCAAAGTCTGGTCCCTTGTGGGTTTCTCCACGGGGTCACCCAGAGTTTAAGCCTGTGCTTGACCTGATGCCAGACTGTCGGTCACAGACCACTGCCCCACACTTTATCTTCAAGGAACTCAATGTTTTTTCATAAACCACTGTGTGTTATCACATTGGCAATTCCACATGCCTTAAGGAATATGTATCACATATCTTCCATCCATATGAGAATCTACACTGTAAGCTGATCTCTTGCAATTCTATGACCAAAGTTGCAGCTGCATATTTTGGATCAAGTGTGCTCACAGTCCATTGAAACATATTTTTCATAAAAATATAAAACTGTGTCTGATGTGCTTATTTCATAATTGCTCAGCTTATCTCCATATCTTATGAAATTTGAAAGTTAAGGATCAGAAAAACTACCCTGGGAGCTATGGGCATCACAATCACTTCACATCAGTTTCTAGTTCAGGGATGTGAGCTGCGAAATTCTCTCCAGTATCAAATTTTCAGGGAAAGATTATGAGAAATTTTGTAACTTCTGATGAACAAAATTAAAATTGAAATGTATAAAGTTATTTCAATGACTGAAATAGTATATTCAAGATACAATGAAAATCCAAGAGGTATTTCTCAATCTAACTGATTAGAAATCTGTGCATAATCCAGGATAATCAGTATAAAATTTACTGCTTTAAAAAGTGTCTAATTAAAGAAGGCATTGATATCTACAAGAATCCAGGTGTGGGAATTTTCAAAACAAAGCTATGTGTATTCATCTCTGTGACCTACAAAATAGTTTGCATTTTAAATCTTCCTAAATCTTTCATTTTTATTTTTTATATTTAATTAATCTTCTTTACAGGTACTGCAGTGTATTTTTCATCTAACATTTTAACATTCAAGCCATATTGTTCTCAATTTCAAGTAATTACTGCATGCTACCTATGTGTATATTAAAGTCCAAAGAAATACTCAACCCACCATGGTCATGACATGTTACAAAGAGGTTTCAGGTTTTCTCTGACAGCCTGTGATGCATGGCACACCTGGCCACAATGAGTTGTGGCCTGATTTTTGGCAACATAGTCAGCTGCAAAAGTCAAGAAAAAGAGTATTAGGGGGAACTCTCCATACAGGCTAAAAGAAAGTTGATTACTATGCGAGACCTCTAAGTTTGTGACCAGATTCATAGCATACCTTTTCCTTGTTTTGTTCCCCTTGTTATCTGATACTTGCACAGAGGAAGACTCCTGCAAGGAGGCCATCTACTCTTGAGAGAATTCACATCTCAAGGATAGGTCTTTCATTTCAGGGCAGTTTATCTCAAAAATATTCTCTTGAAATTTTAAGGCACTTTAATAATGCCAAGCCTAATCTTTATTTCTAGTCATTCCGTCATTACCCTCATGATGAATCTGTGTTCCAAACATCCCTGAGAAGGAATATGTAAAAGTTTCTATAGATATAGCTGTGGGGCTGCATGCTGGGAGCCTTCCTCGGGGGTCTCTGGCCCATCTGAATGCGAGGATTCTGGCAGGGGAGGGAGCATGAGCTGGGCTGGAGTCTCCTCCGCCTCAGTCCCTGCAGCTGCTGCCTGGATCGTGCTAAGACGCTGCACCTGCTGCCTTGTGCTGAGTCAGGCTGGGGCTGAGCCCACAAGAGTCCGACTAGCCTGTGGAGCACGGGAGGCTTCTGGTGGCTCTCGGGAGAGCGGATCTCTTCCCAGGCCGAAAGTGTTACAGCTCTTATGATAGACGCTCTCAGACGCTGGAGTAGTTCTCGCACCTTTATTCCTTCTGGATGGCGGTGGCGATGGGCGGGGGCCACACAGGTTGGGATGGTCTAATATACTGTTTGGGGGGGCCAGGGGGTTGACAACTGATACTTCCCATTGGTTTGGTCTGGGGGCTTCGCGGTACCTCATTTGCTTGTGGGAGGGCCTAGCGTTGCTTTCTACGTGACAAATCTCACATGCCAGGCCTCTATATATATTGGGGTTGTAAAATCTGTAGCTGTTTTTACAGGAGTCTTCCGGGACCATCGGCCAAAAACATATTGTGGTCCCTCATGGATATTCCACTGGGTCTCTCAGAGTTTTCAGCCTGTGCTCAACCGGGTGTCAGATTACCTGCCACAGACCACTGCCCCACATATAGCATCACGGAAAGTTACACTAGCAACATCATCATACCAACCTCTACCCTGTGGGACCCTAAGTTATGCCCTCTTGCACATATATTATTTGGGCAATGTTCTCTGAATAATAAGTAATTATATTTTATTAATCATTTTATTCATTTACATCTCAAATGATAGCCCCCTTCCCTGGTTACACCTCCACAAACCTCCCATCCTTTCTCCTATCTCCCCCCCTCCCCTTTGCCTCTATGAGGGTGCTCCTTCACCCACTCACTCACTTCTACCTCATGGCTCTAGCATTCCCCTACACTGGGGCATCAAGCCTCCACAGAACCAAGGGCCTCCCCTTACATTTATGTCAGATAAATCCATCCTCTGCTACATATGTATCTGGAGTCATGACTCCCTCCATGTACACTCTTTAGTTGGCGCTTTAGTCCCTGGGAGCTCTGGGTGGTCAAATTAGCTGATATTGTTCTTCCTGTGAGGTTGCAATCCACTTCAGCTCCTTCAGTCCTTCCCCAAGCTCTTCCATGGGGGTCCCCAGGCTCAGTCTGATGGTTGGCTGTTAGTATCTGCATCTGTATTGGTCAGGTGCTAGTAGAACATCTCAGGGAATAGCCATACCAGGCTCCTGTCAACAAGTGCGTCTTGGAGTAAGCAATAAGTAATATTAACTGTACTTCAATAACCAAAACCATTTAGTAATTTACACAGCTAAAAAATAAATGTATGGAAGATATAAAAATGCATTATACTGACTATATATATTCAATATGTAAGTGAATCTGCATGTAAATCCTCAAAGAATAGGTTTGTGCTTACATCTTTTTGAGTAAAATTATTCTTAAAGTTAAAACATCCCATGGCAGAAGAATGGACACAGAAAATGTGGTTCATTTACACAATGGAATACTACTCAGCTATCAAGAATGAGGACATCCTGAGTTTTCCAAGCAAATGGAAGGAACTAGAAAACATCATCCTGAGTGAGGCAACTCAGACCCAAAAGGACATTCATGGTATGGACTCACTAATACATGGATATTAGAAAAAAAAAAAAAAAAAAAACCCAGAATACCCAAAATGCAGTCCACAGAACTCAAAAAGGTCAAAAGGTTAAGGGCTCAAGTGAGGATGCCTCAGTCCCACTTGGGAGGGAGAAGAAAGCAATCACAAGGGGGTAGGAAGGGAGGAACCTTGGAGGAAAAGTGGATGGGGGAGGGAAAAGAGGAGAACCTACTCTGGTATTGGGTGAGGGAAAAAGGACTGAAGCCCTGAAAGCCATCAGAAAGTATGGAAACAGGTAACCTCAGGAGGTAGGAGGTTGGGGGAGGACCCTCTAGAATATATCAGAGACCCGGGAGGTGAGAGACTTTCAGGACTCAAAGGGAGGGACCTTAGATGAAATACCCTACAGTGGGGAGAGGGAACTTGTAGAGCCTACCTCCAGCAGAAAGACAGGGCATCAATTGAGGGATGGGGTTGCCATCCCACAGTCAAAACTCTGACCCATAACTGTTCCTGTCTGAAAGAATTGCAGGGATGGAAATGGAGAGGAGCCTGAGGGAAAGAAGGTCCAGTGACAGGCCCAAAGTAGGATCCAGCTCAAGGGGAGGCCCCAAGGCCTGACACTATAACTGGGGCTATGGAGCGCTCACAAAAGGGACCTTTCATGACTGCCCTCTGAAAGATCCAACAAGCAGTTAAAGAGTCAGATACAGATATTTGCATCCAACCATCGGACAGAAGCTACTGACCCCTGTGGTTGAATTAGGAGAAAGCTGGAAGAAGCTGAGGAGGAGGGCTACCCTGTAGGAGGACCAGCAATCTCAATAAACCTGAACCCCCTAGATCTCTCAAACACTGGACCACCACCAAGGCAGCATTCACCAACTGATATGAGGCCCCCAACACATATACAGCAGAGGACTGCTGGGTCTCGTTTCAGTCAGAGAAGATGTACTTAACCCTTAAGAGACTGGAGGCCTCAGGGAGGTTAGAGGTCTAGTGGGGTGGGGGTTAGAGGGACATCCTTGTGGAGACAGGGGAGAGGGAAGGAGGTATGTGATGTGGAACAGCAGGAGCGTGAACCTAGTCAGATCAACCGTCATGTAGATTATGAAGATTTTTTTTCACAAAGATGGATAATTTGTTAGTTGTAATAAACAATTAATTATTCAATTAATGAATGAAAATCCCTTATTTATGGTCATATGCACTTGTATAAAGCTACATATTTTTACATGCAAATGTCATAAATATGTTATGTAATACTTGGGAAACTGGAGCATGGAGAAACATATGCAATGATTCTGCTATTTCAATCATGCTTTGCTATAATGCAATTATTCTTTGCTAAAGAGATGGTTCGATGGCTAAGGGTACTTGTTACTCTTGCAGATTATCTGGGTTAATATCCTTGCACCCTTATGGTTGCTCACAATGTTCTGTGATTACGGTGCCAGAAGATCAAATGATATCTGTGACCATTGAGGGTACTATAAGAACATGATGCATGTACATAATTTAAAAAAAAAGATTAGTTATAACCATAAAATAAATCCTAAATTTTTAAATATTTCCTTCTTGATTCAAGCATCTTATTAACAATAAATTATTGCTATTGTGTTATTATCTTATAAAGTATGACAAATTACCAATATCTAATAAATGAAAAGTTCTGGATCCTTCACACTACTTAATAGTGTTTGCAATGAGAATCACCTACTAACAGAGCTATCATTTTGCTAGAAAGGAGAAAGTTTGGGTCCTACTAAGCATTTTTGGAGATTTAAGGAGGGTATCATAAGGCCATATGTGTGTCTTGAAAAAGACCTACTGTAGTTATTCACAACTTTGGGTCTTAAAATCTTTCTACATCCTTATTCTGCAATACTCTCTCAACCTTAAGAGAAGGAGATGGGATATAGATGTTCCAGTTAGTATTGAGTATTCCACAGCCTCTTATTCTCTCTACGCCTTGACCAATTGTGGGTCTCTGTGTTATTTCCTATCTACAAAACAAAGGAACAAACTCTTCTTTGATGATAAGTCATTAGGAGTCAGTTTATTATAGGCCCACTTTAACAGAGTGATAGTAGTAGGTATTGCTTAAGAACTATGAGCTGTTTACTACCATGTTCCTTAACAGTAATTTAGTTGAAATTCAGAATGAATTTTAATCTCGTTATACAATAAAAATGTTAACTCAGGCCATCAAAATGACTCATTTGGCAAAGGTACTTCCTGCCAAGCATAGCAACCATATTTTGATCTCAGGATCCCACCTAGTAGAAGGAGAGAACTTACTGTTTTACCTGTCCTAAAACCTATATATGTGTACCATGGCACATACTATATTCAGATACATAGACTAGACACTCACATGTATAAAGAAATGAAATAAGTAAAAACAAAAATGTAAAACTTCGGTGTTAAATAACAGGGCTAGAAAAATGGCTCAATAGTTAAGGCTATTTGCTGGTAGGCAAAAGGCCTGTGTTCAGTTCCTGTTAACATGTGTAACCAAAGCTCCATGGGATGCCTCAGCTTCTTCTGGGCTCTAGAGTTTAAAAATATTTTGAAAAATTTAAATAATAGTAAAGGAATGGCTATCTTGAGTAGTGTTTTATAAGTAAAATATATTTTGAAAGAGATCTATATTTGTACATTCTCCCAAATGAATTGTTTTTTCAGCTTATTCACATCATTAGAACTGATACCTAAGGAAAGAAATATCTAATTTAATACTCTGCATTAAGTAAATTAAGTTAAGGCTTAAGATTTCTTAACCAAAGAGAGTAGACACATGTGCTATATTAACATATAGTTTTGGAGGCTCATGAACATTAATTTTATTCTATTATTCTTTAAATAATTTGACCCTAACTTGTGGAACATGTAACAATAGGTAAGGAGGATCATATGTTGTGGATTGAAATAATGGATCAGAATAAAGGTATGAGAAAAACTTTGAATTGTCACAATAGTGTTCTTCACTCATGCTAGCGTAGTAGCATGGAAGTAGTTCTCTTGTGAGAGCTAGGACTTACCAAGTAGTACTTCAAAAGAAACACTGCTCCTAGTGCTTCTTCCTTTCATAAAAGCTCTGTGCTCCTGTGGTGTGGGCTTCATTGATATTTTCTTCTTACCAAAAAGGAAAATGAGTTAAAGTTCCAGTAACTTGCTTGTATCAATATACAACTCACTGCTGACGTGGGTGACAAGCCTGGCTGTCTCTCTGCACACAAGAGTTAAGTTTTTGGAATATCTGATTCCTTTATTATTCAAGGCAGAATTTCATCATATGTGAAGGGACAGGATGAGGCGTTAAGTTGTTAGCCACATAAAAATAAAAGGAGGCTAGGGTAACAATGTTCTGTTTTTCAAGGATATCTCTGAGAACCATTGAGATCAGATATGGATATAAATAAAAGCAGTGAAAAACATACAAATGAAATGACAATTTATCTCATTCAAAATGTATCTCTTGTTACAGTTTTGCTGAATTAATTCAATGATGTAAAAAATATTTACATTTATATTAGTTTAAGACCTTTGGTTTTAAATTGTTACAATTTAAACTATTCACTGACATTTATTGAATATCATATTTCTATTTCTGAAGCTAGTCTAGAAGATTGCCCTCTACCTTTGAAGACTGTAGTCATTCATTGTAGAGCAATGATCATTAGGCATTGTGACAAGCCATTAGTTTCAGCCTAGTAAGCAATACTTCTCTGTGACCTCTGCATCAACTACTGTTTTCAGGTTTCTGTCATATATTGAGTTCCTGATCTGGCTTCCCTTTGATAATAAACTGTGATATAGAAGTATAGGCAATATACTTTCTTTTTTTAAACTTTTGTTTATCGTATATTTTCTTTATTTACATTTCAAATGTTTTCCCCTTTCCAGGTCTCCCCTTTGGAAACCTCCTATCCCATCCCCTCTCCCCCTGCCTCTATGAGGGTGCTCCCTGACCCGCCTACCCACTCCCATCTTCCTGCCCTGTCATTTCCCTATACTGGGGCCTCAAGCCTTCACAGGACCAAGGGCCTCTCCTCCCCCTGATGTCCAACAAGGCCATCCTCTGCCACCTATGTGGCCGGAGCCATGGGTCCCTCCATGTGTACTCTTTGGTTGGTGGTCCAGTCTCCCCCGGAGCTCCAGGGGATCTGGCCGGTTGACACTGTTGATCCCCCCATGGGGCTGCGAACCCTCACACCTTCTTCAGTCCCTTCTCCAACTCCTCCATCCAGGATTCTGCACTCAATCCAATTGGTGGCTGAAAGCATCTGCTTCTGTATATGTCAGGCTCTGGCAGAGCTTATCAGGAGACAGCCATATCAGGCTCCTGTCAGCTAACACTTCCCGGCATCCACAATAGTGTTTGGGTTTGGTGACAGGTGGGGCAGTCTCTGGATGGCCTTCCCTTCAGTCTCTGCTCCACTCTTTGTCTCCATATTTCCTCCTGTGAGTATTTTGGGAATATATTTTCTTGTTGACATTACTTTGGTACTGGTGTTTAATCACAGCAACATAAATTCTTAACTAATACAGTAATCACAAGAATGTGAAAATATGAATCTTTTACAAAGGTGGAATAAAAAATTAGCATTATACATATATTTCTGATAAATTTTGTTTTGAAAGATTAAAATAACTTAAAAGCTCTTTCTATAGAGTAGACAAGATCCTGAAATACTACACTTTATAAATATGACATACGTTCCAGTGTTCAGTAGTGTGATGTTAGTGATTTGGGAAATATGAAATACCAAAAAATTATTATTCACCATGGAATATCTTCACATATATTTTCTGATAATTGTCATATTGCTGCAATCCTCCAGGTGAAAACTAGCCCAAGGGTGATATTTCTTCCTGCATTTTGAAGTACGTATGTTACTTCCTTCCAAGTCCCTTACTTTTAATGTCTATTAGCACAGCCTATTTATTTCAGTCACTTTGTTTTATCCAAAGCAGGGTTATATAAGTCAGATGTTGCAGTAAGATATAAACAATAGAGGATTGTTGGCCACGAGTCAAATTCTGTGGCATTCAACCCTTAACCTTTCCCATGTATGGGACATTTTCTCTTTCTATGAGAATATTAATCTCCTCAAGGTTGGCTACTTCTGCCTTCTCAGCATAGTTAACTTTAATCCTTGGCAAACTTGTCCAAATATTTCTGTTTCACCTTTTAGAAAAGTTCCATCTGGTAGTTGGTTAAGAGTTTTGTTTTGTTTTGTTTTTGTAGCATTTGCAATTTTATTGAAACCATATACATTGGATGGATTAAAAATAATTAAGGAGAAATTAAATTTTTATAGGAAATATTTGCTTTTTAAAATAACTCTAATTTTAACATTAAATGGTATATAATCTATCTTTCCAGTCAAAATTAAAAATAACCACATAGTTGTTGAATAAAATATGAATGTAATTTTGAAATGATCTTGATATTTCACCACTGCTACAAAAAACAGTCTCTAAAACCACACCAAAAAAGAGGTTCAATTATACACATTTGTACTACATTTCCCAATAGTTTCAAATGGCTTCCCACAAATAGTATGAGTGGACCAAGCTCCATAGGTCTCTCAACAAAAGTATGACTGGGTAAATAAATACTATGAAAGTACTTCAAAAATACTTTTTCATATTTTTAATATATATTATTAACATTTATGGAAGGAAATTCACTATCTAAGCTGCATGGATCAAAAAGAATGTATTTCAGAGTTGATGTTCACTGCAATGTGGCTGCCTGTTTGCTTCTCTGGTACTCTTTCTTCATGAAATGCTAGATTCTGGCTGCTGTAATGGAATACTGTAGAGTAGGTGATGTAGCAAGAAAACAGTTTTTATTCCAAGTAGGTATCACAGAACAAGGGTTCATAGGTAAAGTATCTATTGAGAACCATATTTCTAATCATGAATACTGCCTTGCTGTTTCTTCAGGTGATAAAGAAAGGAAAGATAGAGAAACAGAGGGAGATTGAAAAAGAAGAGGAAAGTGGGGGTTAAAAGAGAAAAAGAAAGAAGAAAGAGAGTAGGGGAAGAGATAGTGGATGTAAGAGGAGGCAAAGATGGTGAAGAATGGGAAAAGGAGAAGACGAGAAAAAGAAGAGGAGAAGGCAGGGGGCAAGAGAACAAAAAGAAGAAAGTGGAGATCGGAGAGTGTGTAAAGGAGAAGGAAGCAGAGTCTAGAGGGAGTGGAATAGGACAGGATGAGCAGAGGAGAAGGAAGATGGGAAAGGAAGGAAGAAAAAAGAGAAGGGAGTGAAAAGGGCAAAGATAAGGAAGGGGGTAAATATGGAGGAGAAAGGGAGAGGATGAGAGAATGAAGGAGGGGGAGAGAGGAAGAGAAAGAGACAGAGACAGCCAAAGACAGAGAGAGTCAGAATCAGGAACATAGACAGAGACTTTTGTTTACCTTTGTGTAAAGGCAGGAGCCTTATTCATCAAGATTACCTTTAATGCCTAATCAACTTCCCACTTTTTAAAAGTATAATTCACATACACAATACATACAAATTTAAACTGTTTGATATCATGGCATCTGCATAGGCTTTAAAGACATTTTATTAATTCCTTGAAAATGTTACATAATGTGTTGGGACATATGGCTGCCCACTCACTCCCATTTAACCCCATGTCAACCCCTCCTTTCCGTCCCACTCAACTTTGAGATGATTTCTTTCTTTTTCTTCTTTCTCCAGTTTCTGATGCTTAACTTGTCCTGGAATTGTACCCTGCTCTTCATGTGGTTAGCCTACCAGGAGTAGTTCAGACTACTACCATCAAAACACTGGCTTTTCCTTTCTCAACAGCTACCAATTGCTAATAGCTTCTCACCTAGTGGTGGGATTACATACTTACTTCTCCTATACAGTAAAGTTTTGTCTAGCTGGAATTATTCTGTGTCTTATGCATTCTGTCACATAACTGTGAATTCATATTTATATTTTCCATGTGCTTGGAAAACAGTTTTCTTGAAGTTATCTATCACCTTGACCTTTCTAAGATTTCTGTCCCGTTTCTAGAAAATTTTCTGGGCCTAGGTATGAGATATAAATGTCTGATTTGCAGTTGAGTACTAGACAGTTTGTTTGTAATTTCCTCCTGAAATGTTTGGGTTCTGTTTATTAATTGCCAACTACTATAACAAATAGAGCTGTAAGACTCTCAGATCTAAGGGTACAGCAATAAATCATTAGGAATGGTTTCATTACTATATCTATTAGACAGAATAATGGTATTTCATTCTCTACTAGTACCTAGCCACAAGTTCTTGGCCTATTTAATATTTCTAGGGATGGATTTCATCTCATGGAACAGGTTATTGATCCAACCATTTGTTTGGGTACTCCAATGACATGTATGTTACCATTTAAAAAGTGAGCCTAACTTGCCAGGCCAATTGTGGCTTTAAGGGTTCACATCTGGGTGAGGCTGAAGCTAACAATTCTCCTCTAACAGCCTACATAGCACATTGTAGACAGTAGAGTTGACTCTTGCAGTTCAGTACCAGCTTAATGTCTCCATGTTCTGTGATTCAAGTATATGATGTCAGAAATAGGGTCCTACTGTTAATTTCTGGACAGTAGTAACTAGTTGGAATATTCTCTAATTATAGGGGGGAATGTCTTTATGAACATTTCACCAAAAGGTGACCCATTTTTGGAACTGCAGATTTAATTTGGTACCAGGGAATTTACTTGTAATTTGCCCCCCTAAAATCTCTGCAAATGTAGAAGGATATATTTTATGAAGAGTTTTGTAGTTGCAGATTTTCATGTGACTTTTTCAAAAGACCATTAGTGTTAGTTATCCCTCCCCACATTCCCTGTTTGCCCTGCCTCCCAGTTCCCACTCAAATCTAATGACTTCAGTTCTACTTTTGCCCTTAGCTCTTTATACTACTGTGTTCTATCTCCCCTCATTTGATGCCATTATAAGTATACCCTGACTAAATTTTTGGCCTCTTTGGGTATTATCTTAGTCAACGGTTCTATTCCTGTACAAAACATCATGACCAAAAAGCAAGTTGGAGAGTAAAGGGTCTATTCAGCTTACACTTCCACCCTGTTGTTGATGACCAAAGGAAGTCAGGACTGGAACTCAAGCAGGTCAGGAAGCAGGAGCTAATGCAGAGGCCATGGAGGGATGTTACTTACTGGCTTGTTTCCCCTGGCTTGCTCAGCTTGCTCTCTTATAGACCCCAAGACTACCAGCCCATGGATGGCACCACCCACAATGGGCCCTCCCCCTTGATCACTAATTGAGAAAATGCCTTACAGCCGGAACTCATGGAGGCATTTCCTCACTTGAAGCTCCATTCTATGTGATAACTCTAGCTTGTGTCAAGTTGCTACACAAAACCAGCCATTACAAATTGACTCCCTTGTCAACTTGACACACAAACACATCACTATTAAGCCTCAACCCTTACTTTCTTATTCATCTCTAATATCTAAATAAAATTGAAAATCCCACAGTCTTTACATATTAAAAGTTCAATCCCTTTAAAATATACAATATCATTTAAAATTCAAGGTCTTTTAAAAATTCAAAGTCTCTTAACTGTGGGCTCCACTAAAATAACTTTTAACTTCAAGATGGAAAAATATCAGGGCACAATCACAATCCAAAGCAAAATCAAACTCCAACCATCCAATATCTGGGATCCACTCATGATCTTCTATGCTCCTCCAAGGGTTTGGGTCACTTCTCCAGCTTTGCCCTTTGTAGCACACACCTTGTCTTCTAGGCTCCAGCTGCCTGTACTCCACTGCTGCTGCTGTTCTTGGTGGTCATCTCATGGTATTGTCATGTTCAAAACACTGTTGTCTTCTGCTATAACTAGGCTTCACCAATAGCCTCTTATAGGCTCTCTTCATGGTGCCAAGGCTCAACTCCTTTGCATGACCCCTTCAGTCCTGGGCCATCAATTTCAACTGAGGCTGAACCTTCACTTATGGCCTTCTGTGGCCTTTCACAGTGCCAAGCCTCAGCTGCTCTTCATGACCCCTTCATGCCTTCAAAACCAGTAACACCTGGGTGACTCTTACACATTACCAAGTCCTGCTGCAGCACAAGGTACAACCTTGGCTATCTCTGGAACACAGTCTCTTTGTGCTCTCAAAAAACACTTCCCAGAAGAGTTCACCTCAATGATGCTGGTCTCTTCTTAATCACCACTAATTTCTTAGCTCCAGCTAACCAGTATCAACACTCCCAGTAATATCAAAGTTTTTGCTTTAGTAGTTCTGGTATCTTGTTAATCATAACTGATTCTTCTGCCCCAGCTAGACAAAGAATCTCCCCAACCACAGAATCTTCCCAAACAAAATAGCAATGGCCCTGATAAGAGTCTAAAATCTTTCCTCTGAAATTTCACAACCCAGGCCTCTATCTTCTGCACTGTTCTCAACAGTATCTTCCAAGCTCCTACACAATATCTCACAGAGCTGTTAACATCCCAATGGCTCTTCTAGCTCAAAGTTTCAAATTCCTTCCACGGTCTTCCCTAAAACATGGTCAGGTTGTCACAGGAACACCCCACCCCTGCTACCAATTTGTCTTAATTAGGGTTCTATTCCTGTACAAAACATCATGACCAAGAAGCAAACTGGGAAGGAATTGGTCTATTCAGCTTACACTTCCACACTGCTGTTCAAAAGGAAGTCAGAACTGGAACTCAAGCAGGTCAGGAAGCAGGAGGTGATGCAGAGGCCATGGAGGGATATCACTTACTGGCTTGTATCCCCTGGCTTGCTCAGCTTGCTCTCTTACAGAACCCAAGACTTCCAGCCCAGAGATGGCACCACCCACAATGGGCCTTCCCCCCCTTAATCACTAATTGAGAAAATGCCTTACAGCTGGATCTCATGGAGGCATTTCCTTATCTGAAGGTCCTTTTTGTGTGATAACTCCAGTTTGTGTCAAGTTGACACACAAAACCAGCCAGTACAGGTATTCCAAGTAACTGAGAGACCAATGTTTTGGGGTTCATACTCCATCTCAGAGAACCTGACCTAAGTTTGAACTCAACTAAACTAACAAGCTACCACCCCTCACAAGACCTGCATCTCCAAGTTATTCCCCCAACAAATCTGCACCTCCAGGTTACAAGTCCTCCATGCCTAACAAACACCAATCAGGAGGAAAACAGAAGTTAAGTTTATGGTTTAGTTCCTAGCACCAGCTAATTATGTTAAAGGCCACAGTAGCCCAATTAGATTGCTTGTCATTTCCTATAAAACCTTGTCCAGATGAGTGTTCAGGGCTTTTATCCACCAAAACCATCCTGAGGGTCAGTATGAGCTAAGCCTAAGCTTGAGCTTCTGAATAAAGATTCTTGTGTGATTGCATGGGATCGGTTCCTCACTGGTCTTTCAAGGTTCACAAATGCTTCCTGGTACTACAGAACACGAATCTCTGACTCTGTGCTGCCATCATGAAAGGAGAGAAAATACATGACTTCTGTGCCTCAGTCACTTGGGTGGAAACAGAATGTAAATATATCACAGGTATCACAAAGAATTGAAGATTTCTTTCACTTTAGGAATTTCTTCTTGAGTTCTTTCAACAAATTTGCTCCCATGCATTCACCTGAAAATCGAATAAGTTAATTTCTGTGACAACAGTTTAATTTACATTTCCTATGTTGTCATGTAAAGTGATCACATGGTATCAGATATTTGGATTTTGCTTCTTTTGATCCCTGTTGCATTTGAGATTCGTGCATATTGTAGCTCATGCATGAGGCTATTGCTTTCTGCAGAAGTATTAGTTAGTCTTTCTACTTTCCTATTTGTCTGCTTTTTGCTTGTACAATTGTTATCTATTAAAATAAAGCAATTGTGAATGTATGTGAATGCCATTAGTAGTCATATACTTTTATTTCCCTTTGGAAAATACCAAAATATATTTGGCTTTTATAAGAAAGGTCAAAAATATTTCCAATTCACTATCACATTTTATGGCACAAATCCTGTTCATAGATGGTAGTGTAAGTGTTTTAACTCTTGACATTTTACTGAGTGTGAAATGAAAGCTCTTTATGGATTTAATTGTAACCTCTTGACATATATATCTCTTTTTGTTTTTTTAATTCACTAATATATAGCGATAGTGATATTTAATTCATTATTATATTTCATTTAAGACTACAAACTATATTTACTCTTCATAGTTAATTATCCAATTGAATTATTGGGAGCCTGTATCTAAAATTATGATTCCCAAGTTGACAATATTATTTAAAATGAATTTTGTGTGACATTCCCTGATACTTAAATTTTCCACATAAATTAATAAAGTCATATCATCCCATTTACCATATTATTAACTTTTACAATTATAGATAATTCTGTGGAATTATTTCCTTCTGTGCCATAAGTCCTATGTGACATGTTTATTATTACTAATTTAAATTATAATGTGTCATTTAGTAACATTTGGTTAAGAATTAGTTAACATTTGTGTGTATCCCTTTATTTATCATTATCTTCAGATAACATACTGTCTTAAGCTTTCAATTTTCTGAAAATGTCTGTTCAAATTCAATTTTGATGTATGTTAGTTTTAAGTGCATATATATACGTTAAATGCACATATATGCATATAATCCGTATGCATGCATATATAATTCAGAGAGAGAGAGAGATATTAAATGTAGAGATTTCTAGGTAAAATTAGCATCTGCATGACATCAGGACACGGTTCCATCTGCATTTCAGTTTTACATTCACAGGCATATTAGCTTAGGGTTCTATAAGCCCAAGGTGACTGTTACCTCGCCAGAAATCATGCCTTAAAAGAATAAAGTAGGTGGGAAAGGTTCTCCAGATGTATTTTTCCATTTTCATCTGAAGTATAAAAGGTTTTTTCCAGAAGCCCTTGCAGCAGATTTCCACTTATAATGTAGTCACCAGAACAGAGTTTTACAGTTACCACTGGGTTAGGTCAGAATGGAAAATTGAAGATATGACTTTCCACCCTTTACTGTATGACAAAATAAATGTTTTGCAGTATGAATATGGCCTCACACATCAATTATATTTGTCTCAATAGGAAAAGGAAGAAATGATCTCAAATATATTCCTTTCAGACTCATGAGGAATCTAATGGGTCCAAGATGTCAATAGCAGCTTTAATATACAAATTATGTTTGTGTTGATATATTGAGAGCCTGTAAGCATATCAACTTCAGTTGTCTGTTTTTTCTATTTATATTTTAGAGCATTTTTATCTCTAAACTACATTATGCTCCTTTTTTCCTACCATTTAGACTCTGCTTCTTTACTTCTGTGTCTCATGGATTCTGTTTACTAGCTTCTCTAAATATCTTCTGTTTTCCTATGCATACTATTTACAAAATTATTACTTATTATTATATATGATAATCTATCATTTTTCAAACTTCATCTTTAATATAGATGTCAATGCTTAACAGATCATTTGGAATATATCATATCAAATTTAGAACATCTGCTTCTGAAGACTAGGCTTTGAGGTCATCGTCAAATTTTATTTCTATCAGCTGTAAACAAAACACAAAGACCAAGGTATGAAGTGGGGTTTCCTACCTATAGTGGTTTGAATAATATTGGCCCCCATAGATTTATATTTTTGAGTGCTTGGACCCAGTAGGTAGGACCCTTTGGGAAAGACTAGGAGTTTTACTTTTGATAGAGGAGGTATGTCACTGGAAGTGAATTTTGAAGCTTCAAAAAACCACATTGTTCTAATTTAGCTTCTCTTTGTCTCTCTCTGTGAGTGTGTGTGTCTGTGTTTCTCTGTCACTCTGTCTCTCTGTCTCTCTGTCTCTCTGTCTCTCTCTTTCTCTTTCTCTTTCTCTTTCTCTTTCTCTTTCTCTTTCTCTTTCTCTTTCTCTCTCTCTCTTTCTCATTCTCCCTCCTACTTGCAGATAATATGTAAACTACTAGCTACGTCGGTAATACCATGCCTATGTAGCTGGTGTCATCATCTTCAATATGATGATCATGGACCCTGCTTCTAAACTCTGAGTTCCAATAACACTTTTTTTCTAAAAGTTGCTTGATCATGATGTCTCTTCACAGAATTAGAAATGTAACTAAGATACTATGTATAAGGAATTACTTGTCTGCTTTATTACAAACAATTCAAGAATTTGGGTATCAAAACAATGTAAAATCTTTATTAGATTAAGGCCCTCTGTGATTTGGTAACAACTGTTACTTTTACCACAATTTACATATATTTATTTTACCATCCTTAGAATATTGGTAAAGTCACTAAAATGTATTATTTCTGGTTATTTGTCTGCTTTTCTTTAAATGTGAACTAGTAAGTAACATTATTACTGACATATTTCCACGAGAGCATTTATTTTGTTTGAGTCTGTAGGTGTTTCAACAAATTGTCAAGAGACAAGTGTGATACAATAAGCTACCAAGACAGTAAGAAAATTGAGATTATAGTTTTCCAAGGAGAATACTTTTCTTTCATTCTTACTGCAGACAAACATGAAGTACTTAACAATGACTGAACAATGACCATGGTGTTTTGGGGTTTCTAAAGCAATATTCAATAAGACTATGAGATGTAAAATAGATGGAGCTGGTACCCAGTATTTCAGGGAGCAGAGAATGCTGCCAAGTAATCAGGACTCCTGATTAAATGACAGATTCACTTTATAAAAATGAGAATTAAGTTCTTAGCATCTTTATTTCAGAAATGCTATTTCAATTTTACTTCATTTATAGTATTTATAGAGTATTATAAATTAAATAGTATAAATGGGAATGCTTATATTGACTGACAATTTGGTGCGATATAGAGGAAAGACTAGACTAATCTGTAGTAGGTATTATGGATTAGGTTAATTAAGATAGACTAACCCACCTTTACTCTGGTAGGCATGACTTTATCTGATAGGACTCCACACTGAAAAAGGGAAGGAAGAAAGCAAAAGACAACCATTTGTTTCAGTCTCTCTATGTCCTGACCACAGATTCATGTGTGGCCAACTGCCTGAGAATTCTCAGTCCTGCCTTGATGCCCTGCACCCTTGTATCATTAGCTAAAGTAATCTCTTCCTTCTTTTACATTATATATAGATTTTACATCTCTGAGATTATACAGTAATTGTGTATCATCTCTCCTCTTCCCTTTCTTCCCTGACTTCACCTCATGTTTCACCTTCACACCTGCTCTTTTTCAAATTCATGGCCTCTTTCTTGGTTTATTGTTGTTTTTGGTGTTGGTGTTGGTGTTGGTGTTGGTGATGATGATGGTAGGGTGGTATTCAGTAATACATTAATACAACCTGATCAGTTCCTAGAATATTACTTGTATATATGTGTTTTGGGGGCATAAATAACCAATTGGTGTGCTAATACCTTGAAAGGCCATTCTTCTACTTGCATTGTCCCTTGGTTGGCATGAATTCTTTGTCTAGGGTTGAAGTCTCCTGAGTCTTCTCCCTTCGGTATTAGCATGTCTGTTGGTGTTGTCCTTATTCAGATTATATTTAGGCAGCTATGTTGTTGAGACTTATTGGTGTAATTTCTCTAATAGTTTAAGGAGGCAAAATCTCACAGCAAACTTCCAGGTTTCTGTTAAGGAGAAATGTCCTACCCTCTCTTCCACTATGAAATAGCCAAGCTATTGAAAAAAATATGAAAAGATAAAAGAAAAATTTGTTTTGTATCTGAGTTATTATACAGACTAATATTTACACAACAGAGCACAATGTCTTCAAGTTTGATCATTAATTCAAACATATATTTTTATTTTTTAATAAAAAAAAACTGCATCTGTTTATAAAGGATTGGTGGCACACCTCTTAAAGAAAACATACAGAAGACCCATGAAATAATATAGTGTCTTGGATAAATATAAATAACAACCCCAATGAATTCTAATCCCACACCTGTTAGAATGGTCATAACCAAAAAGATGTAAGACTACATGTAATGCTGAAATGTGTATGCATACCTCATCGGACCAAAGAAATATTTGCTATTAAATTCTTTCTGATAAGACTACATAGATATTTCAAAGCAATGAAGCTAATTCTTTTCATAGGTGATTATAAACCATACCTATATATCTTGAAAAACTTGACTTCAAAATAATTCATTCGTGTGCTTAGATAAATTCTGCTGAAATACATTAGCAAGATGAACTTCACATGTGCTGTTGAAGAATTACATGAAAAATTGAAAACAGTAAAAAGGTTCTTCAGTAAACAAAAATAACATTTACATAAGAGCCAGCCCTCCAACCATCACATATATACCCAAAAATTGAAATTGGCATGTCATATTGATGTTTATACACATCTTCATGGTGTTATTTTATTCAATTGCTAAGATATAAAAACAAAATCACTATTGCAATAGTAAATAGATTTTAAAATATATAACGTAGTATTTTTCTATAATGAAACAAGTGTATCTAAGAGCAGATGTTGTATTAGTGAACAACAATAACAAAAAGATAGATAGAAGATGGTAGATAGATAGATAGATAGATAAAAAATAGATTAGACAGAATTTTTCAAAATTCAAATTTACAGGTTTCTTGATAAAAGATTTTTAAAATATTTATGGGAGTATAATTTTAACATTATTTGAATGTATCAGAAAACTGCTTGGGGACACGAGTCTCTTGAGAATCTAATGGTTTTAGTGAAAAGGAGCCAATGTATTGATGACAAAGGAGTAATTGATGCTGCTTTCCTAATAGGCCCATTAAACTAATATAGTCATCCTGACAGAAATAACTTAATCTTCTCTACTCTGGGTAAAACCACAACAGGATGCATACGTCTTCCATGATTCAATTTATCATCAACATGAAATGGACAATTCTTTCATATGCATTGATTGTCTTGTGCTTTTAACTCAGTTAAAACTCAGGAAAAAGAATGGTAAAAACAAAAGAAACAAAAGTGATATTTCACTTCTTTGGATGGCTGTCAGTGAGCGCTATGGATTTCTTCTAAAAATTCCAAAGACAGACACTTCATTGAATATTACTCTCTGAGGTATGAGGAGATATGTCTTTAAATGTGATCTTTTATCATCAAACAAAAAATAATCTGCAAGTCTATATACTTAACAACAATTACAGTTTTGAAATTATATATATATATATATATATATATATATATATATATATATATAATTTTGTCAGGCATGTTAACTACCCATTTATTAAAATGAGGATGTGATTTCACGTAGACAATAAATCAGTTGGTCAAATGAGAAAAGCCAAATGGAAAACTTTTCATTGTGTTGTCCATTTGAAACACTCGACTGTAAACAATTCATTGTTATACGAAATTAGTAAGTACATGACAAAATTGCTTATTTGGAAGTTACAGAATTAATCACTAGACTCAAGTCAACTCAGACACCTACAGCTAAGTACAAGTACCCTGTTCCTAGAACGTTATGACAGATACTCAATCATTCTTTGTTAGCACCACAGAGGCACTGTCACCTTTTTAGAATCTCTATAGACTCTGTAGACTAATTCTACTTACAAATTCAGTGATGAATTTTTCAAAGTTATCTGGTAAGTTTTATTTCTCCTATTGTTGTTTTGTTTGTTTCTTTGTTTTACAAGCAAATTCAATGGAACACGAGCAGAAAATACTCTAAAGTAGCTAAAGAGATGTTTGTCTGATTGCATCCTTTTGTAAATAATATAATGACTTCTCTGAAACAATAACAAAGTGAGCAACAAAGGCATCCAAAAGAAGCATCTGAATAAGCTAGGGTGAAGGAAGACCTAAATGACCATTTTAAATTCCAAGAAGAGATTTAGAAGTTTATAGAATTTCAAGTTCCAGTGAGAGTCAATTGGCCTGAATTTCACCCTCCTGGAGCCTCACCTGCTCTGAATTCGCATCCCCACTTTTTAATGTTAAGAATGTATTTATTACGTGTTTCATTCACCACAAAACTGGCCCAAGTGAGAACTCCCTTAAGATCACTAGATTTTGCAGGACTATTTTCTTGGCAGAGATATATAGCAGGAAGAAAAATGGCTCAATATTTCTTACTGTATCTTTGGGGTAGGAAGAGAAACTTGTCAGTATATCACTGTTTATATGACAAGATGTTTCCTGTCTGTCTTTATGAATAAAAGTGCAGCTCAGGAAAGACTTCAAGCTTCAGCTGTATCTTTAAATAGAAAATGACATTTTCTACCCACTATATTTCCCAATATCTAATCCTCTTACGTGGGTCTGTTTTTGAAAATTATTGTTTCAATATTTTAAATTTGTATTAGTTGTATTTTGTTGCTGTGAATCCAGGTAATACACAGCATATTTTTATTATTCTTCTTGTCACTTTTCAGAGATCTTGTTTGTGAATAACAATGGCATAGGTTTGCTAGTATAAGTAGTACAGGCATCTTCTTCTTTTATATGTGTAAAATTTTATATTTGTGATTCTTTATTTTTTTTTATTCTTTAATCATTTTTTACAATTCAGTCATTATCCCCCTCCTGGTCTGCCCTCTGACTGCTTCATATCCCATACCTCCTCCATGTCTCTCCAAGACAATGCTCTCCCACCCCCACCCCCTGCCCACCAGACCTCTAAACTCCCTGGGGCCTTCATTCTCCTAAGGGTTAGGTGTATTTTCACTCACTGAGTCATGACCCACAGTCATCTGCTGTATATGTGTTGGAGGCCTCATATCAGCTGGTATATTCTGCCTGGTTGGTGGCTTACTGTTGGTCCAGGTTACTTCAGGCTGCTGGTCTTCCTGTAGGGTCACCCTCCTCCTCAGCTTCTTGCAGCTTTTCCCTAATTCAACCACAGGGGTCTCCAGCTTTTGTCCATTGGTTGGGTGTAAGTATCTGCATCTGACTCTTTCAGCTGCTTATTGGGCCTTTCAGAGGGCAGTCATGCTAGGCTCCTGTTTGTAAGCATACCATAGTATCAGTAATAGTGTCAGGCCTTGGGGCTGCCCCTTGAGCTAGATCCCAATTTGGGCCTGTCGCTGGACTTGGTTTCCCTCAGTCTCTTCTCCATTTTGTCCCTGCAGTTCTTTCAGACAGGGACAATTCTGGGTCAGAGTTTTTGACTGTAGGATGGCAATCTCATCTCTCCCCTTGATGCCCTGTCTTTCTACTAGAGATAGACTCTACAAGTTCCCTCTCCCCACTATAGGCCATTTCATCTATCCCTCCCTTTGAGTCCTGGGAGCCACTCACCTCCCAGCATTTATGTAATAAATATTGAGTACAAATGGGAACTAGCAGTGGGAGTTACCATTAGGATCCAGTTATGATTTAGACATGGCTTCTGACTCCAGGGGACTTAGTTTATCAAGAGAAAAAAGATATCTGAACAAATATAAACAGTCAAATATGGAATCATTTTTCTAATGTATAGAATGACTGGGTTTGTAATTTTAGATGTTGAACTCACCTGTGAGTGTCTCATTGGTAACAGCAGCTCCATCCATTGAAGCACTTTCTTTGCATAATGACTTACTACTAGAATTCTAGTTCATTAGAACTTACTGTCACTGTGGAAATACCTTCATCTGAATAGAGGCAGAGATGTTTTCTCATCTAAGAGTTTCTTTGTTTTATTTCTTGGCATTCCCTCCTATTTTGCATCCCCGTGATCTTGGTAGTTTCATTACACTGTCATTTGTTATTTATAGAATTAACTAATAAGGCTATCACTAACAACAAGCCCATTTGATTTTCTCTTAAAAAATGAGATTTTACTGTTGATCACATGCTCACAGATTAACAATAAAATGGTTCTATGGTTAGTACTAGGTATTCGTTAAATACAGTACCTTGTTTATGTTTGATATAAACATTGGACATACAGTGACATCAGCTAGTATGCCACTGGAGATGACTTAATGACTGAAATAAGAGTACAGGCTTTATGAGGACAGGTGGTTGTTGATGTTTACATTTGTTTAGTTTTCATGCACTCTTCATTAATGTTCACCTCACTTTAAAATGTATTTCAAATTCAAACAAATAACTACATTTCTTTGAATTTAATAATTTCTTTCAAATATTTAAAATATATCATTTCAAAGCAGTAATACTTACATGAAAAAGTCTCCCTATTTAATTCAGAGAAAACTCAAATAATTCCATTTGTGACCAGAAACGAACCTGCTTGTGCTTAGCAATTTGGTGAGTCAAGTCCGTTGCCATACATGTAAAATGAATAATGTCTGCCTCATAAGTACTGTTCTTGTGTTCTGGGGTGTGTACAAGCATGTACATGTGATAACCTAAGGCCAAGTTTTCAAAACGAGCAATAGTACATTTTAATGAGAAATAATATTGTCGTTAGTTGAAATTTTATTTTAAAATCCAGCCAATACAGGGAATTTGGAGTTTTGCCAAGCTAAATGTTAAATCGAAAAAAAATATTGTTTATAATGAAGTATTGGAGTCTATATCATTTTCATTTTTAAATATCTACTTACGTGTGAGAGAGTATAGCTTAACTTTCATTATTTAAATTACCCAATTCTACTTGTGAATATGCTGTTAGAATAACAGGTGTGCCCAATCTATAATTTATGTTTAAGTACAATTTAGCAGTGTTATACTACCAAATGATTTAATCTCATTAAATCTTAAATGGATTTCTAAAAGTAGAAACCCTAATTAAGAACTCAAAACACAGAACACATACCTATTCACACTGAATAGCGTCTAGAATTAATGAAATAGGAGGAAATTAGTCACCAAGAGGATTGTGAGTTATTTAAAGGTTTGTAAAATAGTATAATTACCTCATTTTCAACATTAATTTTTAACTCTGAAAAATAAATTGTACTATTGGAAAGTCAGTTATTTTTCTAGGACATTTTTTGTTTCTATTGTTAAATTCAACATTGTCTCATTTGGGGACATTCTTTTTATTACTGTGCTCTATTAGACTAAAATTAGAAATTTAAAATAAGATATGTTCATTTCTTCTACATGTCTTATATGCCAATGTTTTGAAGGACTACTCTAACACATTAAAATTATATTTAACTCAATTATTGCTCAATAATATACTGCATCCATTGAGGTAAATTTTAATAAGTCGATTAGTCAAAGGGAGTTTATATGGTGTAGGAGTGGATAAGAAACCTGTCAACCTCTATACCTGCTCACATATGAAATTTAGGAACACTAAGTTTTCTTGAGCATGTGAAGCCATATAGTCATGCCACAGACACGCCTTAATCACATTACATGTTTAAGTAGTATAAATTATAAAATTATCTCTCAGAGTAATTAGTTTAGATTTACAGGGTTATATTTATTGATTACTATAATTCTGTATGATAATTTTATAAAAGAACAAATTTATACAAATCTAATTGATCTATATTAAAAGCCAAAGGGATACGACTTGACAGTGAAAGTGGAATCTGGGGAAACTGTACTTGTGCTTATGGATTTATTGAAAATCACTGATGCTGCTAAGAGGAAAACTCATAGCTTTGAGCGCCTCCAAAAAGAAACTGGAGAGAGCATACACTAGCAGCTTAAAAACACACCTGAAAGCCCTAGAACAAAAAGAAGCTAATACACCCAGGAGGAGTAGAAGGCAGGAAATAATCAAA
>CM052700.1:134202531-134273934 GCA_028551405.1 Uromys caudimaculatus
TGTGTGTGTGTGTGTGTGTGTGTGTGTGTGTACTTTCCTTCTTTTTCTTTCCTATTGTTGCCATGGAGTTCTCTACTACATGTCTATTTTTATTCTCAATTTGCCAAGAAGCAGAAACCAAGTTGCCACTTCATCATCTTCTCAAATGAAAGCTCTGGGGGAAATCTGCCACCGTCCACAGGTATTGGCACCATTCAGTTCTCACAGAGCACAGAGTGCCAGGTTATGGTTGTCCCCATAATCTTGTTGGGTGTCAAAATAGATTTATACACTGTCCTCATTATTCTCCTCTATATTAAAAGTCAGATCTACAGATCATCTGTTACTTAGAATTTGTCTCATGCTTCAAATCACTGATTCCAACCCCTATCCTCTGGAGCCAGATGTAAAGCTCTCTGTGCTATCAAATTAACCTCTGCAAAATCTCCCCAGCTTAATGTCAATGATACTATTATGTACAACTCAGACATGGGATGTAATCTCACCCCAGGAAGTAGGTAGACTGTGTAGAAAATGGAAGGGATAGCTGATTTCATCATAAAATTTTGCTGACCACACAGATGAAACATTAAGACACACATTAAACAAACAGATCTGTGCATCATTCATGTGGAATTGTTTATATCTTAACTGAGTATTACCCCAGTAGAGAAAAGTTTGTTCTGAGCTACACAATTTTAAGATATGTTAGAATACCTTAAGAATGTTAGAATAGATAGCTGTATGGTAAGGTACATTTAAAAAAACCCACAAAGAAATACATATTTCCATGGATTGAGCTAGGAGAAATGCACTAGGAAAAGAGATAGAGGAAGAACATGAATATAAAGATTATGAAGGATCTAAATTATTGAATAATAAGCTAAACTCTAAGGAGGTCAGAATTTAAGAAAAGGAGTTTGCAAATTGGACATTTTGGCTGTTCACTAGGAATGCACTGTTGACTTTGGAGAAGCAAACCTTTATGAGGTTAAAGAAAGGATAACAGCAGCCTTAAGAAACCCAGTAATGACTAGGACAAGAATCAGGAAGTATTAAGTGGTGTTTACAAAATTATTAGTGGCACAAAGAAAGAGCTCTAAGATACCAGTCTTTTGTGAATTATGTAAAACATTATTTTAAGATGAAATAAAGATGAAAAGATTGTGAATTGACAAGCAAAGTCAAAGCCGTATGCCTAATGATAAATTTTCTTGAACAAATATTGGCTTAGAAGAAAAAGCATTTGTTTAATCATATTATCCCTTGAATAATGACAAAGAGCAGAAGATAAAGGGAGAAAATGACATCTGTACTCTTTTGCCTGACTTTTTTTTTCTTTCGTTGTATTTTTGTACTTTTAAGTGAAAGCAATTCCTGGCAAACAATCTCCACAAAAATGTGGAATAATAGGTAGATGCTGTCATGAACGTGTGTTTGGGGGAGTTCACGGGTGAGGCAAAGGGAACACTTCGTCACCTGGAACAGATATCTGCTAAAATCCCTCTTGTCTGTCTTCCAGGAATTAATGTATTAGTCATTCATCCCATCTGAGTAGGAGTTCACCCTCGTAACACAACAACAATCACTAGAGCTTTCAATTCCATCTCAAAGGAACTTTTCAGGCCAATGGAAGAGAAATATTTTAGAATATATTCATTCCCACCCTCTTTGGCAGTTATTGAAGTGTCCTGACAAAAGCAGATACTAAAAATTCTAATATGGAATATTTATTGTAATTTCTTCTCAATAGTATAAGGTAAACAGGTCACCAGTGACAATACTGCATTAGGAGAAGAACTGGAGTAAACAATCAAAACAGCAGAACACTCATACATTTTTAAACCTGTAAACAATTAAGCATAGAACTTATATTTAATGAAGCCAGATCAGCAGAAAATACTTTTCAATATATGATCCAGCTCCCAACACTTCAACATCTCTTTCTCTGTGCAATTTATTTCACAATGTCTAAAGAAATTGCTTGACATTTTCACCTTTTTCTCAATTACTTCCCTAAATTATTTGTACTAGGAATGATGTAAGTTTTATTGACACTGTGACTTCTTTTGCATTGTTTCTGGACATTTGGTTTCATTTAAAAATGGCTTTGTGAATTATCTATATAGGATCAGTGTATTATAACTTATAAATTTCTATATCATGCAAAGCACCACTTAGAAGACAATCTATAAACAATGTATTACTGAAATAGTCCTTTAACCAGGTTCAGTGGTAAAAGTTGATTCCCAAATGATGAAGGGAACAGCTCTTTGTATCATCTGGGATTTCTAATGCCATCAGTGGTTGTTGGTGAACATGGTGCTTATCCACATTTATCCTGGAAAAATAGAAGAATGTGATTTGAAATTCATTCTAAAGTTAGCTGTTTCTTCACTCACCAAAACTAAGGAATAATTTTTTAAAATTCTTGCCTGAATTTCAAATAATAAGACAAAAGTCTCAGTACCATTTTAGTATTATTTTAAAAATAAATCAGCAAAGAGGTAATATTCAGAAAGTCATATAGTAAGTTTCATTTGAAGTTTTAGTTTTTCTCAGGATGTCAAATCATTTGACATAATAACATAAGGTTATGAGGTACAAAGTCTGTTCTTTAGAACTACATAACTATGTTGAAAAAAGTACAAAGCTACTAAAAATGTGCCAATGTTTAAAGTATAAACTATTTGTGGCTTTGTGTTGTTCCAAACTCAGCTGCTTTTACCTCCAAAAGTGGCCTGGGCTGTAGGTTGTACTTGTTATTCAGAGTCAATTTGCTTATTTTTTCTGATGTACTTTCTGTTGCCTTTGTTTCTGGGAATTGATTGAGCTATCATGTGGAGTGTAGCATCGCATTTGATGACTGATAGATGGAATCTGAATTTATTGACTGATAGGATTTTCTTGTCTAGTAGCCCACTAAACCTAACTTATATAAATCCATTTGAAAAAGACTTGGATGTTTGACATGAGGCATACATTTTTCCATCCTAGTATGATACATGTTGAAGGTAAGACAGATATGAGTATAAACGCATTAAACTGGTGAAGTATGTTTTTCTTTTCATATTTTTAATTGAAATCCAAATATCTCTTTTTTGAGAAAGCCATGTTTTATGCTTTCACATCCACTTATAGGACCTGAAATTTTAGTGCCATCTCTTTCCTGGTCCTTAAATCTATTTAATTTGACTAAGCTCTTTAAAAATAAACAGAAGCTAAGAGTTCTATTTTAGATCTTGATTCCCTTCCTTTTGCTAATGCATTTGGAATGTGATGTTTTTCTAATAAATAAATTTATATTGAGCATGCATTCCTTTCTGTGTTATTAATCTTGGGGAACGTACTCCGTCAAATACACAAAATCCCACTATTTGTTATGTCATTAGTATCGGGTCTCTCCAAATTGGTGCATCTATCAAGGATCAAGAAAGAAATCGAAACCACTTTGGGTATTTTAAGCAGTAAGACATTTGATACAGAGAGTTAAGCACTTAGGGACCCATTATAAGCACTGAAAGAGTAGGCTTGTAGAATGCATTGAGCCTCCTGGACCATCTCCATGAATAATATAACACTGAGCATCTTGCAGAAGAAGGACTGCCACCAGGGCTACCGTGAAAGCATCCTATAGCCACTATTGCCTTGCAAACAACCACCTTGTACACACATAATTTTGGAGAAGGGGAGTGGGAATAATGATGCAGCAAAATATCTCTCCTTTCTGCAGCTAGTCTGCAGTCATATTTAAGAGTATCAGGAAATAAGCACCATCTCAGTATTTCTACTAAATATATCCAGTCAGCAAAACAACTTACATCTATTTCTTGGGAGGGGTCCTAGGAAATCTTTATTATTTGAACCTCTTCAATGAGAACAAAATGGAGATTTGCAATGACTTTCTTAAGAACACAGCACTCGCTATTACACAGTAACTCAACATCAACGTATATTAAGTACATTGAGTACAATTAGATAGAGTAGTGATCAAAAACTACTACTCTGGTCTTCCTCCATGATAGTAGCACTTATGAAACAGTCTAACCTATCATATCTGGTGATCAAATGGAAGTATTCTGTGTGTTCTGAGATCTGATGGAAGAATAAAAAGCTTATCTACTTTCATCTATATACATTCAGAGGAGCAGCTCGTGCCAAATGTTCCTGTTCAGATTCGTATTTCACATTCTAACACATGGATTTGGCTCTCTCTTAGTTAATAATGCCATGTTGACGGGGCTCTTTGCTGTCTTCCAAGTTCCTGATATCATAGAACTGTGTCAATTAAGCCACAGACCAAGAAGGGGTTGCTGAATATTCACTTCTAGGTTTTCATCAAACACAGATATTGACATCCTCTTATAGAAAGGAGCTGAATATCTCCCAGCAAAGCTAAATGGAAACTGTTTTATCTGTGATATAATTACCATCAGAGAAACAGATATGTAAGGAGGGCTCTTGTATATTTATTAGCCTGTATGTCTCTGAAAATAGTACCAGAAACAAAAGATCACAGACAAATTGCTGGTTTAAGAACATGACTCTGGGAATCAGGGAAACAGATGGAGGGAAATCCAGGAGTAGAAAGAAGAAAATGTCAGTTTCTTTCTTACAACTGTGTTAGTTTAATGAATATTTAATAGCTCAGGTCAAAAACACAGGAACATTAATTTATCAGTTTCCACTTTCATGAGGATTAAATGTTACAGCTTTACTTTTTTGTGGGTTCTGAGTGTCTGTGTGTAGAAGCCCTGGTGAAGATGTGTAGAGATTTTATCCCAGATTTGATGCTTCTATCATAGAGTTAATTCTAAACTTTAAGACACTAGTTTATCACTCTATTAAAAGATTTCCCTTTTTTGGTAAAGAGAATATACATAGACAACCATATCCCATAGACATAGCTATAGCTCTATATCTGCTGACAAAGCCTGGAATTTTATTGAATATTTGAGAATTTCATACAATGCATTTTAACCATATTCAACTCCCCCACAACTCCTGCCAGATAAATTCCTCAACTCTATAGCTTATTAAAAAAAATAATATCCACAACCACTGTAATTTAAGTGACTATTCTCCCAATATAGTTTAAGTTTCAATATTGCCTCATACTAAAGATCCCAAGCACTCAAGAGTAAATGGACACTTAGTTATATACCAATAGCATAAAATTTAGGTAATCATGACTGTGGATATTCTGTATGAACAGGAACACAAAACCATATCCTGTATTTCTGTAATTCGTGGCAAGAATTAATAACTTCTGTCTATAAGATCAATGAGCCAATGCACTTGGGAGCAACTGGATGACCATTTGGATGAACCATGCCATAGCATTAGGCAGTCCAAGTAGATTGATTCCCACTTACTGTATCTGATGTGGGAAAATTACTAACTACACTCCCCTAATCACAGAAGAACAAAGGCAAAGTAAAGAAACTGAATTTGATTTACAAATGAGGTATTTGTGTTCAATGTAGTTGAAGCCGGAAGGAAAACAGTCAGCATTTGTCAAAAGACCAGTGTCTCCAACAATGGCTGAGATAAACAGAATTTAAACAAAACACAGATTTCCTACAGAAACACAAATGGCACATTATGCTATTGTAAGAAAAATAACATTCCTGACAGTGAACTTCAAGCCTCTACTAAAAGTTTTCACTAAAGACATCTGCTTCCGATCATTGCCAGAAGTATATAATGCACGTCCTAGAAGGCACCCTCACCAAGACCAGGAATTTAGATGCTTAACTCAAATGAGCAGTTATAGAAAATGGATAGAGGATGTATTATATTTCTGGGATTAAAAGAATGATATGTTAAAAGTTAGGAATTTCCAGGGTCTTTGACCAGTTATTCTTCTTTGTAAGCATATAATCTAATATTTGACAGCAGAAAGGAAAACATGAATGGAGGGGGAGGCAATATGAGGACAAAAGTAAAAGCTGTAAGAGTCAGAAAGATGGAGGAGAGAAAGAGTGGAGAGAGAGAAGGAGATGGCAGGAAAAGAAGGAATAGGAGAACATTTGTGGCCATGCTTGTTGGAAATGCAACTCTTTCCATTTCATATATATAGAGAACATGTTCCTTTTTTCTTTTTCTGAGCGATTTATATCACCTTTGGGGAGAGGGGTGGCCTCTGCATTGGACTGTCTAAAAATGCTCAGGGACAGGGTAGGTAATTGGTTCTACTTCTCTCACTTTCTTTTTTTTTCTAGTTCTTTTTCACTGAAAATATTTTTTATAATATTTTCTGATTACAGTTTCTCCTCTCCCAAGTCGTTACAGATCTTCCCTGTTTCCCCATCCACCCAAGTCCATGCCCTTCCTTTCTCTCATTAGAATGCAAACAAGCATCTAAAGAATAATTAAAATGAAACAAAATAAAAACAAGCCAGAATGGAAAACACAACAAGAAAAGAAAATCCACAAGGCATTCAGGGTCTGAGACAAATACTTTTGTATATAACGAGACATAAACCCGAATTGGAAACTACAGTATATAAGAAATGATTTATTAGGAAAAACAAAGCAGTGACTAAACAAACACCACCTATTGTGTTTTATATAAAAAAAGAACGAGCCAAGGATATGTTAGTAGAGGCAGGTATGGTGAAGTGGGTAGGGCACCTCAGCAAGCCCATGCCGAGGCGTCACTTCACCCTGAGATGCCAGCTGAATGGTACAGTATGGAATCGAGTTTATGTAGATCAGGGGAAGTGGAGCTGGGAAGGGAATAGAGATAGAGAAAAAGGAGAGAGAGAGAGAGAGAGAGAGAGAGAGAGAGAGAGAGAGAGAGAGAGACAGAGAGAGAGACAGAGAGACAGAGAGACAGAGACAGAGAGACAGAGACAGAGAGAGAGACAGAGAGAGGGGGAAGGAACACATGGAGAGAGAGGGGCAGGGGAAAGGGGAAAAGGGGGCAGGGAGAGAAGGGGCAGAGAGTAAGAGAGCGGCTAGGGGGCAAACAGCCCCTTTTGTAGTAAGCCAGGCATACTTGACTGTTGTCAGGTAACTGTGGGGCAGAGCCTAGAAACAATGATATCAACACCCAAATTATGGTAAGACCAAAAACCTTTAGAAATACCACTTATTTTATTTTATGTTGGCCATCTATTGTTGGGCATGGAGCCTTCCCTTGAGTATGATTTGTATACCCAGTGAGACTTTGCTAGAGAATACTAAGTTTTCCTTTGCACACAGTTATCAACTGAGTTAAGAATGGAGGTTTATGTCCACTTCCCCTCTCAACGCTAAGCCCCATCTGACCCAGACTCTGCAGGTCCTGTGCATGCTGTCTCAGGCTCTTTGAGTTCATATGGGCATCATTACTGGTGTATTAGGAAGGCCTTGTTTGCTTGGTGTCTTCTATCCTTCTAGCCCCTACACTCTTTCTATCTCCTGTTCCTCAGAATTCTCTAAACCCTGAGAGGAAGAATTTGATGGAGATATACTTTTAGGGGTGTTCCAGAGTCTTTCACTTAAGTACTGAGAGGCAAAATAGACATAGGGCTGTATCCATAGCCCAGAAACTGTATCCAACGTATCAGTTTGTGACTATGTATCTGGTCCCATCTGCTGCAGTAGAAGGTTTTTCTGATGATGGTTGATTTGTTGGTGTAACTGGCTTATGTGCTCTCATTTTTTGTGTGTGTTTAGAAATAGACTAATCTGCTTATCCACTTTTTATAGAAACAGAAAGAATCAGAAGCATTTTCCAAAGCAGACTGGGAATGTAAAAAAAAAAAAATCACAGAACCATGTAACGAAGTGAGTATTAATATGAATTATACTGATTATATTCTGCTCTATTAGTTATTTTTATCTTAATATCAGGAGAACAGATACTTGACTCTAGCTCATCTTCATCATTACTACTGTTTAGAAGCCATTGTCAACACCTCTTAGTGTTTTGTCAACACTTCTTAATGTTTGTTTCTTCTGTGGATTCTCCAACAACTAACTATTCTTCACTTGACAATGTTTTCAGACAATTTATTCGTCCTGTCACTTGTATCAGATCTCTCTATGCTATATTTTTCTTCAGTTTGAATTTACAAAACAGCATCTTTCAGAGTTAAGTACAAAATCAGGTCATCAAAGAGAAGTGAGTAAAATGAAGAAAAGCAATCAGGTAATCATTATGCCTCTTGTCTGGGAAACAGAGTCAAGATCTGGTATAAAGCCACTGTTTCTAAACAGTCCCAAGCAACAGTTAATAGTTGTATGCATACATTACTGAGTGGGAAGTAAACAGACTTTTCTATACTTCACTGAACATTTGTTTTACATTAAATATGTGATTTTCAGGTGTTAATAAATTCTCCAAAAATCTGGGTCCCAAGTGGGTATCTTACAATTTTATTATGACACAAGGTACCTGAAGTTAATTAAACACTTAGATCCAGAGTACTGTCTCCCACTTCAGGCAGTAATACTAAACAGTGGCAAATGAGATTATCTAAACTTTCCTCAATTTGGCTACAGTTTATCTTTACAACAAATCTCATAATGTTCAGTGATTTTTCTGTGATGAATCACAGAAATCAAGGAAACAATTACTTACTCATGTATGATAAAGTCTTACTGTACATAGTCCAGATGAAGAGTCAGCAGCAAATTCTCATGGTTATAAATACAAGAACTTCTGACCCAAAGGATCCAGGTGAAACCACTCTCTTAGCCCAAAACTACAGTCATCAACCCAAGGGAACCACGTCCTATACTTGCAGACTATATTATCTAGTCCAGTTATATTGCCTATAATTTCTTTGTAGAACAGTATATCCTAAACTTCTTCTACTCATGACTTGGTCTTTACAGTGATCAGGGACCCATCAAGAGTCACCACACCAAAATATCACACTGGAAATTCCAAACGATTTAGAATCCCTACATCTGGAACCAGATTCAAAGATAATAATTAGAACAAACGACATGGGAACCCATCTCATGCATATCACAAAGTCTGAAATGTTCTGTCTGTGTTAAGAACCAGGACACACACGTGCAAACACACAAACACACACACACACACATGGGCATGTACGCATACAAATGCACATATACATCTCTACCCAGATCTCTCTGTGTCTCTGTCTCTCTGTCTCTCTTTCTTTCTCTCTCTCCATATATATGTTCATATATAAACATATATGTATATGCTTGTAGGCATATATAATATACAATCTTATATATTCTATATATAATCTTTCTGTGTAAATGAAGAAGGTAAGAAAGAGGGCGGGAGATAGAAAGACAGAGGAGAGAGCAAGAGTGAAGGAAGGATCTATGTCATAGTTCATAATCACCTTGACATATCAGGTGTGAATTTCTAGACTACTCACAGTACGCCTATGTTCAGACTACCTGGTTTGTCATGCATCTTCACCTTAGATTATTTTCTAGATTAAGGTAAGCCCCAATAAATGTATAGAATACGTTGATAAAAGGAACTAAAAAGTATTAAATGTTTACTGTTTGCATGTGTATTGCTGTGCCAGGAGCCAACCCATTCCTGACCTGTCTGCTCCATCTCATTTATCAAGACCCCATGCTGAGCAAACAATATAGTCCAGAGAGCGTTGTGAGAGGACACTTTAAGATCTTAACACAGTGATTAAATAATCAGAAAAAAAAGTGTATTTCTCAGAATGGCCTTCAATTAAGAAACAAAACTATGATTACCTCTTAAGTGCAAGATGACCATTTTTTTTTCTATTTTGAAAATTAAAGTGATAAAAATAAACCCAATCAATGACTCTGACTTATTTTCGACTTTCGATACAAATTTTCTGGGTTTTTTCATATACTTGCATATATGTCTATGTGATTTCATATGCCTATATTGATATTATATAGATAAATTATAAACACGTACAAAAGTCTTCTGTATATATAACAAGGACATTACACAAGTACCATGGTGATGACATGCCACTTTTCTAGGTCAGCTGTAACTCCGAACAGCAAAGTGGTAGATTCATTACAAATTTATGACATAAAAGTGTTGGCTAAAAGCCTTATAATCAAGGCACTAGAAGCTTCTGTTCGGTTCTGAGGTCTATAACTGTTGCCTAAGCCTTGGTGATTTCTGGTGATTTCTGAAATTCCCTGGCTCTAGGCAAGTCATCTCTATTCCAGTCATGTGCCTTTCAACTTAGTGTCTGTCTCCAATGTCCCTTTTTAATAAACACAAATCTCGTATTGGAGACCACTCTTATGACATCATTTATATGTTATTACTTCTATAAAAGACTCTATCTCCATACAAGGCACATTATGAGACACAGGAGTGTGGGAACTGAGGAAGGAAAGATGCGTGAATGTATAAAGAACAGACTAAGAATAAAGAGTCATCAGATGTCTATGGTTTTGACTGGGCTTTTCCACTTAAATTTCAGTAAGGTTCCTGGCCAATATCACATCTAAGAGGATCGCCTACAATATACCATGCTTTCTGTTCCAGAACAGTGCCTGCTCTGATAGTCTAAATTTCCTAATTTTATCCACATGGTTTTGTCTCTAGTATGAAGACAAATTAGGAAGTGGAAGACTGGTCTGAAATCCATCCTTTTACTCAAAGGCTTTACAGTTTGCCAAGAATTCCACACAGTAATACAGAAATTTCAGTTCAATGCATATCCCCTCATTCCTTGTTTATAAGGCTGTATTAGAAAGAACAGTTCAGACTCAGTCCTGAAATGTGCAGTGTCTGGGAACAAGAATCAAGTAAGTGTAGAATAAACAGACTTAAGATTACAAAAACACTAACTGCAAACTTGCAGTGAGCACTGCCATCAATTACACAGGGCTATTTATCCTGACCATACTGTTTAAGCTAACACAAGACACTATGACAAAGGAAACTCATTGGCTTACCATCAGATAATGGCAAGCCATTTCTTTAAGTTAACCACTCAATGAGTGATTGATAACATTGAAAAAATAAAGAAACACGTTTCTTCTACAAACCTGTATTCTTTCTAGTGCTACATATGTATATTTTAATGTCAATGGAAACACAGATCAAAGGATTTCTTGAACATATGACTTTTTTAGTACGTTAATATTAGCTGTGGTTTAGAATGTTTCTAAACTTAAAGAGAAAATACCTATTATGCTGTCTGGTACTATGCCCTCTAAATTTATTATATTAAATGAAGGAAAGTTGGAGAACTAGAAATTTGAGTTTAACAACAAAGGCCTAACTACATTGTTCCAAAAATCCAGTAACAAAGTTTGTTAGTTTATATTCCAGGATTTGTTCTTATCTTCACACAGGAACTCCTTGTAGTCTTTTGAAAATTAGCATAATTTTAATTGTGGAAGTTTATCTGCATAAATCAAATGCAACAATTATAGCACCTTCCATAAATTAGTGAATACTTAGTTTTACTTTAAAACTTGTTACACGTATTTGACAATATATCTGACAACCAACTATTGTGACAATGAAGGATTTAGAAAATTTTATCATTGAAATAAAGAAATTTAGATATGGGAGTTTCTACAAAATATATCTGAAGGACTCAATGCTTTTTACAGGTAAGCTTTGGCCAAGAAGATTTAAATGAATTATACAAGATCATACTACTTATAAGTGGTATAACTAAGTACAAAAGGCAGTTCTCACTGTGATTATGTGCCATTAAATGCCACCTCCTAGGTTATTGGGCATATTTGATTATATTAATAGTTTTTGAAACTCTAGCATTACTACGTTGTGCCAGGATGTGTTTCTAATTACAGACATCATGACCCCTATGCACAGTGACTGGCAATATTTATCACAATAGTCTATGTGTGGACATTGAAAATCTGCAGAGTTCATCTTGAATATGACAAAAATGTTTTCTTTTAAAAAATAATTAATTTCATTTCGTGTGCATTGTTGTGAGGAAACTGGAGTTACAGATATGTGCGACCTGCCATGTGGGTGATGGAGATTGAACCTAGGTCTCTCTAAGAACACAAAGTGCTCCTAACTACTGAGCCATCTGTCCAGCCCTGAAAATATTTTCTAATAGTATTTTCTTGAACTAAATCACCTCACAGTTCCCTTTGACTCACGGATAATAGTCATATGTAGTATTTACAATAATGTCTAGGTAATAATAGATGTGTAATAGATGTTTAATAGATAAGATAAATTATATAACCTGCATTACTCCATGAAAAAATAAACTGGAACATGGCCAACTGAGTTACTTTTAAAAGTACAAACTTTTAAAATACTTTTTCTCATTCTGAAGTGTGTGTGCGCGCACATGTGCGCGCGTGCACGAGCATGTGTTAGCATGCTCCTGTGTGAGAGTATGCGTGTGGGCCAAAAGGCAACCTCAGGCATCATCTATCTTCAGGAACACCATGCACATCTTTTGTGAAGAGGTATCTCTTATAGCTCACTAATCTGGACAGACTGGCTGCTCAGATAGTTTCAGGTATCCTGCTTTCTCCACCTCCCAAACACTCTGACTACAACTGTATACTGCCATATCTGACATTATTACAGGAATTCTGAATATTGATTTCATGTACTCAGGCTTGTAAGATAAGCACTTTACCAACTGAGCACCCCTGTGGGCAGATCTGTGAGGGCATCTCTAGAAGTAACCGGCTGAAGGAAGATCACATGTTCACTCAAAGATTTATAATTAAAACGAAGGGTCGTTGACAACAAAGCAAACTAATTTGCATAAAACCCATAACCCATACTCAACATGTAGTATATGCTGAGTAGTTTTGTATCAACTTGACACAAGCTAAAGTCATCTGAGAAGTGGGAACTTCAATTAAGAAAATGCTCCCATAAGATCAGGCTGCCCCAAGTCTATAGGGAATTGTTTTTTAACTTCTCATTGATTCGTTGTGAGTTTCACCTCATGCATCCCAGCCCCTCATCCCCTGGTATATACCCTCTTCCCTTGCAGCTTCACCTCCCCAAAGAACATAAAACACACACAAGTAGAAAACAAAACAAAACAAAAGTACGCAAAGCATCTTATCGCAGAAGCCTTGTGCATCACAATGTGTCCCATAGTATATTCCTCTGTCTACACTTGCAGATGTACCTTGCAATGAGTTGTTGGTCTGGTTTGAGGTGTCTGGCTTCTGTCACACAATATTGGATCCTTGCCAGGAGTCTTTCTGGTTATCCTGTTGTCGCTCTGTGTCATGAAGATGGTGCAGCTCTGGATCAATCAGACTAACCCTTTGCATGCCCTAACAGTTCACAGGTGATATAGATTTTAGGCTGGACCCAATCAAAGTCCTGGACTTGGGTCTAGGTGATAGCTAAGCTGGACAGCCTGCTGCCTCTCCTACCACCCACACTGCACTGGCTAGGCCATCCACTGCTGCCAGGGGCAGGAAGCAAGGTCAGCTCTCCTGTTCTCATGTCCTCAGGGACAGCTCACTATGCTCCCTAGTCAAGGCACAGGGCCCACTTTCCCAAGTGCTGCAAGTCATTGAGAGTAATTAGCCATTTTCAGGGAATCATAAAATTGACCTGGCCTAGCTTGCTTGAGAGGCATGCTCATAGGTTTTTCAGGTTAGCATCCACAGCTCCTGGGGCCCAACACGCCTTCCAGGTCCTGAAAGACCAATGCACTCTTTCAGGAAGTGAAGTATTTGGACTGCATTGTGTTTCTCTATATGTTCCCTTGGAAGTCAAGAAAACATAGAAACATGACAGGACAATTGATCTTCCACATTAATCTTGTGCCCCCTGTATAGCTTGCCAATGTCATTGTCTCCTGGCAACTATAACTGCATTGATCCTGACAACAGCCATTATATTCTGTTTTGGATAAAGGCATAAAATTTCGGATTGCTCTCAAAGAAATTGCCACAGCTTAAGTTTTGCCATGGCCCCTATAATGACCAGATTTAATTTCTTGAGGCTGTATCAGGTGACCTTGGCAGTATAAGTAAGCAAGCATGCTTACGATGATTGATGTGGGAAAGCCATTGTGTGTGGTGCCATCCCTGGGCTGTTGGTCCTGGGTTCTATAAAAAAGAAGCCTGAGCAAGCCATTGGCAGCAAGCCAATAAGCAACACACTTTCTTGGCCTCTGCATCAGCTTTGGCCATCAGCTTCCACCTCTGTATCAGGCCTTGCCTTCATTGCTTTTGATGATGGACAATTATAGGCAACTCTGAACAAAATAAACCCCTTCTTCCCCAAGTCTTTTGTTTTGCTTTGTTTTGTTTTGTCATACTGTTTCATCACAGCAACAGTAACCCTAACTGAGACACGGCAGCCTTAATATATGTAAAGAAAAAGTCTCACTTTACCTTTAGGATATTCTATATCTATGCTGGAATCAAATTGAAGACTAAGAGAGTTTTATTTTCTATATAGAATATATAAGTGAAACAACAAGAATTATGGTAGCAGTCTTGGTGGACAGAAATCTGTACGAGGTAGAATAGGAAAATAGTGATTCTGAAGATCCTGAGGTCTTGCTCTGAGGGAGTCACTATGTTCAGTGAGTAGTTGAGGCTGATAAAAGTCCACTTCAGATTTCCAACTAGCAGTGGATCCTTTCCTCCATCTGTATGTACAAGGGCTGCTAACATCCAAGATTTTCTCACTCTAGAAAGTCTTATCCTAAGGAAAGTGTCCTTGCTTTCAAATTTATGGACATCTATAGACAGTCTTTGTTTGACAAGTGTGCTGTGGGTGTAGCCAATTACTCACTGAGTTAGGACAGCCTATCATTGTCATCAGATGGATAATTGATAGTTTTCGGCATTGACAAGAATTATATTGCTAAGATTTTCCTATGTGCAGTAAACTAAGTCATGAACTAGTATGACACGGAGCCAACAACACAACCTAAAGCATCAAATGTTGAATACATAAAATAACATGAACTATAGAAACTATGAAATGGAGTGATTATTTCTATAAGCTACTGGTACATTTAAGAGGAAAAATATCAGTTCCATATTAATTTATCATAAATTCACTGTAATATATGAAAGTGAGGCACTTTCCTGTCACCATTCTGAACTCTCATATGACAATGAGAAGGAAAACCTGGATCAAAAGTGGAGGTTATGGAACTTTACTACTTTAAGTATGGACACAAGGACCTCACGGAACTTCACCACATTAAGTCAGTAAACAAGGACCTCATGCAACTTTACCATATTAAGTCTGGACAAAAGGACCTCATGGGACTTTATCATTTTAAGTCAGAACACAAGGACCACAAGGTTCAGGACTTGCTAAATCCGAATTAACAAATTTTTACTTTCATTTGTTTGTAAAAAACAAAACAAAAAATAAAACCCTTTTATTTGATAGCTATTCTGATGGTCCCATGTGCTTTGCCGCACACCCCTTTCTCCCTCTTGGTCCAAGTTACACTGCAGAGCATCAGACACTCAAGTAGGGCTAAGCCTCATCTAGGACTACTCAGGTTGAGCAGGACAGTACACCAAAAAACATAAATATAAAGCTAGTAGATGCACATGGTCCTCAGGGAAGAGTAACAGTTGGAAAAGATATTCCTTTGTCATGGGATAATATGAAGGAAGATCAGGAACTTCAGGAACAGACCTTCTCACTCATGATATCCTGCCACATTCCTGGAAAAAAAAAAAAAAGCTTAACATTCTCAAGCAGGAAAATGCACTCTGATGTTTCTGCTTCTCTTGATACACATACAACTAGAAGGACCAACACTCCCACTGGCAATAGGCCTTTTCCTTTGTTTCAGAGACAGGATTTGTTCACATGGCCTAGGTTGGCCTCAAGCTTGTCATCCTCCTATGATAGGCTCCTAGGTCCTGGCATTTACACACATCTTTCAACAGTCTTGGCTTACATCACAATTTTGAAGACAATCAATTAGCTGCAATCAAAAGATAACTGAGGAGTCTGAAATCAAAGAAGGAACAGACATGTTCTTACTAATCCAAATCCAGAAGACCTGTACAAAGTCAAATGAGCTTAAGCTTCAATAAATTACTGAGGATGAAGAGTGGATTTCAGACAGTAGGTGATGCCCCAAGATATGGATGCCTGTGTGGTGTGAAACCATTCACTGGCAGGAGCTCACCTGCGCTGGTGGATTAGGAACTGTCAGTAAAAGCCCCAGGCCTGGAATGCAGTGACCATAAAGCCTTTAATCAGATGCCACAGGGTAAAAGCCACTTGTTAGAGAGAGCTCTGAAAGTTGAAGTGTGGAAAAAGCAGCAAAGATAGTCTCAAATTTCTCTTGTCTCAGGCTCTGGTTGATGACCCCACAGGAAATGATTAAACTAAAACCAAATATATATGTGGAAGATTATTAATTTAGTCATGGAATAAAAATACTGTCACAAAGAGAATTAGGGCACATTTCAATCACAATATAATTTAAATTAAGCATTTCGAAACCAGTTGGCTGTATCCCATCCTGGGCAGAGACATGTTTATGCTCTAATTTTGAACAGAACACAGAAGAATTAACAGAACGTAGGGGAAGCTGAAGTAACAACAAAAAGGAACAATAAATTAATAAAATTGTAATAACTATTAAAATTAGACTGAAGAGTAGAACTCACAGTGGCCTAGAGAAAACAAAAACAAACAATCAAACAACAATAATAAAAAATGCCATTAATTTTTTCAGTTTTAAACATGTAAATGAACCACGTAGGGTGTGTGGACAGACGTTTCATGCTAATATCTTGGTCTTAATAGGAACAACTAAAGTGGAACTCATTGAACCTCCCGTCTGCCTTCCTCTAGGAGAGACAATAAATTAAAATCCATTCTGTGTAATACATTGGCAGACAGAGGAGCTCTAGTCTCCCAAGCAGAGAAGGTCTAGGTACAGATGAAGTTATTTCCTACATGTTCATTTATTCTACCTGACAGTTCCCTGGAAAGTTCGATGGAGTGTGGTTAATGACACTGGACCACTGAGATCTGACCACGTGGCAATCACAGTGGCAGCTGCTGAGCTGACAGCAGCAACTTCTCAGCAAACCTTTCCAGCTGACAGGTCCTAAAGCACATGCCATTCATTTCTTTCAAAAACTCAACAGGAAGAAGAAACTAAACAGGACATGTTCTGGGAAAAGAGATTTTTATTGATTGTTTTCTTCACTCTGCTGCTGTTTCTTAGAGTTAAAAAGAGAATAAAGGAGAAAGTCCATTGCGCAACTCTATTAATGGCTCCCTGTATATTCAACTTGCACTGCACATGGTATCGAGCCTGGTCAACCCTCTGTTAAACCATGCTTACCTTCTTATGTTTGCTTTGGCTCGTGTAAATGTCGATTTACTCTAAATTACAATTTAATGGATACTGTTACATATTCATTAGAAATAATATTGCTGTATTCATTAAGCTTGTTGAACTCATTAATACTAATAAAGCTTCTATGTATGATTTAACTTTTTCTTGTTATGATGATTATAGAAACAGTAAGTTGTGAATCTTTTCTCTGATGAATAAAAGAAATGTACTATTTTTCTTCAATTGTGCAATCTATCAGAACTCCCACACTGATTATTTTAAATAATTTTGAAGAAAAAAATTGTGAAAATTAATACCATTCTCTGATCACTGATATTTTAACACCTCATACATTGTGATCGATATATTAATAATGCTACTCATAGCCTGAGATACATTATCAGACTGTAACAATTTATGTGCAAATTGTACATTTAATGTAACAAATATTTCTCAATAAAGCAGTACTTTTGTTACTTTGCCAATATTGCATTTATATACTTTAGAGTCATATTATTTGAATTCCTTCTATGTTCATTATGATTACTTATATTTTTGAGAGTTTCTTAAAATCTAGTCTTACGCAGTTATTTGTTCTAAATGTTGCGTTTTCCTCAGCACATATTTTTGATGTTTCGAGAGGTAAGGTAATGGCTTCATGGAGTCCTCTTTGGATAATATTTAAATAGGAATGGTTTGAAGAAGTGATTCTTGAGGTTAAAATCTAATGCCAAGTTTCTTTTCAGTTCCACCTACAAAAAGTGTTTATTCACCCGTCCTCTGCTCAGCAGCTATTTGTTGTTATTCAATAATACCATTACATCATCTCTTGTTTTTAAATCACTAAAATTAGATGATAGTTTTGATGTTTAATAGTAGCCAATATGCTTGCATTGGTTGCCATTTTGTCAGACTAAGTTTGTTTTTATTTAGCACTTTGTTTTCTTATTCAGAACGTTCTTTTATTATATATTATTTTCCCCAAAGTAACATTAGTGAAATTATATTGTTGGTAAGTTCTGTGTTTGCATAAAAGTTTAAATAGTATATATATTTACATTTTCATGCAGATGTACATTCAGATGTAGCTATGAGTGTGAAAGCCATAGGTTAATGTCAGCTATTACTCTTAACTGTTCTCCATCTTATTTCACAGACAGTCTCTCACTAAAGACTGGGCTCATCAATTCCTAGACTAGCTAGCCAGGAAGTTCTGAGGATCCTCCTTCCTATGTTTCCAGCAAAAATGTGACAGTTCTACCACTACAGAGCCTGGATTTTGCAGGGTTGTCTGGGAATCTCAACTCTGATCCTCTTAACTGCATGACACTTTACTTATGAAGCTGTTTTCCCCCATTGTTTCTGGTTTCACTTACTAAAAGGATCTTAAATGATTGGGGTTGACAATCTTAATTGGGATCTTAAATGAAGCTCATTGACAGAGAATTTAGCTTGCATGCATGAGATACTACATTCAATCATCAGTACTGCCAAAAAGAAAAACTTCAATTTTATTTCAATCTAGAAGCATTCTAATTTTATAGTCATCTTTGAGTTCAAGTTGGTTAGGTGGACATTCAACTTAGATATTTTGTTATTTTCTGTAAACAGTTTGGTTTATAATTATTTTTAATGAATCCTGTTTTTATTACTTGGTGTGTCATTATAATTAAATTTTCCTTAGTGCAATATTAAACATTCACTAGCTTCTGGGCATATAGTTGTTTTCATTACAACATATATTAATCAGCAATAACCTTTTTTCTGAACTGATATACATTTCACTTTATTAACCTTAAATTTATATTTTAATTTTTAATCTCACTATATATTCAAGATAAACCTTTGAAAATTAGCCACTGTTCTTCTATATTAATTTCTGGTTATTTGCCATAATTTTTTGGAATGATTCCCATTCCAGATCTCAAGATCTAGTACCAAATTATGGCAATAAATTCACGATAGTATTGGCAAACAATAGTCACATACACCAATACAAGGTAGAAGATCCAAGCATGAGTGTATATAACCAGAGCCATTTGATATTTAACAAAGATGCTGAAAACACACATTGGAGAAATGATAGCATCTTCACCAAATGATGTTGAAGAAACTAGATATTAATATATAGAAGAATGAGATTAGACCCCTGTCTTTCACCATACACAAAAATCAGCTCTTAGTGGATCAGAGACCTCAAAATGAACCCTGAAACACTAGAGGGATACATAGGCAATACCCTACAGACATACTTTCTAATAGGACTCCATTTCTTCAAGGATTAAGGCTAGTAATTGACAAATGGGCCCTCATAAATTAAAAATCTGCACAGCAACAAAATATTAATCATAGTGAAGATAAAGTCCACAGTACTGAGGAAGAATCTTTATAAGTTCTATAACTGAAAAAGGATTAATGTCTAGAAATGATAAAAATAAAAGAAAAATAGTCAAGAAAACAAAAGGCTCAATTACAAAAGACCTGTGGACCTGAATAGAGAATTTTCAAAGAATTTAAAATAGCTAAACTATTCTAATATATATTTTAATAAATATATATTTTTATTTAATAAATAATATATATATATTTCTTTTTAAAATTGAAAATAAATCTATCTCTCATACAATACATCCTGGCTATAGTTTCCCCTCCCTCCACTCCTACATGTTACACTCTCCCACCTCCTCTCTCTTCAAAATCAACTCCTCTTCCTTTTCCCCTCATAATAGAGCAGGCCTCCAAGAGACAATGACCAAACACAACAAAACAAGACACAGTAAGACAAAGCAAAAGCCCTCACATCCAGGTTGGACAAGATAACCAATAGGAAGAAAAGAGTCTCATGAGCACCCAAAAATATTAGAGACACACCTGCTCCCACTGTTAAGTGTACCCAATCTTCTATGACTTCATTTTCATAAAATAACATTCTTCCCTTTTCCTTCTTCTGAATATCTCTATGCTATATAAGAAAGTTACTAATAATTAATAACATGTTTATAAACCTAGAAACATTAGTAAAAATACTTTTAAAAATATCTGTATCTCATTGCATCATATTTAACTAAAATGGCAGCAATTCCACGGCAGAAGTTCAGAGTGCAGAATGGAATTTTACAAATGTCTTTATTTTTCTGCATTCATAGTAGAAACAAGTTTTATTTGATGTCCTTAAATCAAACTTTTGCTGTCATTTCTGATGGAGTGTATGAATAAAACTCTAATTGGCTATTTGGCTAGTTTCTAATTCTTTTGCTGTTACAGACAATGTCATTATATATGTCAGGCAATGCCACAAAAATTTTCCTGTATTGATTGCCTTATTCTCATCCAGTTTACAGAGGTTGGTTTGGTGTTATTGTCTATTGAATTTGTGATTTTATACAGAGTATATACTTAGATTTGGTACAAGATTATAAAGAACATGTAATCTGTTATATCACTTGTAACACAACCAGCAGCTAAGCTTCTGCTTGCTCTGCAGGCTTATAAAAGCTTGTGTTAACCAAGTACCTCAATTATTTACCACATAATGAACATGAGAAACTGTCCCAGATGTTTGCACTTGCATTTATTTAATTATCACATAAGTGGGCAGTTCAGTTGACCAAATAAAAACCTGTTTTAAGAAGCAACCTATTACTATTTTATGTGTAGTGTATTTTGTTCTATTTGTTCTCTTTTAAAAAATAATTTAATAATCATTCACTATATTGTGATTTGTTTTACTTTGGCAAGATATGTGATATAAAATAATTTCTAATTTATATTCCACTTATATTCTGATAAAACTACAGACACATGAGCCCATGAACACTTAGCCAAGAGAAAAATTTGTTAATAACTGTGATGTGTTATCATTTGCTATTTGATTTTAATCATTTTTAATATAATTTACAGATAGACTCTAAACTCACAAACTAACACACAACACTTATTATTTATCATGATAGAATGCTAATATGATTAGTATCTGCTGATTGAAGGTGTTATTCCTGCCATTTGCACTGAACTCTGAAACATAGCAATTGTTGTTTTAGTCAGTCATTATCTAAAATGTTTTGTGTATTAAATTCTAAAGAAAGTGCTTCAGAATAATAAAGTAGATACACAAAATCTGGCTTCTCTATATCCTGGACATTTTCACAGCCTCATGATCTTTTCTTTACAAAGTTGGACCTATAATTCCTCTAGTTCATCTACTTTGAGCAACAGACTCTTCTCTCAGATAATTACTTTCAATACTTACTACTATCTCTAAACACTCTAAGCATCTGTGCATTGCTTTTCTTGTAAAATAATTTGTGAGTAGATTACATTTCCAGGAACTTATCTGAAACACCTATTTGGTACTGTGTGGTGCACTAAAGAATGACTGCATGGTTAATAACATGAATTATATATGCAATGGGCATTTTCAAAAGGAGTAGTGTACAGAGCAAACTGTAAGTTACTAACTTGATGTGTAGTAAACAGTATTTCATAAGATTAACATTACTTTTATTCTTTTCAGTTAAAAATATCATTAAAGGATTCTTTTAATTCTTTGTAATTTATTATTAGATTGCATTATAATTCTCAGTATCAGTACTGTGCAAACACAGTAAAGAAAATGGAGCAGGTGTGGGGGACCTTTCTGGAGGCTTTCTTTCCTATTTGTTTGGGGAAGTTGAAGGAAATTCTCATAGACAAACTCATCAGACGTCTGCTCTGGAGTCAGAAAAGACACAAATATATAACAAATAAAATGTAAGTTACTACCAGGTGTGGAAAGTAGGAAGAATTATAGAACAACAAAACAATTTTGGTAAACAGGTACTACGTCTAAAACTGAAGGCATTTTCTGAGCACTGTGTTCTGTTTCATCTTCAGAAGCTTTCTAGTCCCTCTTTGTCCTGTCTCTTGATTATATCAAGAGATAATGTGCAGAGTCTCAACTGCGACAAACAGTGATGCATTTCTGAGTGTTTCCTACCATCAAAATGACATGTGAACATAATTAACATGTTCTTTCTTATCTGTGACACGATCTCATGTAACCTAGGAGGAAGTCAAACTCAATATTTACCCTAGGATAACCTTCTACTTTGATACTCCTTTTTCCACCTTCAACGGCATCAGGAACTATCATTTTTTTCCTATTTTTCTGTGCACTTCTTTCTCTATGCAGCATAAGTATGACAAGTGAGATATATCTACATTGATTATCAAGGTATGTATACAAACACATACACATATGTACACACAAACACACATACATACACACACACACAAGCATACATATAAGCATATTCTGTATACCGGGTACACACCATGCTAATGTTAATACAGTTATATTAACAATGCGCCACATATTAGAACATTAAACAGAAGATTATTGTTCCATAGCTCTAGAAGCTAACTGTTCTAAATTAAGGTGTTGGCATCATTGTTTCTTTATAAAATATTTGAGGAAGAATCCATTCCATGCTGCTTGCCTAAACTGACAATTTATTTTACATAATTAATCCACAATGTCAAGTGATAAATATTCTGGCTGAATATTTTTGTTTGGAGTAGAATTGAAATTTTCCTATTAAACATATTGTAATAATTCATTCACTCATTCTTTTAGTAATTAACCACTGGCCTATAGTTTATAATAGAAACAGGTTGGTTTATAACATCCTGGTAATAACAAATCTAAGGGAAAAACTGTGTTAAGGATACACACATCCTGTGTTCTGTCTTTGCAAAGGCAATCAAAAGAGGCTCAGGGTACTTACCACTTACCAGATGTTTGACCTTGGCCACTTAGCCTCTCTGTACCTCAATTTCCTTTTGTGTAAAATGAGAATAATAAAATGCCTTCGTAGTATTGTTATGAGGATTAAGACAATCAATTGCAGATGCTTAAGATAATGCCAGACATAATTTAAGTGTCCAGTCATTATTAGCTTTTACTGGAGTTACATGAAAGTCTAAAAAAATCCAGCAAAGTAATTCCTAATATCTAAAGAAATATTAAGAGTTAGTACACATGAATCGGATTTCTACAATATAGACTCTCTTTTACTGTATGCATACATACACACACACATGTGTTTCTATGTGTATGTATATATATATATATATATATATATATATATGCATGATTTCTATGATTCATCAGCACATGCCTCTACATATGAAATTTTTATAATGATATTTTCTGATGAAAAAGCTGGGAATATTCTTCTGAAATAAAATGGAAAACTTGTTTTCTTTTTAAATGAATACTGTCATTCAGGACCAGGTTACACCAGTGGCTTTTTAGAAATGATCACTGAAAGCATCTGCAGAATGAGTAATCCGAGGATTGAGTCACGTGGACAGACAATACCAATTCTTACATTTCTTTAGAGAATTCCAAGAATGTAGAGCATGATATGATTCAGTTGTCCATTTAGCATCTTAAAGGGAAAGCATATTTTTAAACTATCGAGAAATATGTATGAAGAAAATGTGTGTAGAAAAATAAATATGTAAAGTAAGAAGATCGAGTTCTTACAATGTAGGAATTAAGTCAACTTTTCTTTTACTTCATTCTTAAATTCAAGAGAAGCATACTTCTCAATATGTCCAAATGGGTGTAGGTAACAGTCACATGTGGAGGTTAGAACATGACATTTAGTTCTCAGTTCCCTCCTTACCTTCCTATATCAGAGACTCTCTTGTTGTTTCTGCTGTTCTCTGTATCCCAATCAGCTATCCACATGTTTCCTGGGAAACTCACCCACTTCTACCCCCACCACATCTCTCCATAGGAGTGCTGGAATACAGGTGCACACTACTGCATAGAGCTGTTTTATGTGGGTTCCAGGGGTCAAACTCAGGCCACCAGTCTTCCATGGCAAGTTCTACATGTTGAGTCACCCCAAAACTTCATTTTATCATTTTACATTGAAACTGATATATAATACATTTCTGAATATTTGCCTTGGAAACTAATACCAAAATCTGTTTTGATTTTGTGATACTAATCCCATTATTTCTATCATAATTTCATAGGAAGAATAGATGAACAATAAATTAACTTATTGAGAAAATTTTATGTAAGGCTGTATGTTAATATATTACCTACATTTTAATAGAAAGAAGTTATAATTTTAATCTTAGATGTCAGATTATTAAAATTTATTCATGTTAATTGCACAGAAAATTACATATCTTTTATGTTGTCATTTGTGTTTGTTTGATTCTTTGTTTGTTGATGACAGCATCATACTAGGTATAGATAGATGGCGTAAAACTGTATATAAACCAAGCTGCATCCTGAGTGCTGGTATCACCACACCTGGCCTGCATCTTGTTTCAAATCTACTAAACAAACGTAAAGCAAATTTATTTTAATGGGAGAATTTAAAAGTAAGTAAAAAATATACTTAAATTAATTCTCTTCAAAAGAAGTATGAAAATGGAAAAACTGAGTAAGCCAACTTGCTGCAGATATCCATGTCCACAGATGAGTTTTTGGTGTAAACTGAGAGAAATCCATTCTTTGATTATATTTCAGGTTTCCATAAATAAAGGAACACTACAATATTTTGTCAAATCCAATAACAATATTTTTAGGGAATGTAGTCAAAAAAGTTAGGTGGAAAAAAACAAAATTACTTATAATTGCTCATAATTGGAATTTATAAGACAAATGGAAGGGCCAGCCTTGATTCAAGCTGACACACATGATGATATTAAGCAGTAACAAAATGAAAAGTACAAGAAAAGCTCGGTGACATTCTTATTACTAGAATGTCAACTTGATTGGTATAATAGTTATCTGTGTATGAATACAGTTTCTGAGAGCTACGGGACTTGGCTTAGCGATCTAAAAACCGAAATTAAAGTGCCTAGACTGTCTGGAGCCACAGGTTTCAACCCTGTCAACCAACCCCTCACTTTCTGCAGCAGACAAACCACGTTTCAAAAAGCTAGCTCTTTGTGTAGCATGACACCTTCAGATCAAGACCTGCCTGCATGTCACAGGCAGCACAGATTATTCTGTAGGTTTTCTATAACAGTATGGCTTTGTAGTTAGCACACGTTTGGAACCACATGTCCCAACAACTGCCTGAGCCCAGAAACATATCTAGAATTCTAAAAGATTTTCATTTTCTGTAACGTTGAGTTTTTCAAAGAAATTAAAGATAGGAGGAATCATTTTGTACAAACACCAGGAAATTGACCTGTAAGAAAAGACAAATTTGTAACGTATTTTCACCAACCAAGTAACACTTGTTAGGAAAAACAAGGCATCAAGAAGGAATGTATGGTGGGGCTTGGAGGCCACAAAGTAAATGAGACTTAAGAAAATATAAAAGCTGATGTGCTCAGAGGAGCCATAATCACATAGCCATGTGAGAAGCAGCTAACGCCACCAGTGCTCTCACCTCATTACAGGCTGTTCTCAGTTATTTAGTTGACAGAGTAACAGTGTACAGTAGTAAAGGAATTTAACCAGTGGACTAAAACATTTTTTGCCTTTCCATTATTTCATTTTTATCTAAACATGATTTATTGTTTAATCTAAACACAAATTTAAAAATTGTTTTTCCTCACAAAAGTACCCCAACACCACCCAACTGAAATAGCATTATCAGATAGTTCAAGATCAAAAACCGAAGTAATTAAGGAAAGGTCATTCAAATATACTAAACATGTATGAAAAATAAGGAGGACAAAGTCAGACAGCCATTATATCTCTCATGAACTAAAATGAAACAAAAATTCTTTGAAGATCTGGATAAATAAATACAGCAAAATAAGTAGGCAAATGATTTAAGGATCAGCTTTTAAGTCAGAATTAGATGAGGAGGTTTTTCTACTGCAATTGTCATTATTTATGTTAGCCAAAAGAATTAGCAGTATTAAGTGTTATTAAGTGAAGAAGATATTTTAGTGAATACCAGAAGATTTATAAGCTTCTAAACTCACTCCCAAATACCAATTCTAATGTAAGTATGAAACAGGGAATAATTATTGTCCCTGCTTTGTAATAACACACATAACATGTGTCTGCACTACGAACAAATGCACTGAAATGCCTCTTTTTATTAGACAATGTGTCATGTGCAATTTATGGTCTTAAACAGTATATTAACTGCACTCCTGAATTAAGACCATTGCTAAATTCATTAATCAGAAGGCACATCCAGAAAGGGAAAAAAATGCCTCTGAATACCTTTTCATTATAGATGAGGACAGTCAGCCCGTCATCATATAATTCATAGGATCATGGCCAGTGAAGCATCAATCGTGTCCCTCAGGAAGCCATATAACTCATCCGAGACAAAGTAATTGAAAGAGAACATGTCTATTTCAGAAGCCAGGAATTGTTTTTGATGGACAAATGCCGCTTTTGTACCTGCAAGACGCTTTGAAACTCACACCGGCAACAACAACTGTTCTCTGTGAAGTCCAAAATATCTCCAGGAATCTAAGCTACAATTGCAAGTAATAGGCATCAAGTTGCCTGTCTAGAGCTTGTAGATTGCAATATCCCAAGAATTTGCAGGTGTCACTGTTTTACCACACTTAGCCGCTGAAAACTGTAGTAACTGTCAAGACTGCAATTTTTCATGTAGGGCTGTTCAAATAGACCCCAGGGTATACCTTTGAATAGATCACTTGTACTCACAGGACAGCCACAAAAATCCCTCAGAGTCAGGAATGTCACAGCAATTTTAGTGAGAGTCACCACATAGTAGATTCCAACCAGAAGGATTTTGAAGTTTTTCTATAATGGAGACAATGAGAGGGCAACTATTGTGGTTTAATTTTCCAGAAAAAAATGGATCTTTATGGGAGTTACAGATTGATCTTACTTTCTTCTATGCAACCTACTATTCCTGTTAACTTGTCAGAGCCATAACATAAAGAAATATTATGCAATGTTGAGAATATTTATGAACAAAAAATTTAAGTTACTGAGGGCTAACATGGAGAAATATTTTAACTTGTTACAGTATAAAATTTTGGAAATATGTATCCACTGCCTTGCTTATAGTATGCACTCATAGTTCAAAGCAGCATGCCTGTCTTTGCATAGATATTAGCCAAAGTGCCTTTAAATAAAGGAATTCAGATAATCAAAATTTTACTTAATTTAGCAAAAAACAGTTCCACAGAAAGTAGCTTTTCTTCACGGTAGTTATAACCTATCAAGACAAAAACAACAAACAAACAAGCAAACAAAAATTTTTGTGATGACTTATGAATCAGAAGCAGTTAGTACAGAACAAAATATTAAGGTTATTTAATCTACATAAGGACAGAAGAAGTACTGACAAGCAAACTAAAACTGTGAATAAATGAATCTCCTGTTAACCCATGCTCCAACAGGTATATCAGTTGTGTATGAAAATGGTTAAATTTTCCCTGTCTCATAGATCCAGTATAGAATAAAAGAGACCTACATATTAATCAAAAGGTTATATTTGTGTACTACCACATAAAAATAACAGATTAGGATGCAGTTAGCAAAGAATTTCAGACTTTCCAACTCTAGTGAGCATGAACTGTATTTAATATCTGTATTTTTAAGAATTGGAAAATACTAAAGATCATTTCTGCTCAGACAGAAATATTTTTATTTGCTTAAGTTTCAATTTTAACTTTTCTTTTTTATTGTTAAAAGGTATCAATTGAACATTATAGACAAAAGCTTCTAAAAATCAATAATTTTATGTTTATCTCCTGGTGAAAATTAATTTAACTGACTCCTTTCCACCATTCAGGTGAATAAATTTCAGCAATGAAAATTAATTGCAATGATCAATGAAAGACCAATAGGATAACAATGAGCAAATTTCATTAAATTCCTAATTATCTGAATCATGGATAGTTGCTTTAGTGGGCTGTGACTACAATAGCTCTTTTCCTTTGACATAAAAGAGGAGTTTCATGTCCTGCTCATTTTCCATTAAACAAACCGTTCATTTTTAAAAGCATTTCATCCAATATGCACGTGACATTTTGAATCTCAATGTATACCCTTTGTGCATGACCTTTAGCAGCAACTATCCCATGATTGAAAATAAATTAATGCTTGGGTTTTTTAAAAAAGAAAAATGTTTAGCGTCTGAGTTTTCATTCTTCTATATTTGAGTTATGAAGGAATACAAACAATCATGTTTCATACCAGAGAGTCTATTTTCATTTATTTGGGGAAGAATTGTTGTTTATAATTGCCATTATGTAATGTCTAAAAACATCTGATTTAGTATGATAATAAAGCAGATTAAATATTTCTCCTATAGCATAAATATCTTGTACTTTCAAGTGTTTATAAAAGCACAAATGTTTGAAACTGTAGATTTTGTTTATATACATTAAAGTTTCCCCCACTGAATTAATATTGTCTCCACGTTCAAGCTCATCAGTCCTCTGAACACTGCATTGCTTCAAAGGGTACTTATTAAGGTATGAGCTTCTAGCTTCAGATCCTTCCTTCTGTCTGCTCAGGTGAGGGTCAGGATTCTATGGCCTCAGTTTCTAATGTGTTTGCTGGCTTCCTGGAGGAGGAGTTATCCGCTGTGTATTCATTTATGGTTCCTATCAGCTTCACCAAAAATTTTGTTGCAATTGATGTTTTCATTTTGTTTTTTGGTGCTCAAAATAATTAGAGACCTAAACTAAAGATAAGGAAATATGTCGTGTAAACTGTACTGTGGATTTCACAAGTGATTATTAAATTCAGTAACAATGTTGGTGTTACCAAACTGTATGGTCAGCCAATGGTAAAAATGTTGCACTGGAGTCAATTTAAAGATTATATGCTTCTTGGCAACATGAAATTTCACCTGGAATTTTTTTTTTTTTTTTTTTTGGTTTTTTTTTTTTTTTTTTTTTTTGGTTTTTTTTCAAGACAGGGTTTCTCTGTGTAGCCCTGGCTGTCCTGGAACTCATTCTGTAGACCAGGCTGGCCTCGAACTCAGAACTCCACCTGCCTCTGTCTCCCAAGTGCTGGTATTAAAGGCGTGCACCACCACTGCCTGGCTTCACCTGGAAATTTCAATGTACTCTTCCTATACCCCAAGAGACGATCATAAATCCTGACATAGTCACATAAAATGCAAACACTTTTACTAGGAGAAAGACAGGCATGTTAGAACTTTGCAAACTGAATAAAGTACAAAGAATGACAATGAGGCTGCTTGAGATGCCATCTGAAAAACCTCCATTAGGCATACTTGAATACTGACTCGTGTTTGTATTGCTCGTTGCTGATTATTAATGGATAAATGCTGACTAAGCACTAAAGACTAATAGTGAATATAAATAATTTAAAATAGGAATAAATTGTTCATATAGTTCAATTAAAGTGCTGGACAAACTTATTTGATCTTTGGAATTAAAAACAATTTCAGAGATTCATACAATGTCTTCACTTATTTAAAAAAGGCCATTCTTTCAAAGGACATATAGTCATCAAACTATAGATAGTAAAAAGAATTGTGAGAAATCAAGGCTACTTTTTACCATGGGATATGTTGGCTGTTACAGCGTAGAAGGACATATACTGTTTATTATTGTTTGTTATTATTTATTTAAAAATTATTCAGCAACAATTGCTGAAGAGATGGCTTAGATACTAAGAGCATATACTGTTTTTACAAAGGGTCTGAGTTTAGTTTTAAAACCCTTATTAGGCAGTTCACAACTTGTTTATAACTCTTGGCCAAGTGCTGGCGTTTCCAACGCTTTCTCCTAGCCTCTGTGGACTGCCTCATTCATATCCATGTATATGTTATTACTCATAATAAAAATTAATCTGAAAATATGTTAAATGATTGATAACTGGCAAAAATTAGTACACATAAACAGAACTTCCAATTTTCAACATAAATTTAACTAGAAATTATTAAAACCCTAAAAAATATTTAAAGGAGTTTTTTTTTTTTTCTTGACTGGATATATAAACAAAATTCAAATTTACAACTAATATAGTTTTTCACACACTGCCTGACTTCATCTTCTGTTGTAGCCACAGAAAGTAGGGAGACATTTATCTTTTCATAAGAGGACAGAATGAGCAACACTCAGAAATTTTCAACAATATAGTTGCCTTAACAAGACATGCACAACAAGAAAAATGAGCATTCCAACATTGGTAAAGGAAATCTCTGGGGAGAGAACACCAAGATGAAGATGTGTATGCAATTAATGACAGCTGTGTGTGTGTGTGTGTGTGTGTGTGTGTGAGAGAGAGAGAGAGAGAGAGAGAGAGAGAGACAGAGAGAGAGACAGAGAGAGACAGAGAGAATGAATCAAGCTTATACAAGGTGAGGTCCCTAATTGGTTATTAAATACAAAGCAGTCTACCCTAAAATCAAATACATATGAGAAATATTACAAGAACTCACAGGATATTTGTATGTGTGAAAAATTTTATATATATATATATATATATATATATATATGTGGAGAGAGAGAGAGAGAGGGAGAGAGAGAGGGAGATGGAGAGAGGGAGAGAGAGCGGGAAGGAGGGAGGGAAGATACTGAAAGCTGTAGGGACATGGTGGAGTTGTAGGCAAACAGGGGAAGATGATATAAAAGCAGTACAAATATATACACTTTAAAGCAGAAAAATATTTCCTACAATAGTTTTTTCTGACATGTCAAAAATGACCTTGCCAATAGTTTATGGTTTTAATCAACACTTTTATCTGGAGATGTAATGGGTTAAACAATAGAATGTAAATTGTTTTAAGGCAGAGATGATGTCACATGCCTATAGACACAGCTGAGTTAAAAGGGGGGGGGACTTGAAACCTATTTGCACTATTTACATACATAGCAAGGTCTTCCAATACAAAAGAGGAAAGAAAGGGATCAAGGAGAAAGAAAGAGAGAGGAGGGAGGGAGGAAGAGAGAGAGAGAGAGAGAGAGAGAGAGAGAGAGAGAGAGAGAGAGAGAGAAAGAGAGATGTGTCATGCTACCCTGGAATCGACAGATAAAACACACAACACACACACACACACACACACACACACACACACACAGTTGTTCCTTTTCAACTTGCTTTTGAACACAATTGCGGGTCACTTCTATCTCCCACCTGGAAAAGTGTGTCCTTCACAATATTCTTATCTCTGCTCCTGGCACCTGCCTTAAACTTTAGTTCTAAAATACATCTAGTCCCTCCTAAACATTCCTGAACACCCATCGGTAGGAGGGGCCATGGGCTTCTCTCCTCCTTAGACCTCACATGGCTGCTTGGTTCTTCTCTCTCCAAAGCATGACGAACTTGCCTCTCCTCTCTTGAGTCTATCTCCTTTCCTTCAATGACCTGGAAGTCCTACCTATTCCTTCCATCCAGCAATTGTCCCATGGCTTTCTTTACTGACAGATCAAGAACCAATTGGGGATCAGGACTGCATCAGAACCATCCCTATACCTCACATTTTCTGTCCAATAAAAAACAGAAACAAAACAAAAAACTCTTCTCCCAGACATAAATTGAACAAAAACATAACAATCATGTAAATTACAGAGTATGATACACAAATGACATCGGGTCCAGCATATCTGTCAATTAGATAAAGTACTCAATCATCATTCCTAACTTAAAGAATTATGATTCTATTCCTAGAATTTAGATTTTAGCCTGTAAAGCCATCTGAAAACCACATCTTCCATTCTATAACCTCTTGATGTTAAACAACTTGAGTTTGATTATGACACTACAACTAGACTTCAACCCCATCAGAAATCTGAGAAAGACTTAAACATTACCTGGGTATATAGGAAATACCAAGCATAGTTTCTCAAGCTTTAAAAACTGTAGAGATAGCTGACTACCTGGACAGCCCCCTAATTCCTAAAAACATTGGAGCATCAATCTTCAGCCTTCTGACCCAGGATCAGAACTTTGCAAAGCAGAATTATTAAGGACTGCTTACTGGCAGAGCCAGCAGTGTCTGCATAATGTGTCCTTTTCCTTGACCGCAGATGAAATAGGCAATATTTGCCCAGTGACTACCTTGCCATAATAAGCAACCTCACCTGGAAGTGAAGATGCTCAATTTCTTCTTTAAACTATGTAAGGGTGCTGTCAGAAGCAGATATGTCTTATCATATGATGATTAAATAACATTAAATGTCACATTCTGTGGATTTCTGATGTTTTTGAAGACCATATACGGAAGGTAATCTAAACTGTTAAACCTTAACTCCTCTTAGCTATTTCTACTTGAAATATATCAAAACCACACTTTTTAAATTAAATCAGAATCTAACATCACCATAAGTTTGATGTTTTGAATTGCCCTGGTGTGGTTTGTATTTTCAAGAGGGGCTGTCCTAATGAGTAGGTCATATACTCAGGTGATTTCATGTGATCCTTCTTCCCATTTTAACTGGTTAAATAAAGGCTAGCACCTGCGATTGGGCAGTAGAAGGGAGAGGTGGGGCTGGAGGTTTTAGAAAGGGGAACAGGGTGAGGAGAGAGGCAGAAGAGATGGAAAAAGAGAGAACTAGACAGAGGAAGAGGAGATGGAAGGAAGATAGAGCAGAATCACTTGGCCTAGAGAAGCTGCAAGTAGCAAGGGATCTCATAACTGTGGAATAGAGTAGCATACTATTATATTTGCCCAATCTAGGCATGTATCTTATAAATATTATAACTGAGCTGTGTGTTCTTTGCATGGACTTACTGGGGTTGGAGATTTACTATAACATATTGGTGCCCAACTTATCAATTAGAACCCAACTAACCAGATATAAAAATCCACTGCCCCTCCGTCTACCTTCCTCTTCCACTGCCCAATCGTAGGCCTTTATTTGACCAGTTAAAATTGGGAGTCCAGTTAAAAGCAAGGGTCCAAGCAGGTAAGCTTACTTCTCTGAGGATGAATCTTGCTAAAGCTGTACATTCTATAGTAAATAAATTTCACAAACAAAATTTCTGTTGGGATTGCAAGTTGACACATCTACTCTGGAAAACAGTCTGGTGGTTCCTCAGAAAATTGGAAATAGTTCTGCCTGAGAAGCCAGTTACACCACTGCTGGGCATATATACAAAATATGCTCCACCATATAACAAAGACCTATGCTCTACTATGTCCATAGCAGCCTTATTTATAATAGCCAGAAGCTGGAAACAATCCAAATGTCCCTCAACAGAGGAATGGATACAGAAAATGTGGTACATTTACACAATGGAGTACAACTCAGCTATTAAAATCAATGACTTGATGAAATTTGTAGGCAAATGGATGGAACTAGAAAATATCATTCTGAGTGAGGTTACCCAGTCACAAAAGAATACACATGGTATGCACTCACTGATATGTGGATATTAGCCCAAAAGCTTGGAATATCCACGATACAACTCACAGAACATACGAAGTTCAAAAAGTAGGAAGAACAAAGTGTGGATGCTTCAGTACTATTTAGAAGCAGGGACAAAATAATCATGGGAAGTAGAAGAAAGGAGGGACCTGGGAGGGAAAGACGATGGGGAGGAACAAAGGGGGTCAGGATTAGATGTGGTAGGTGACAGGGGAGATGTACAGAGTGTCAGGAAATAAAAAGGAAGTGTGTAGCAGTGGGGGATGGGAAACTGGGAGTAGCCAGTAAAAGTCCCAGATGCCAGGGAAGCAAAAGCATCCCAGGATCAATGGGGATGATATTAGCAGAAATACCCAACAAAAAGGAAAGAGAACCTGTAGAGATGATATTCAGAGGTTAGGCACAGCCCCAGGATAAGGGGGACCACCCAGCCATCTCAAAAATTTTAACCCAGAATTGCTCCCGTCTAAAGAAAATGCTGGGGCAAAGAGTGGAGCAAAGACGGAAGGAAAGGCTGTCCAGAGACCGACCCACATAGGGATTCATGCCATCTGTAGACATCAAACCCAGACACTATTGCTGATTCCAAGAAGTGCTTGCTGACAGGAGCCTGGTATAGCTGTTCCCTGAGAGACTCTGCCAGAGCCTGACCAATATAGATAAGAATGCTCTCAGTCAACCATCTGACTGAGCACAGAAACCCAATGGAAAAGTTAGAGAAAGAACTGAAGGAGCTGAATGGGATTGCAACCCCATAGGAAGAACAATATCAACTAATCGGCCCTCCCAGATCTCCCAGGGACTAAACCACCAACAAAAGAGTATATATGGAAGGAACCATGGCACCAGCTGCATATTTAACTGAGGATTGTCTAATCTGGCATTAATGGAAGGAGAGACCCTTGGTCCTATGGAGGCTCCATGTCCCAGTGTTTGGGAATGCTAGGGCAGTGAGGTAGGAGTGGGTGTATGAGTGGGGAAGCACCCTCATAGAGGCAGGGGAGAGGGGATGGCACAGGCAGTTTGTAGAGGGGAGACTGGGAAGGGGGACAACATTTGAAATGTAAATAAATAAAATAACCAATAAAAAAATTAAATTAAAAAAGAGAATAACAAAGCGAGCGAGCAAGAGAGAGAGAAAAGAGAGAGAGAGAGAGAGAGAGAGAGAGAGAGAGAGAGAGAGAGAGAGAGAGAGAATCTGTATGGATTATGGTGCAGGGTGCACCGATTAGTTAAGGATGAAATTCTACTTCTTGTTTGAGCATGTGAAAGATAGCCATAATTTTTAGAAGTTAATTTTAATAATAACCAATTGTAATAAGTCTTAATTTATGCCATGTGAAGGATGGCACAAAGAATCTTTATCTGTCCTGTTTGATCCTCCTGAATTTTCTAGTTCTTCAGGAGGTTTCGCCCGTCAGATCTGTTCCATATTGCTCTAGAAGGTGTCCAGAGCATATTTTCCTTTCCTGTCAACACAAATGTAGAGCATTTCTACAAAAATAGCATGTCCTTGGTACAGTAACTGGAAATCATTAAATTTTTAGCTTGACCACTCTTCCAAACGATTTGTAATATAACCACCAAACTCAAAATCACACTCATTTTGATGATTAAAACAGTTCAAAGCAAATAAAGCAATCTAAACAAATATTGTCTGTTGAGAAAGTGCTTCTGCTGTCCCCTGCCCTGCCCTTCATAAGATCAAGGCCTAAATTATTTATTTAATATCTCTGTCTACTTACTGTATAAGCCTATTTCCAGGCTTTCTTTTTATATAATTTTCAAGGCCTAAATTTATACTGTCTGAGATAGGCTAGGCACCCTATCCCCTAGCTCAATCTGATTTTTAAGATTGAATGCCTCAATATATTTATTTCTCTGTAATCAATTTTTCGTAAATTCCCTTCTTCTTACTATATAAGCCTAGTCTTAGGTTTAATCTGTCATACCAGAACAGATGATCCCAGAATGTCTGTGGAGTCCATGTTCATAGAATTTGAGTGCTATCCTGGCAAAACTTATCAAATCTTCTCTAATGCATTTTTTTCATCCAAACTTCCTAACTTCACCCTTCTGTGGAGCTTAATAGCTCTGTATACTTAAGAACATTTAAACAAGTACCATTATACTCCCTTCTATCCTTAAAAACAATTACACCAAATTTCCTTTATCTCTATCCTTTGTCTGCTTGCTGGAGGCCAGCAGTCTTGACTGCCTGCCTCTCTCTGCCTTTATCCAGGCAGCCTGTCTCTGCAAAGCAGGTGCTTCTAGCACTTCAGAGCCCAAATTCTTTGTATTAGTTCCAGAACCATGGAAAGAAGTCACCTCTATCATGTCTCTTTTCTTCCAGGGACACAGAAGTCATGCCTATTCCTCCCACCAAACGATTGGTCCTTGACTTTCTTTACTAACAGATCAATAACCAATTGGGGAATAGACAGCATCCAAACCTCCCCTACAGAAAGAGAGAAACGGAGCCAGAGACAGAGAGAAAGAGAAGAAAGGTATGAGTGGGTAGAGAGAATGGGAGGTAAAGGACTTATGTTAATTCCAATTCTATTATCAATTTTCATTATTTCTAGTTGCTCTCTAACACACATGGAATCCTTCTCAAAATTTTGACAAGATTTTGTGTACATGTCTCCCAAATGGGATGAGACTCTTTCATGACTTCTTCACTGTAGATAGTACAGGTCCTATGTGAAATCAAGGTACTTCTTACCAGCAAGCATGATGTGTAATTTGACAAATTTCCAAACTCAGGTGCTTATAAAAGCAAATCTTTGAAGCAGCACTCATTTAAAATCCCGAATTCCAGGGATCAACTGAAACTTGTGGAAATGATTTTCAATTTATAGCCTTACATAATGGGAAATAAGTGATCCATGCTCTGGGCATAGGTACCTTGGAAGAATTTTCCAAAGAGTTCCGCATCATAAAATAGAATCTATGTGCTATTCTTTATCTGATCATGTTCCAAACAAAATCTAAGTGTTTATATAAGAAATGTTTAAATACAAGGATTTAATGTCTTGCCAAATCAATGATGTCGCTTAATTTTGCTACCTAATCTACTAAATACAGAGGAATGATAAATTAGAGAAGTGAATTATACTCTTCATTTTATAATTTACAAATATATGAGTAATCTTCATTGTTCTTAATTACATAGAAGATATCACTATTAAGAATCAAATAGTCTACCTTTAGCAATGGAAGAAAACCTTGGCTGGTCTGCTTAAATGAATAGGGATTAGAGATGAGAGAAAACTTATGAAGAACATTTACTCATTAAAACTTGGACTGGCAACAATGATTGGCCCAACTTCAGACACATTGCATGGGCAAGCACCAATCCTTGACACTATTAATGATACTCTGTTATGCTTGCAGACAGGAATCTAACATGGCTGCCCTCTGAGAGGCTCCACCCAGCAGCTAATCGAGACAGATGCAGACACCGACAGTCAAACAGTGGATGAGGCTTGGGGATTCTTATGTAAGAATAGGGGGAAGAATAACACCTCTACTGAGATAAGTACTCCACTGGAAGACCAACAGAGTTAATTAACTTGGACCCTTGGAACTCTCAGAGACTGAACCACCAACCAAAAAACATACATGGCTGGACTTAAGCCTCCCTGTACATATGTAGCAGATGTGAAGTTTGGTGTTCATGTGGGTCCTGAACAACTGAAAAAAGGATCTATCATAAAAACTGTTGCCTGTCAATGGGATATGCTCTTCTAGCTGGGCTGCATCAGTAGTAGAGGATTGCCTAGCCTCACCGAGATTTGATGTGCTAGGGTAGAAAGAGAACCCCTTTGGAGTGGGGGGACCTGCTCAGAGGAGAAGGGGAAGGAGGATGGGGAGAAGGATTACAGGAGGGGTGATAGGGAGCCAGATGTAAAGTGAATATGTAAAAAATAAATAAATAATTAAATTGGGCTAGTATCAAATCCATTTTTTTCTAGTATAAAAATGCATAAAAAGTAATTTTCTTTATAAAACATATAGTAGGGAAGAAGATTAAATATGTAAGTGATAAGTAAGTAAATAGTTATCAGGGGGGAGGCAAGTGCTACAAGCAATAATCATGAGAGGCCAATTGGAACTATGTTAGAAAGAAGGTTTAAAACATCTCTCTGATACTTTGAAACTTTATTTACTTAGGTTTTATGTGTATGAATATTTTGGCTGTATTTGCACTACATACATGCAGTGCATGCAGGGGCTGGAAGAGGGCATTGGAACCCTTTATATTGAAATTCTAGGTGACTGTGAGACACTGTGAGTGTGCTGAGAACTGAAACCTTGAGTCATCTGCAAAAGCAGTAAATACTTTTAAAAACTGAGCTATCTTTCCAGCCCCCAAAACTGTTTCTACTGAAATGTGTGAGTGAAAAAGTCACCTACCTGTATTTTTGGGACATAACTAAACTGGCAATAAAATGTCTGATAACCTGACTCAGAAAGAAGTAGAGAGAAATGAAGAAAGCATAGTGTTACACTAATTTTTCAATTATAACACAATTTGAAATCTTTAATGTTAAAAACACTGGGTAAAATAAGTTAGGTATTTTTAAGACATGAGTTCTAAATTTATTCAAATGCCAATTGCAAATGATTACTTTAAAATTTTTAATTATTTGTAAGCTTAAATTATTTTTTCAAAACCTACCTTAATAAGGGTTCTTAAATGCTTAAACTTCCCTTCCAGCCCACCAACCATTGGTAGATGAAAAGAAAGGTTAGTAGGAAGTAAGGGATGTAGAACTGTTTAGAAGTAGTTCTTAAGGTCATTTTAAATCTTTGTTGTTAGCATATCAGCAGTCCAGTCCAAAACATCAAATATGAATGAGTAGCAGTGGCTAGATTCAGAAGAAACATGGAGGCGCCACAAATTAGCATGAGTCAGCAGAAGCAGCAAGAAGTAGCTGGAATACCACAAGAAGTTAACTGGTGCATTTCTCTCTACAAAGTCATGGCAAGTAAAAATTAGTGAAAACCAGCAAAGTATTGCAAGGAGTACAGATGCAAGAGAGTTGTCAGTAAAGACCAGTAAAGTGTTGTAAGGTGAACCAATGAAAGAATGTCCCCTACTATGTGTGAGGTTATATTTTTATTCTCTCTAAACATCTTGTGCCCTCTCAAGCATCTATTCCAGCAAAAGAATACATAACCTTTCACAAGATAGCTTGCAGAGTAACACCACTTGTCTGTTCTCACCAAAACATCCTCTCACATATTGGCTTCAGCAAAACACCCTCTCCAAAGACAGCTTCCAGAAAAACATCACATGACACCCTGAGTCTGCAAAGAACCACAAATTTCTACTTCAATTCATCAAATTGTTTTGTTTTACAAAACTTTTAAAGACAAATATCTACTTTAAACTAAAAGAAATAACACAGATAATACCATGTATACATTTCTTTATGACCAAATAAATATAAAAAAAACTCTTTCAAATTAAATAATACAACCTGAATATAAGTCTATTCTATCAAAGGCAGACTCTGTTTTGACCCCTCTTTGCCTGTGTATTAGTCTGACACTCTACAATACCAGTCCATCTCTACTCTTCAATTGTTACCTTTCCCAGAGTCTTAGCTGTGGAACCCTAGTGCCAACATTATCTCTTGCTATTCTTTGTAAACTTGTCAGAACTTTCTCTTCTTTTAATTTGGCATCTTTATTCTCATTTTTGTTAGTCTTATCATAAAACATATATGCACATAATCTGACTACCTTTTGTAGCCAACCAGTGGCTGAGGACAAACCGGGTCTACCTGAAAGGGAGGCTTGAAATGAAAAGGGACGGGGTGCGAGAGGAGAATGAAGCCAAGACAAAAGCTTTCTACTCCATCTGAAGTATACAGCACCAGATACCCTGGGTGCATCATTAAAGAGATATTTAATATGTATTAAAATTTGGGTGGATTCAATTAGCATGGTTAAATTTTATAATATTCTTTGTCAATTTACTAACATAAATTGTGGTTTTCTTTTTTAAAATGGTACAAATGTATGAACTGCATTTTAAAATACTTCTTTAGATCCATTGTTTTGAACTTAGTTAATCACTAAGCATAGAAAAGAAAATTGTATGATCAGTAAAATCAAAGTTAAAATGCAAAGATATTAGAACCAAATTTGCTTTGGGTAAGCAACTACTTTAATAAGATGTAAACTGATGCAACACAATCAAAGAGACTGTCTGTAGCCTAAGTCCAATGTTAGGAGAGGAAAATGAGTTATTGCTTCCTTGAGGAATTATTTCCCAATGAACCCTGAGTAAATACTAATTGCTAAAATGGAAACACTAGCAACATTTAATCAGAGAAGTGTTGTTTATAAGATTACTCTTCATAAGGACATGATTCTGATAGTCAATGACAAGGAAAAAAATGTACCATCAGTGAACTGATCGGGAGCAAGAAAAAAAATTGAAGATTTGATCTAAAATAGTACATGTAATAGGAAATATGAAAATGGACTTCTGATACATTTAGAAATTAGAATAGTAAATAATGTGAAAAGTTACAACAAATAAAAGTTGAAAACAAAATACTACAAAGGCAAGATGGTTTTTTTATTGCTAACATGTATGTCTTTTTTTTTTTTTTTTTTGATTGTTTGTTTTGTTTTTTCATTGTGTGGGAAAAGTTAGGTCAAATGTAGGCATGGAATGTGATTAAAGTATCCCAGTTAGGACTAAGCACTCTCCAGTCTCTTGTTCTCTGCACCTTGGTCAGTTGTGGTTCTCTGCGCTAAGCACCATCTACTGCAAGTAGAAGCTTATCTGATTATGTTAATAGATATATTTCTTTATAGCAATAATGATAAGCCACTAAGAATCAGTTTAAAACTGTCTCAATTAAGCAGAATAATGCTAATAGGTTCTTTCTTACGACTATGTCTTGTCTAGCCACAGGTTCTTGTCCCAGCTATAATGCCAGGTATGCATTTCATCTTGGGTATGGGCTTTCAATTCAATCAGAAAGTGGTTTGTTATATTCTTATGAATTTTGTGTCTCTATTGCAACAGTGAACATATCTTGCCAAGCCAGATGTTACTGTAAGTCTGAGGGATCCAAGCTGTGTAAGAGTGCAAATAACTTCTCTCCTCCAGTAATATGTGTAGCACCTTCTAGCACTATGAATGCTAGTCAGGAGGAATGAAGCTTTACTCAGGAACTGTTGGAGAAGAACATGAGAGAAAACTGTATGATTCAGAGGTAGTAGATGAATACCAATACACTATCTTCTAGATACCAATAGACAGCTGTAAAATGAGCAGACAATGATTTTGATAGGATATGCAAGCCATACACAAGCTTAACTGAGAACAAATCTTAGTATGAAGATGGGAGTTAGACATAAAATCACATCCCCAGACCAAAGAAAAACAAAAACAAACAACAACAAAAACCCAACCAAACAAACAAATAAAAACATCACCACCAACAACAGCAACAACAAAACAAAAGCAAAAACAAACAAACAAACAAACAAAAACTTAGCAATTAGTGGCTTCTGGGGCAGGGAGAATCAGTTTTCTTTATAAATTTTGTTCTTGGTGAGTTACTCTAGTCAAGTGGAAGGCTATGTATTCTAGGATATATCCAGAACACAAATTAAATTTGATAGGTGAAAACAGAAAAAAAAAGAAAAAGAAAAGCAATAACAACAAATTGAACCCAAATTTGGGTTATTAACAGAGTGGGTATGGGAGGATGGAAAGGGAGTGAATATGATTTAAACAAATTATGTAAGATTTTCAGAGAACTGATAAAAAGAAAGATATTACAATTATATAAAGTCTGTTTGTTTGGAGAATGATACCACTGACTCAAATAGTATATAAAAGCAGAGTATTTTATTCTGCAGAGGTCTAGCATGCTAGGGTCTACCATCTACAAAGATGGACAGGCCCCAAAGTGAGGTTGCAGGGCAGATTTAAAGCACATTAGGGGAATTCTGGGGAGGGCAAGGTGACCTCTATCATAGTCTTGGCTCTAACTTTAGGGACATTCCAGAACCAGTGCTGGGGCCTGGGGGACGGGAAACGGTTGCTGGAGAAGTCTAGAAAATGTTGCTGAGAAAGTCTGGAAACTGCTGCTGACCCATTGTCCTTGCCTCAGGTCAGGTGATAAGGCAGCTGCTGAGGTCTGGACTTTCCTGGACATGCCCAGTTTTGGAAACAGAGATTTAGGCCTACTTTCCTGAATGACCAATTTGAAGCCTGTCATAGAGTCAGCCTAGCCTTCTCAGTTAAATGAGATGGTTTTTAAAAGTCTAAGCCCTATTGCTGGTGACCATAAGGTACTGTCCCCAAGATTCAAGTCCAGATGAGATCTGAAATACACATTCATGTATCCAGTCTATGGGTAGCCTTAACTGACTTTGTTTGTGACTTTATTAAGAGAAATTACCAAAGCAATCTAAAGAACGTTTCTGACAAACTTAAGTAGGAAAAGATGAATTTTAAAAAGGTGATGGTAAAAGCAACCATAGAGACATGGAAAACATGCTTATGGAATTATCTAATACCTAATCAAAGAAAAGAAAAACAAAGACATTGTGTGCTATAATTTCAAATAATCCATCTTCCAAAATATGAACAGATAATATTTTATATATTTAAAAGGTATGAATAGCATATTCCCTTTTCTACAAATTGATGGCTGCTGTTTTGTTTTACTATTGTAGGGGTTTTGTAATAAATATATATAGTCATTAGGTAACTAATATTGTGAGTGATATCCAAAAATGTATGCACCATGTGGTCCATAGTAGGCTTCATTTGTTGTTTGCTCTGTTTTTCCAAGTTGTAGTATATACACATAATCATTAGGGCTTTTATGAATTTTATTTGGGTAATGAACAAATGCAAGAAAAAGAAAAGAGTAATTTGAGAAGACAAATGTCTTACAAAAGTTTAAAGATATGGCACTTAAGGAAATTGTTTTTATCATATAGGAGCAAAATCTACATAAAATATGCTGGTATCTATTTACAGTTTAGGCAGTTACATTATGTTATAATAGATCTGTAGAATAGTTTGCTGTTATCTTTTTTTGAAAATGGAGGCATAACTAACTAATACAAAATGCTCAGCTGCCATGCACCAGAAATCAAGGAAATGAGATCAGAGTATAACTAATACAGCAATTAAAGCCCTGAATATTGATGAGTGGCCTGGACATGTGCACTAGTCCTTGTCACTCTCACTTTAGGTGAGCGTTTATTTTCTTGAATTTGAATTCAGAGAAATGAAAGGATTCTGAATTCTTTTTCTTTTTTTTTTCTTTTTGTGTTTGTTTATTTGTATATATTTGTTTATGGTTCACCCTGATACCCTCTATTGCCACCAAGAATTCAGGACTTCATTTCTACAAATTTAATTTAGGAATATATGATTAAATATATAGTATATATTATATACTATATACAGAATAATTATTTTATAATGTATTTGATTTTGTTGTTGTTGTTTTTAAATAGACATTTAGGTTATTTATATTGTGTGAGTACCATGAATCATGCTATAAAATTTGTTACAAAAGTTTGTATGTGGTTATATGTTTTCACTCTTTTTGACTAAACATAAAATTTGGGTTATTTGCCTATTTAGTAGTTCTGTTGACAATTTACCAAGAGCCTTCAAAATAGTTTTCCAAAGTTTCTATTAACTTGTGTCCCACAAATAGTGAACAGAAGTTAGAATTAGAACCAAAAATTTTCCCAGTCACTTTTGTTGGTAATACATTGTTTGAAATAATATTATATTGTGATTTCAATATGCATCTCCCTGATGTCTAATAATACTGAATGCCTACTTCTATGTACTATTAATTTTCCATTTATATTTTACATATGCAAAGTGTCCATTAAAGTCTGTTGGCCACTGAGGACCACCAATGTTTTATTTTAATTTCTCAGAATTATTAATCATCTGTATACATGTTTATTGAATGTGATTTAATACACACCACATTCTTCTGCATAATTATCAATTACAACTACTTATCACAGAATTCAAATTTTATGAAAATATATCATTTTCTGTTATCATCTTTGACCTTGGTATCAAATGATTTTTAACTTATAAAGACTGATTTTTCTACTTTTATGATTCTAGGTTTTACATATAAATTGACGATTTACAACAAATTATTTTATTGAATAGACATTAGCAGCACGTATTAGTAGTATTCACCTGCATGAATATTGTTGTTCTTCTTTTAACCCATTGAGTTTCTGCAACATTTTTCATGTTGATTAAATGAATAGATGTCTTTGCATACTCTTTGTCACTTGGGTATGTTTGCTTGCTTACAAAAAGATGCCTCCATTGCAGCATTATGGCCTCATCGCACTATCACTGCTGGTGGTGAAATTGTATCACTGATAACAGATGAACCACAATTATTTCTATGATGATTTCTATAAGCCATAATGACATCTGCATATAATTTTAGAATTACTTATTAATAAATGTTCTGGGAACTGATTTGAGAATTATTATACTTGTCTGACTTTGAAGAAATCAATGCAATGGTCAAGTCTACCAATCTAAAAATTAGCTTGTGTATGACTTTATTTCGGCCTTTGTTTTTCTTTTCAACATTTTGTGTCATCACAGTTAGATTATACATCTTTTATTAGTCATTTCTTCACATCAGATGTTTTGCATACTGTGACAAAAGCAAGTTTTGAAATGATTTTCTGTTTGTTCCTGTTGGTAGATAGAGTAAAATTACTATTTCTTGTATTGACCTTGTATTACCACTTTCCTAAATAAACTTACCATTTGTAAGAATTTCTAGATAGCTTTATATCTTCTATGTGTAAATTAAAATATCTTTGATCAATAAGAGTTTTCACTGTTATTACTATGCATTATATAGTTCAGGAAATATTTAATATACCATTAAGAATCATTGAAAGACATATTTTTTTGGTGAGGGCATTTAAATATGTATTAGATTTTTCTTAGTAATAAAGTCCTTTCTGTTTAACTTTCATCATTATATATGATTCTAATTTTGCCCATGTAGTTATCATACTGACCTCTTTCTGTTCCTGAGATGAATTGAGCTATGGTTTTCTTTTCTTGTCTGTAGTTCTGTTGTCCAAGATTTAAGTTATTTCTAGTCAGTGGTTTGAAGATATTAAACGGAAATTTCAATGAATAAATGATGAAATTCAAATAAGATTTGCTTCTGTACATTGTTCTAATTACCAAGTTTTATCTTTTTTTACTTCTGTCCATCTCTTCTCATGCTTATAAATCATACCTTATCAAAAGTATGTAGGCATAGGAAAAAAATGTATGTTTGCTTCATTACTATCTACAATTTTAGTTGTCTGTAAAATGTCTTAAGGCATATCACCCATAGACTAGGGAGTCTAATGTAATATATTTTCATGTTCCATTATCAGACCAATGACAGCCTCAGAAGTTGTGAGGCAAGTTACTTACATTTGAAGTGGGTAAAAACAACAAAAATGATTAATTAAATAAGGAAAATGTAGTGATAAATCTCTCTGAAGCCTCCCATAGTCACAGTTGAAAACACCTAGAACTTCTCCAAATGAAATGAAAGTTTTTCTCTGTTTCAAGGTTGAATACACACAAATGTAAAACAGTAGGCTGAAATTGCACAGACAACATCTCCACAGTTCTGATTTTGAGTGCTTAGGTGGCTGGCTGCCTTCATGTAACTGATCACATTAAGCTAAACAAAATATTCTGAATTGTAAAACTCACTTGAAGCTGCAAATATGTTAGTGTCCCTGGAAGGCAGATGCTTGCTAAAAACCAGGGCTCCTACATAGTAATCCGTAATCAACATCCACAGCCGGAACTAAAGTGCCTGCTAGAGCAAATTTGAGAAGAGTCCTCCCATTTCACACTATTCAAGAGATGAGAGGAAAATGACAGCCTTTTTCAGCAGGAGTAGCTTTTCTCCTAAGAGTCACTCAAAGGTTTACTTATATTAGGGACTTTTAAAATCATCTACAAACCATAGGTATCTTGACATCAGAGAAAACACTGGAGCTGCTTATTGAGCAATAATCTGGCCACTACTCTGAGGTAATTGGTTAAAATAATAATGCGAGTATATTTGAGGATCTTAAACAGGGAAATATATTCAGGAGCATGGCCTGCTCTGTTTTATTTCTTTTTAAACTGAAATGTATTAGCAGTGACAGATGAAGAAGGGACTGTAGGAGATGTACCAGAGGTGTGGTGACAGCCTGGTATTCACGATGGATGTATTGGTGTACCTCAGGCATCTGTTTTATATACTGCACATTTGGAAAGCTGGTAATACTGCACTCTTCCTTACATTTGTTGGATGTTGTAAGATAAATGTATTGCACCAGAATTTGAGGTAGAACAGCCGGTTATGTAAATGAAGTGCCAGAATTCCAAGTAAGGAGAAAATTCTGCAAGGCTTGAGTCACTTAGATTAGCAGGAACAAACATGTTACAGCTCTCTCTCCCTAAGCCCCTACTAGGATTTACGTGACTGATTTACTAGAATTGAGCATATTTATTCTTTTTCTAATAGAACTGGGGGATTTTTTGTTGTTGTTTAGTTTTGTTTTGTTTTTCACAAAGCAGGATCCTTGGGTTTATCCTTCTAGATCAGCTAAACACTGCAGGACACTCAAACTACAAAGAAGTGGAAGGGAAGCGAGAATGATGATTATTTGTTTGCAAAGAAGGGTTAGACATTTCTTTTGTTCCTTAGTTCTTTTATTTATTTACATTGCAAATGTTATCCCCCTTCTTGGTTTCCTCTCCACAAACCTCCTATCCCATCCCCCTCCCACCTTCTTCTATGAGAATGCTCTCCCACCTACTCACCTACTCCAGACTCACTGTCCTAGCATTCCTCCACACTGTGGCATCCAGCCTCCACAGGACCTAGGACCTCCCCTCCCATTAATGCCACATAAGGCCACCCTCTGCTACATATGGGGCTGATGCCATGGGTCCCCCCATGTGTACTCTTTGGTTTTTGGTTTAGTCCCTGGAAGCTCTGGGGTGGGGGATCTGGTTGTTTGATATTGTTGTTCTTCCTATGGGGTTGTAAACCCCTTCAACTCCTTCAGTCCTTCCCCTAACTCCTCTATTGGGAACCTGTGCTCAGTTCAAGGGTTGGCTGAGAACAACCCTATCTGTATTGGTCAGGCTCTGGCAGAGCCTTTCATGGAACACCTATACCAGGCTCCTGTCAGCAAGTGCTTCTTGGCATCAGCAACAGTGTCTGGGTTTGGTGTCTGCAGATAGGATGGATCCCCAGGTGGGGCAGTCTCTGGATGGCCTTTCCTTCAATCTCTGCTCTGCTCTTTGTTCCTACATTTCCTTTAGACAGGAGCAATCCTGGGTTATACATCTCTTAACCAATAATCTTCTTTTAACACAGAGTATTCAGCATTCTGGCTATAGTTCTTCATTACAGAGCAAGGCAATAAGGCCAGAAATACTCAAGCCTTTACTCAAAGTAAGAGACATGTCAGATGTGTCAGGTGTGAATGACTACCAAATGCCTTGGGAGTGCAAGGAAAGAGGTGGTACGGGAAATGGATATTGATAGTGCACAGAGGAAACAAAGGTTCTTGTCTCTTTTATTATCTTGGAATATTGCTTATTATCTGTGTGATTAACTTTAAATATGAAGTGAGCCTCTCATACAAATGAGGATATGTTCAGTATCAACTAAGACTTGTAATGCAATGCTTGCCAATAGTTATTATGAAGCTAAAATATCCCAAGACCTAATGGAGCAAAACGATACACATGAGCAAGCATGAAGACAGTGGTTTGATATTCATTTTTCAGTGTATACAAACATAAATTGAGCAACCCCTTGAATGAAAATTAATCTGAGCATCATTTTTTATATTTACCATATTATTTCTTTAGCTTTAGTTTATTTTCAACTATGTGAATGTTAGGGTGTCTACATATGGATATGTTCACCTGAGTGAAGATGTTTGCAGAAGCCAGAGAAGGTATCAGATCACCCGAGCTGGAGTTATCAGCAATTGAGAGATACAAGGTGGGTGATGATAAATGAACTAATATCTTTTGAAAGATCAATTCCCCGGTCCTCCTGGAGGCTGGACCACCAACCAAAGAATACACATCGAGGGACCCATGGGTCGGACCATATACATGGCAGAGGAGGGCCTTATTGACCAACGGGCAGGAGAGGCCCCAGTAAAGGGGAATGTCAAGGTGGGAATACAGGAGTAGGTGGGCGGGTGGGTGGGAGGTGGAATTCCCTCATAGAGATGGGGGGGAGGGGATAGGTGGTTTCCAAAGAGGACACCTAGAAAGGGGGAAACATTGGAAATGTAAATAAAGTATCAAAAAAAAAAAAAAAAGATCAATTCCCATTCTCCCTATCTTTTACATTTTGAAACAGATTAATTTGAAAGCATAGCCTTCATTTGTTAAAATTGTTAGCATAACATATTTACTGTATATTATTATTAAAAAGACATAAATGCCTAAATTCCAAATAGTATAAATTTTTGCCATTATTGCCTATCTCCATTCAATATGGAATCTGAATAAAATGTTAATTATGTTGCAGTACAGTTTTCAGTATGAATACAAATAAATTAAAAGAAAAGCTAATGCAAAATATATACATGTACTTGATACACATCTGACATATCTCTTGGGCTTTGTGAAGCCCAAACTGACTTAATCATTCAAACCGATATCATTATTTGGGAAAAATCATTTAGGATATCCCAAGATATAATTCACTCTGTATAAATCTTTCTAATTTATAGTCCATTCATCTAGATATGTTTTGATATTTGAAATATCTATAAGGTTTCTTCACAATATATTACATTATTCCACAAAAAAAGTTTCTCTAGGAAAATAAATTAAAACAGAACAGAAAGATTCTCTTACACTCTCTTAGTTTTCTTTTTTTTTATCTTTTATTTATTTAAACATTTTTTAATTAATTGAAATCTGAATATAAGAGTCCTGCACTTTATATTTAGCAATGCCAATGCTGTCACTGCAGAGAAAACACTTTCCACCTAATGAAGACCAGCCAGAACTGATACAACCATTTATGAAAGTACAATCGTGTTTATAATCAAAAGAAATAGTAATCAAAATTACTAATTTCATGCCGGGCAGTGGTGGCGCATGCCTTTAATCCCAGCACTTGTGAGGCAGAGGCAGGTGGATTTCTGAGTTCGAGGCCAGCCTGGTCTACAGGGTGAGTTCCAGGACAGCCAGGGCTACACAGAGAAACCCTGTCTCGAAAAAAAAAAAAAAAAAAAAAAGATGACTAATTTCAGGGTATGAAGGAAACTATTTTGTTGTTTATTTTCTGACCCTGTAATTTTTTTATTTATTCTTCTCTCATGTCTTGTATCCCGACAACCTATACCCTCAACCTCATTTTCCCTTCATAAAAGGGATGGCCTACCAGGAATACCAACCAAGCATAACACATCAAGTTGCAGTAAGACTAGGAACCTCTCCTCATATTAAGGCTGAAAAGAGCAATCCAGTGGAAGGAAAAGGGTCCAAAAAGCAGGTAAAAGAGTCAGAAACAGCCCCTGCACCCACTCTTAGGAGTCCCACAAGAACAACAAGCTGTGTAACCATGTATTTGTACACACAGAAGAACTAGGTCAGACCCATACAGGCTCCCTGGTTGTCAGTTCAGTCTCTGTGAGCCCCAAATGTCAACTTCTGTCACTTTTGTAACTTTGGGACTCTAAATGCTATTAGTCACTCATCACTGCCTTAGTGCATTAGGAAAATGTGTTATATTCTTTGAAAAAATGATTTAGAAAGTTATCATACTGAGAACTTCACTTTTGCTTCAAACTATAGCCCTGACCATTTCTTATTATAAGGCTGGTATCATCTATAGATGTTTGCAGGTAACACCACTTGGTTTCCCAATGTAGTAATGATAATTATGACCTCTTTTGCCATTTTTCTATTTCCATGACTGATAGTTTATGTTTTTGCCTTTCTGCATATATATTCCTCTATATCCTTTGGGTTGTGCAAGTGACTTTCTTTAGGTAACAGAACAGTAGAAAATGTAATGTAGCCAAGCGTTCACAAACACATAGTCATTCTGTTTGTTTGGTATTTTTTCAACTATTTCTATTTCTCATTGTTATAGTTAATCACAACATGAGCCCACAACAGGGCTAATCTGTTTAAGATTTGTGTGACTCCTAGAACAGAGAGTTAATGACTCATCTCAGCCTTTCATTCTACTTAAGACAATAGTAGAATTTCAAACATATCAAGAATTCAGTTGAGAACAAAATAAGTCTTCTTAACCTACTGTCTTTCTATCATCTATCTATTATCTATCTAATCATCTCACAACAATTGGTGAAATGAATATGTCTTTAGTTTTTTAAGCTACCAGATTCTGGGATGGTTTATAAAATTTTGGCAATAAGGATGCATCATGAAAGAAAACTGACATATTAGTGGTAAGAGTCATTAATCAAGCTTGTAGACTGATGGGAACATCTATACAGTATTTTGTTTTTGGAATTATGGTGTTGCAGCTTTCTTTTCTTTTATGTTTGTCTCTTTAAAGCCATGGGAGCCTGTGCACATAGGTTATGCTAAGTTCTAGACTTGCAACTCTGGCAAATGAAGTTGATTTGAACATCACACCAATCTGCATCTTATATTTACTCCTCTTTCTGCCATAGCTACGTTTCTTTCTCCATCAGGAAATGTCTTATATTTAGTATAATTCAAATATAAGAGAAGTATGATAGTCTGATTAGAATAATGAAGTTATTGCATGAGTTTTTTGATACCTCACAAATGAACAAGAAGGAATGTCATTGAACTTACACAAAAGTTACGTTCAAAGGCTTCAGATGGCTCATTGGGTAGGAGCTCTTGTTATATAATTATAAGGATCTGAGTTAAAATCCCAGCCTGACATGAAAACATGGGAATGGCTAAGTACATCTGTAACTCATACCCTGTGAGGAACAGAGATAGAATGATAATTTGAGCATTTTGACTGTAAGCCAGCTCTATGTTCACTGAGAGATCCTCTCAAAGAAATAAGGTAGAGATTGGTAGAGTAAGACATGAAGTTTCTCTTCTGACCTACTATGTAAGCACAGACACACACATATTCACATACGGACACATATGTCATGCATTTATCCACATATATTATTAATCCGCTAACTTTAAAATAGATTCACAAATATATGAAAATAATGAAAATTCTATGCAGACATGTAAAGGTTGAACAATGCTGTGAATAAACAAACTGTTTACGTAGGTTTACTAGACAACTAGCAGCACAAAAGGCGAATCTTTAAACCTAAATACTAACATTTCACAAGAAGGCAATGAAAGCCAAAAAGTTCGTAAATGCCACTCAGAGGGTTAAATGTAAAACATAAAGCAAGAGCTTTATCCATATTCAGTATCATAGAAATATATTAATATAATAAAAATGATCTGATATGAGAAAGCATGGGCTTTTGTTTTTGCTTGTTTGGTTTTGAGAGGTATCTGAATAGGTGGTACATTCAAGCCTTCAATTCAAGATCTTTTTGACTAAGATCCCTGAGTATTGAGATTACAGGTACATACCACCACAACACACACACACACACACACACTCGAAAACAAAACACAACACAAAAACACATGATCACCACCACCACTAACAACAACAGTAGCATACCACCATGAACAAAACAGTAAATACATGGATCTTGGCTATTAAAAACCTTCCTTCCAAGTATTTGGAATCAATCAGGAGAAGCTGTTACTTAATTATATGTCAGACATTCTGCAAATAATTGACAAATAAAAGAAAAAGGTCTACAAGAATTTGAGTGTAATGGGAAAAAAAGATGTAAAACATACCAAAAGGAGATGGCAAACACTAAGATAGTATTGGATATAAAAGAATAAATGAGCATCATGTTAAGCAGAACAATAAGCCTAACTTAGCTCTAGGTGAAATCACTTTTAGAGGATAAATTAAAACAGTCCAAGGGAAAGTGATATCCAAAGTTCTCCAGATAAAGGGAAGTATCAGGCAACAAATCCTACTAGACAACATGCTCGTGAAACTCCACTAAATGTGCTTACATTACTAAATCATGAAACAAGGAGTGAGTGGAGGTGAAAACACCAGTAAGTCAGAGTCAAGTACAGGATTTGGACACTAGAGAGCCATTAAAGATTGCTGAGCAGGAGGATTATACAGTTTGATATATGCTTCAGTTAGAATATTCTAGTAGGAGTGTTTGGGAGGAGAAAGAGCTACAGTCTAGGAAGCAAATATATAAATCTAAACTAGGGTAAGAGAGTGGGATAGAGAGGAAATGGTGAGTAGAGAGATTATATGTCAGTAAATATTTGTTTTATGGTTTCCATTATAAAAAGTGCTTTCCTTCACTTTTTCTTCTATGTATAATAGCTTAGTGAGTTATGGGAATTGCATAAATATTTTGATTCTATATCCTTTGATCTATTCACATAGTTTGTTTTTCAAACACAATGAAACACTCACTTTTAGAAAATTAGCAAAAACAGAACATAGTCTCCTTGCTCATCTTTACACCTAAAGAATGTGGAAAGTAGTAACATGCATGTGCCATTTTCTAAGTAGCAAGTGAGAGAGAATATTCCAATATCCCTCTGCAAAGAAGCTCTTTTATTAGTTTCCAAAGGAATAATTGTACTAAAATTTACACTGGCATTAAAATAGCATTCTTTATCACAGCTTTTGCATTTTATAGATAGTTTAAGTATACGGAATAATGAATCATGCAACACTGAATCTCATGCTAGTCACAGAGCTAGAAAATAACATGTGTATTTCCGTTATAAAGCAATCAATGCCTCACGCTGAGAATCTGGTATAGAAAACTCTTTGAATGATTTTCTGCCAAAAATATCTTAGGGACCAAGCAGTTACAGGGTCATGAAGAAATGAAGACAGACATGTAAAGAAGCCCTTATACTTAATTGCTATTTATAAATTTCATTACTTCAGAAAATGCTTAAATATTCTTTCAAATATTTACTTTTTGTGCACCAATAAGAAAACTGTACTATTCTTTTCAAGATTAAAATTACTTTTTATCTCAGTTACATGAAGTGAGGGTAATGATAATTCTTCAATGTTGAAAATCTATATTCTTTTTCCTAATATAGTTCTGCTCCTAGAACTTAATCTCTGTAATTGATATTTCTAATCCTTTCCCTAAATACTGTTCTTCCAAATTTCAGAGAGTTAATAAATACTATTCATAGATTGGTCATTTGTCCTCAGCCTGCACACTTGCCCAAAACCATAGTTTTTCTATGAACTTATTTGTTTCCAAAAATATTTTTATAGATCAAAGATAAGTCAGCGTTTCTAGATCAGTGGTTCTCAACCTTCCTAATGCTACAGCTCTTTAATTCAGCTCTTCATGTAGTGGTGACATCCAACCATAAAATGATTTTCACTGCTACCATATAACTGTATTTTTGAATCACAATGTAAATACCTGTGTTTCTTGATGGCTTTAAACAACCCCTGTGAAAGGGTCATTGGATCTCAAAGGGGTTGTAACCCACAGGCTTTGAACACTGTTCAAGAACACTTAGTTTTCTGTACACTTTAGCTCTTGGAGAGAAGAATGAAGGGTCATTGCATGACTTTGTCAGTGGGCCATTGCGCAAAGACCACAGCGTGTTCTTAAGTGTGTCTAATGGGATTGTAAGCCTGCTTTTCTATCGCTAATGATTTTTTTCTCACCTACTACATTTATTTCTTTATTCACATATATCAATATATCTGGATATACATATCTCTATATATAAAATGCATAATGATTAATAGTTTACATAAAGTGTTTGGCAAATATCACTATCTGTATACAAACTTTTCGGTTTTAAAAGTAGAGGAAGAGATGCATATGTTCTGACAAAATCTTACTTGATTCAATTGCAGAGTTGCCACAAGGCACCAAGCCACAGCTGAATAAAAAACGTATGTTGGGATTCCATAATCTGCTAACACTCCTAGACACATTAAGAGTTGGAAAACAGTTAAAATACATGTGGCTGTTATTTTCTATTGGGGTGGCTGCTTTTTGTCTGCATAGAGTAACATTTTGTTTGGTTTTTTCCTAGGGCATAAGAGGTTAATTAACCACATTTCACGAGCTATACAGTTTTATATGGTGCAAATATAGCAGATGCTTTATTGAAATAATTCATGAAATGCAATCCTGAATTCCCCTAGGTTATTCTACATTTATACAGCTTTTTCTTGAATAAACTTATCTTTTACACAAAAAACTTACACTAACTTAAACACCATTGTTGTATTAAATTATAACACTTAATCTCTTTATTTAACAATAGCTCAAGTAATGATCCCATAAAAACATTACCTTGAAAAATAATAGATCTCAGTATATCAATAGAAAAATAGTACTGAAGCCAAACATAGTGTACAATTCTCCTATTTTTTGTAGATTTCATCCTTTTTAATGTATCAATAGATGGCCTACCTGATAATTAAATAAAACCTTTAATTTGACAAACTGAGTACATAGACTCAAAACAGCAATAACATCAACAAAACCATACCAAGCTTAACATTTATGATATAAAATGCAAAGGTCGGTTTATTAACAACTGTGTTTACTTTTCTACTGCAACCGATTCACATCCACTTGGTAACTGATAAAAAGACACATTTTCCTTAGAGGTCTGAATTTTAGACATCTGATATTGTTCTTGATCAGGGTGACATGTCATTGGTTTGTCCTCTTCCTAGAGGACCATGGAGAACTCTCCACATGTCTTCTTGAGCCCCTGAAGCCTTCCACACTTTTAGAAATATTTGCTTTATTTCCTACCGTCAAGAATGTCAGGGAATTAGCTGTTATTGGCAACCTTAATTTCTTCTTGCTTTGAAACCTAACAATCTTATTCCACGGACAACAATCTGGGCAGGTTTGGTGGACGTTAGTCTGCATACTGCATGCATATAGCTAAAATTGCTAGTGATAAGATTAAGTCAGACACAGATGAATCTAAACAATTTACTTAAATGATGTCACGATGACCATGCTTCTCTTGAGCCTCAGGCCCTCTGTCTTCTGTTCATTGAATGAAAACAGCAGTTTCATCCTGCATTGCTTCAAGTTCTTTTGTAACGCACACATCCATTTCATTTAAGTGACATAAAAATCATAAAATGCACTGGCTTTGGCTTTGACTATCTGACTAGAGAGTTACATCTATTTATTGAATTTAGTACTGCTCCTAGAGGCCTGAACACTTGAGGTATGTGTAATCTCTGGCACTGGGAATACTTCAAGCTTCCACAGAAAGTTGTGGTCTACAACCTGAGGACTGAACTGACAATATCATTGAGAGAGGAGTTAATGGATTCTAGGAGCAAAAACAATGAACAGCACAGTGGAAATGGTGTCAGACTTTACCTCAGTTCACCTTGCACTTAAGTCACTCGTGGAGAAACAATCACAGGTGTCTATAACATGCAGAGAATGGGGAACCAAGGAACAGTCAAATTCGACTGTCTTACCTAATTGTGTGTTCACTCAGGGACTAGCTGGAGTCCTACAAATATACCACCTTCCACATACTAACTTTACTAACCTTACTGTTGCTGTTAATCTCTGGTTACCAGTCACCAAAGTCTAGTTCCCAGTTAGCCTGGCCTCATGCTGCCAATAGCATCAAGAATTCCAGCTCCTTCACTAAAGAAGCTGTGCCTCTTCTTCAAAAGAATCTTACCCTCTGAGAATCAGTTTTTACATGCCACAAAATCAAATGATAGCACAAATCCTAAAAAATAAATATTACTTTTAATACTATTTAAAAAATAAGTTCATGTGGATTATTTATTCCCTCAAGATTTCCACTTCTCACCTTACCTTATAATCTTTCATACTTATTGGCTCCACTAATTATTTTCACCTTAAATAAATATATTTGCAAAGTGTATTACTAGATGAAATTTTGATTCTGGATTGAGAATTTAGAAGTCATAGAAAATTTAAAAATATACAGTAATCTTTGTGAATTCCACAATATTTAAAGGTATAATTTGTACTAAATAAGCCAGTGCTGCTCACCTGGAAACAAGTAATCACATAGAGTTAATAATATGTGTAAATTATGTGATCTAAAATAATTGCAGGATATAAGTTGCAAATTTTTTAAAGTGAGAATATTTTAAAAAGCCTTTTAAAACTAGAATCATGGAAGCACGTGAATTAGAGATGCTCAACTCATTTGCTCTTAAACAAATCACTAAGCCACAAAAGCATATGAAGTTTTCTTTTTTATGAAGGGTTGTTTTAACCTCAAATGTTTGAGATAATGTCTGTCCATTACCTCAAAAACAATTTCTGTCTACTGAATACAGTACGATAATGTGTGCAGTTGCCTTTACCTTTTCAATGCCATGCTCATAAGATGTATTAGACATTTAACTTGAGTTATTTATCAAAAAAATGAGACAAATTTAAGACAGTATCAGTTTTAGTTTATTATTTGACTCATCCTGGTGAAAACCATGATACAGTTTGCATTGCTGCAATCAGTTGGAAGGAAACATTTTGCAGCAATTTTCATTTGAATGTCTCAGATAAATATTTTATTATATAAATTAATAAAGGGTTCTCTCTATTTCAATGCAAGTCAGGTAAATAATATTTCAAGCATAAAATGTCTTCAATCTCGTGTGCTTGATTATCTGCTCATGGCTACATGCTATATAGGAGGGTCAGACCCAAGATTTCCAGCCAGCTGGCCAGGTTTCCCCTGAGCTATTTCGTGTCTCTTACAAGCAAGGTCCACATTTTAAAGAAGAAAAGACATGTAGTTTTAATTTAAATCAAATTTATCAGGGGCTTGTGTACTCTGACTTTTAAAGTATTCTTTATTCTGGATTTGTTCTATTTCTGAGATGCCAAGTCATTCCCCTCTTTGGCAGCCATTTGTCTTATGATTTCCTGCTAACCTCAGTGAATTCTTGAAATCAAGCCTATCTCTTCCCTGGTGTCCAATGTAGATGCTTCCAGTGCAAAGGAATTTACTTCAAATGGAAGGCATTCTTTCTATGTCAACTGCCGAGGACTTCTGGGAGTTAAAAGAGGAGTTGGCAGAAAGTCATTTATATTGTATACATCTTTTTCTTTCTTAAAGGTATGCCAATAAATATATTTTCTTTTTATTTAAATTCCCTGCTGTGGTGTCCTGTTCATCATCTTTGTTCTTGGGTTGAACTTTCCACTATTGACATGATATACAGAGGTGTGCAGTACAGATGGGCTTAGAGAAATTCAAAAGCTATGAATATTTACAGAGGACAATGAAAGAACAGATGTAAATACATTTGAAAGTAGCCACCATTTGTCAGGTGATATTTAAACATTACCAGAGTGAACTCAAAGGAGTGAATACCTGTTTAGTTAGAAGGACAAGATTTGGTGAAAATTAAAAATGATTTTAAATCATCACAAAGTGAAGCTAGAAACTATGTATTCTCATAGCTATCTTGCGGTGGAATTTAAAAATCCATACTCGTATTTTCACCCTGAGGAACATCTTAGCAAAACCTGGCAGCTTCATTAATTTTGTCCTCCTTCTCCTCTTCTTCCTCCTCCTTCTTCTCTTTGATATTTTAATTAAGTTAACAATATGTCTGTTTCCATTCCTCTATTATTTTGTGAAATTGAAAATTCTCATTGATGGCTATTACCAAATAATGAAAGAGAGTGGGAAATGATTGCGCTGAACTCCATTTTAAAAAATGGCAGAATACAAAGTGAATGTGAAGAAAATGTAATATACAAAAATTACCACTGCTCATGAGTCCAATTTATTTTATAAAACAGTAAGGCTAGGAGATGTGCTTCCAACAGTGTCAGCTGGTTAAGGTGTCACATTGTTTAGAGCAAGCACCAACATCCAATCAGCACACAAATCACACTTTCCAATCATTAGTTTCCTTTGCTGTGAAACAAATGTTATTTATTGTCTCTCAGTTCAGCAGATCAGAAGTGAATTTGTTGCAACTGGGTTCTCTAATCAGGAGATCATAAAGAGGACTCACTCTCATCCCGCAAAAGCATCAGCCAGGATGCATTCCCACTTAGAGCTGAAAAACAGGCACTTTAGGCTTTTAGTAGTTGTAAGACACCCCCTTTTTTAAATTATTTATTTATTTTTTGATACTTTATTTACATTTCCAATGTTTCCCCCTTTCCAGGTCTCCTCTTTGGAAACCCCCTATACCCTCCCCGCCTCTATGAGGGTATTCCACCTCACACCCACCCACCCACCCACTCCTGCATTCTCACCTTGACATTCCCCTTTACTGGGGCCTCTAACACTCTCAGGCCCAAGGGCCTCTCCTCCCCCTGATGGCCAATAAGGCCCTCCTCTGCCACATTACGTGGTCCGAGCCATGGGTTCCTCGATATGTATTCTTTGGTTGGTGGTCCAGCCTCCAGGAGGACACCAGGGTGGGGGGGGGGGTGTCGGGCCAGTTGACACTGTTGCTCCCTCCATGGGACTGCAAACTCCCTCATCTCCTTCAGTCCCTTCTCCAACTCCTCCGTCTGGGACCTTACTCTCAGTCCAGCGGTTACTGTAAAGTGAAACTTGGGTATTCCAAACTTTTGGGTTAATATCCACTTATCAGTGAGTACATACCATGTCTGTTCTTTTGTGACTGAGTTACCTCACTCAGGATATTTTCAAGTTCCATCCATTTGATTGCAAATTTCATTAAATCATTGTTTTTAATAGCTGAGTAGTATTTCATTGTGTAAATGCAACTACTCTGGAAATAAGTTTGGCGAACCCTCAGAAAAATGGACATAATACTACCTGAGGACCCAGCTATACCTCTCCTGGGCATATACCTAAAAGATGCTCCAACATGTAATAAAGACACATGCTCCACTATGTTCATAGCAGCCATATTTATAATAGCCAGAAGCTAGAAACAACCTAGATGTCCCTCAGCACAGGAATGGATACAGAAAATGTAGTACATTTACACAATGGAGTAAGACACCCTTAATTGTAAGACTGCTATCCTCAGACTAGAGAATGCCTCTTAACCCTTAACATAGGACACTCAAAATTACATAACGTTGCTGTTTTTCACAGCTACTACATGAAAAATCTGGTTTCAGTTTTAAGAGCTAATAAGATTGAAAATTGTCCATCCCAAGAAACAAGATAATCTCATATTTGCATAAATGAAAGTCAACTGATTAAAGGTGTTTTTCTTTTTAAAATTAGCATATCTTAACTGAACAAAGCAAGAGGGTTCATTATGATAGTCCCATGTGTGCAGATCATGCAACTAAAGATATTACAATCTCAAAATCATTATTAACAAATATAAAATAATTTTGGAAGTGATATTTGTTGGCTATTTAACTAGCAATTATCTTTCATATTCTCAGACATACGCTCATCATCATTTTTCAAAGGTACTGCTTACATCCAAGAGGAGGAATTAGGGCATGAATATCATGGGTCATTAACTTCAGGGGCCATCCTAGAATTTTGAATACCATATTCTGTATATAGGAAGCACAAGAATTCATAATTAGGATGAGAGGTGGAAGATAGAAAAGTATAAATATTTCTATTCTAAAGAAGTAACAAAATAAAGAGGACAAAAGTACTGTCTTATTTTATTTTATGGTTGCTGGGAGAAATACTTTGACAAAAGCAACTTAAGAGAGGACAGGTCTATTTCAGCTCACACCTCAAAGTACAAGTCATCAAGATGAATGAAACACTGAAACAAAGTACTCCTAAAGTATAGAGGAGATTTTTACTGTAGATGTAAGGGAGAAAGCATGCAGAGAGAAGGATCCAGGCTGAATGTGGCAGCAGACCAGTAGAGGAGAGAGGGTAAGGGAGAGCAAGAGGAACTGCAAGCCAAAGAGGGGGCCCAGGCAAAGAGACTGGCTTAGCTAAAATGACTGAGTTATATAGGAAACTGGCTGAGAGGACAAAAGCAGAAGCCCAGCCCTACTGAGGGCAAGGATAGGGGTGAGAAGTGCTGTGAGAAGCCACAGGTACTGAGTGAGACTTGTCCCATTCATTTTACAGAAATCAAGGCATCAGAGGCTTGAAACACTGCAGCTAGTCAGATCACATTGTCAGTCAGGAAACAGAAAGGATGAATATGTGCCCCTGGGCGAGTTCTATTACTGGGTGCCTTCTGACCAGGATCCCCAGCTGGATGAGGGAACAGTCCCACCCACCACCAATCAAGGTAGGGCTTCCACATCAGTTAATGTAATCAAGACAATTTGCCACAAGAACGCCGAGCATCTGATCTCCCAGCTGATTCTGTATTCTGTCAAGTTGACAATTAGCACTAAACATCCAAAGTACCTTTCCCATCATCAGCCATAAGTGTGACATTTAGAAAGTAGGGATCAAGGTCTTTACCTTGAGTTTGTAGTAGCTTTCTCAGACTCTTCAGCCAAGCGTGCACAGGTGCCATTTTACCTCAGTTAATCCTGATGCCATTGTCCAAGTTCCTTCCATTTTAGCAGGTAGCTCTATTCCACAGGTACAACATTACTCTTTCTTTCCTTACAATGTTATGTATCTTGTTGAGATGAACTGTAGCTACTCACCCCACCTTTGAATGTTATTTCTGTTACTCTTGCAGAACCCATAACATTTGGCTATCTTTTGTTGGCACGGGAACCTTGTGAGATTAACTTGTGGCTGTGTTTGCAGTTCAGTGAAAGCAAGAGGATGAACTTCTCCCACTGTTTAGATAAAGTACTTGGAGTGGCAATTCATGCTATTGACAAACCAACTAGCCAATTTAATTCAAAACACGGTGTAGGAAAAGTATGCAAGATTACTTTAATTCTTGACCATGATATTTTGAATAACATTCTGAATGTTTTCTATAATGTTATTTAACAAAGACACAGGCAGTGGTGGCAAATAAGAATTGTTTTTGCTGACATAAAACAAAACTCCACATTTAAATGATTCTTTAATCTAGTCTTGCTTAGTTTATCATACTATGAAGAGAAAGAAAAATATATTAGTGTCATATATCTGCCAAAAAGGCTTAGATAGAGGGAAAATGCAGAGTTGGGCATAATGCAGTGCTCCACTCAGGAACCACGTGGTGTCTGGTATCCCATATCCTATAAAAACTTTTCTGTAATCTGACTTTGGAGTAGCCTTAGACAAGTGTAACTAAGTTTCCATTAGAGATTTTGCAATTTTTACAATGGCTCTGAACTTTACCGTGATAAAGTAGCATGGAAAACATGCTTGCTCTAGCAATGCGTAGGAGCCTCAGATAAACCATGTTTATATTAGAAATAACCTTCGGAAATTCTTGACAAGTCATACATGGTAACTCTATGTAAACTAGCTAAACGTTATCCTGTGATCATGCCTGGCTTTGGAAGTATGTGAATGCATTTTACCTTCCATCCAAACGCCCATGAACACACTAATAGCACAGATTCTGGTCACTGCAGTATCAAGATAATGCACAAGTGTGTTTTTATTGTGGGTTCAGAGATGGCAAAAAGAGAGCTACTGTCATTCTCTGTGACTGCAAAATCTTACCCTTCATTCAAAATACAGATAAACAGACTATCTTCTCTGTGAGGGGAAAGCACAAAGTATTACCCAAGGAGGAACAAGTAGGTACACAAGGGAAGAACTCTCACTGGTAAGTAATGAGCATGGATGCTTTACTAGGTACAGGTGTGCTTCCATTATATTGAAACCCTGTGTATGTAAGCTAATCTACCTCTTCAGAACATAATAATTTTACAGGGAAACAATGAGGCCAAGGCAATTTCGTATACATTCTGAAGCAGAGAGCAGGAGAGAGGTGCATTAGAGAGACTCTGATCCATGTCATCACTGATATAAATTGAAATTAGCCATTTATCTTATTTGTGTTTATTAAATTTGTTATGTCTTTAAAAGATCTTGTCATCAACAATCTTATGGTGCCTCAAAAAGCTTAGTGAGAAAATATTCATTGTGATTATGAATATACTCCTGACAGAAGAGTTGAGACTCACAGGACTATGTCAAAACAATTCAGAATAATTGGATTCAATGCAAGTATTTCTGGTTTCAGTTCCCATGATCTTATAAAATGTCTCCTTGTAACTAAACTGTGGTATATTTAAACTTATAGCATATATAAATGAATTAGTACAATTTTTCAATTGGACATTTGAAAATGAAACTAGAAATACACCTAATTAAAGAAGAGAATATTAGGAGTCCCCCAGAAACATCAAGCTGTACAACTGTAACTATATTTGCAGAAAGCCTAGCTTAGATGCACCCAAGCTCCCTGATTGTCAGTTTTTCTCTTGAGACCCTGTAAGTCCAAGTTTGCGGCTTATGTGGATTTTCTTCTATCGATCTTGATCTCTCTAGACCCTACAATCCTTCCTCCCCCTCTTTAGCAGGATCCCCTGAGTTCCACTTAAGGTTTGGCTGTGGTTCTGTACATTTGTTTCAATCAGTTGATGAATGAAGCCTCTGATGACAATTAGGCTAAGCATCAATCTATGAGTTTAGCAGAATATCGTTAGGTATAATTTCATTGATTTTTTTTGTTTTGTTTTGTTTTTTTGCCACTAGAGTTTGGTCCTATGTTAGGTCTCTGGGGGCATCCTTCCTCTGGTTCCTGGTCCTCCAGGCAGTGTCAGTGGGGAGCTTCCCCTTGTGACATAAGTCTCAAGCTTGACCAGTCATTCATTAGTCACACCCATTACTGTGTGCCCCCTTTAGTCGAACACATCATGCTAGAAGGACAAATTGTAATAAAAGGCTTTGCAGCTGGATTGGTGGTCCAATCCCTCCACTGGTAGCCTTGCCTAGTTATAGAAGATGACCTGTTCAGGTTCTATATTCTCCACTGCTACGAGACTTAGCTACAGTCACCGTAATAAATACTTGAGAGTTTCCCTTGCACAGGGTTTCTACCTTGCCCCCAAATTGCTGCCATCTCCAGCTGTGTCTCTCATTACTCCCTCCCTCCATCCGGTCCCCACCTGATCCCTCCTGTTCCCATTCCCACCTGCCTCCAGCCCACGTGCAATATCTATTCTATTGCCCATTGTAGAGAGAGCCATGCATTCCCCCCTTGAGCCCTCCTTGCTACTTAAAATCTCTGGGTCTGTGGATTGTAGCCTGATTTTCTTTTACTTTACAGTTAATACATACTTACAGATAAATGCATACGATATTCTTTCTAAGTCTGAGTTACCTCACTCAGAATGATTTTTTTCTAGTTCCATCTATCTGCCTGCAAATGTTATGATTTCGTTGTTTTTAACAGCTGAGTACTGCTCTGTTATATAAATGTACTACATTTTCTTTCTCCATTCTTCAGTTGAGGGACATTGAAGTTGTTTTCAGTTTCTGACTATTGTAAATAAAGCTGTTATGAACATAGCTGAGCAAGTGTCTTTGTCATAGTCTGGAGAATCTTCTGGATTATTCCCAGCAGTGATATATCTGGGTCTTCAGGTAGATTGATCCCCAATTACCTGAGAAACGATATTAATTTTCAAAGTGGCAGTACAGTTTGCGTTCTCTCCAGCAATGTAGAAGTGTTCCCTTTGCTCCACATTCTTGCCAGCATGCGCTCTCACTAGTGCTTTTGATCTTAGTCATTCTGACAGGTTTAAGATGAAATCTCAGAGTCATTTAGACTTTCATTTCCCTGATAGCTAGAGATGTTAAATATTAAATGTTGACCTAAGCAAATAGAAAAGAATTAACCAGAAGAAATAATGATATACAGATCTTGTCTAGTGGTTTTCCTGCTATTACTAATAATATTTATATGTTTACATGTATGTGTGTTTGTGTATTTGTTTGCATGAATGCGGACACTTGATTTAGAACATGTATGGAGGTCAAAGAACAACTCTGTGGAGTCAGTTCCCTCTTTCCGTCATTATGTTAGTTCTAGGGTTTCAAATTCAGTTGTAAAGATACATGAACCTTTACCTGCTGCGCAATCGTGTTTGAGAAAATATTAACGTTATGGAAATTGTACTGTAGTACAGCTATAAAAGATATATCTTTATGTTCAGGAAAAGATCATTCTTCCCATGAACTCTGTTTTATATACTAATAATATTTGAATCTAAAATGTATAGCCTGTGGAACTCTCTATAGATCAGTAGAGCCATTTTATTTTTAAAAAGGTCTCAAGTAGATGGGCATAGTAGCACCTAGACAAAGCTCGTCTCTGCTTCCCAATTCATGATCATACTGTGTTCTGAATTGTGTATGAGATCTGATAGCATAAAATGAAATAACATAGGGATTTTACATTTTATAGCAATTATTATGAAAAGTACCTCAATGTTAAGAGGAAAATTATGTTCACTTTAAATAAAGAGTAGACAGCATTTGTGAAGTATCAAAATAAAGTGAAAGTATAAGATTTCGTTTGATTCTAATCTGTCTTTAACATCACATTGTAAGAATGAGAATTTCTGAAACATACTTAAAAATTCAAGATTTGAAGTCATACTTGCTGTATATTATTTTTTAAAAGATATTCATTGTCAAATTACTTCATTAAAAAAATTATTATATTGTTCAGTATCAATTGATCACATCTAAAAGAAAACAATAATGTGTGTGTGTGTGTGTGTGTGTGATATCAGTTATAAATTTATAAATTGCTTTGGTCTTTATTAAAAATATATAACAGTATGATATCCTAACTGTCCCATAAAGGAAAGCACATATGGTTACTATAAATTGGAATCCGTCTTAAGTTGTGCTTTCCAGGGGAGCATGGTGAAACAAATCTGGTTTCTCATCTTCCTTAAGTCTGTGTCTCTAAATTCAATGTAAGTGGATACACAGTAGGGGACAGTGTTCCGTATTTAAATGACAGCCTATTCAAAACATGGATTAGTTTATCTTTCTTATAAATTACATGATCCTTGAAATATATTTTAAAGAATATTAGTGTTGCTTATGATGTGATATTCAACTCTATTTGAAAATACCTTTCATATTTGTATTAAGTAACAGCAGATATTGTCATCATATATTTTCAACTTTCCAAACATATTTTATAATACATAAAGCTCTTTGAAATGTCTAGAATATTTTTTCCTTTTAGGGATATTTGGTACTATGTGCTATAATATAACTATAATCTAATTGGGCTATTTTCTGTTTTTAAATAACTTTTGTGTGTATTTTCTTTGCTCTTTAGAATTAATTACACAATCATCATTGAATTGACTATAAAAAGGATAAAATATTTTGCAGCTTTTGGATGATGACACATTAATTTCATAATCAGCCATTAGAGATGACCAGTTTAATTTTACAGTGGTCTTCAATTTCCTTCCACTTTCCAAACTTGAATCAATAAATTCATTTTTAACATGAGAACACTGCCAGCAAATATCTCTCATCATTGTTTGCTGTGAGGATGAAAGAAGCCAAACTTTAGCAGTCCCAACTGTCCACTGGACTGATTCCAGCTATTAAGTCTGGTATAACTGCAACAATATCATAAATTACAAATCACAAAATGGTTAAAATAATCAGATCTTCTGAAATCAATTGGCCATGCAATATGTCTATAATAAGCTGCCTACAAATTTCACTAGTGTTAGTTTGGCTTCCAAAAGATTGATTAAGATACAAAGTAATGTATTAAAAGTATACATTTTCATTTAAAAGTATTGTGTTGTCAGCAAATATTGACACAGATGAATTCCTATAGAGATTGTTTAGAAGTGGAAAGGTGGACCATTGAGCTCTGAATGTACACAACCTTCTGCACAGCCCACCTTAAGATACTTGAAGTGGATATGCAAAGTAGCCAGCAGGTGGCGGTATGCATATGAGAGTGTGTGATAAATACATTGAAAATTGCAGATTCCTAGCTATACCCAACAAAAGGATTTGCAACCAGTTAGAAAGCACTGATTAGGAAAATATAATCACAGGTTTTTTAGTGCTTTGAAATTCCCTGCTATTATCTTAGTATATCGATTAAGAAGTATGATTGTCATCTATGAGATGCCTGGTCTTGAATTCAGTCTAGTTCTGGGTTTCCAAATAGGCAAGTTTCTGGCAGTTCTTTGCCTGACTTCTTTTCCTTGTCACTCATGACAATGGAGCTGCTTACCTGCGAAGCCTTCTAGCATGAGTTCATGACTATTTCTTTGCAGACTGTGCTCAAATCAAAAGTGTGTATGAATGAGAAAGAATAAAGACTGAAGCAGGGGGATTAGGGATGAAGTTTAGTGGGAAAGCACTACAGCTCACTACATGAGCATCACTGAAAAGAGAGTAAACAATACACTTTAAAGGAAGACATTACCTGTTATAAGGTAGACATAAGGATACTTTTGAGTTATTAAACATGATATTGAACATTATTGGTACAATGAAATAAGTTTGAACACAATTTTAAAATTATAAAGATGTCTGTGACTAAATACAATACACACACGTATGTGGGTGTGAGTGTGTGTGTGCATACATGTGGGTCTGTGTGTGAAATTAGCCTGCCATTCTTGTCCATGATTTCTAGGAATGGAAGTCAGAGTAGCTGATAATAGCATCCCTCCAATGGCTCCTGGTGATTTTGACTACTGAAGAAAATGTGTGAGCAGGATGCTACTGCCAGATTCCAGATCTGGCAAGACTGGGAAGGACAGAAAAGGGGGAAACAAAAGAAAAATTTGAGGAAAGGAAGCAAACTGGGGAAGGTCTTTTCTATTTACATAGGATTCATACAAGTTATGCTCTCTTTTTCATCAGAGAATGTTAATAACCTGAATGTTTTTATATTATGTATCATGTGGAAAGTCTAAAGTTATGAATATTCACATACAAATGTTTGTGAATAGCCAATAAGAGAGCAGCAGTAGGCAAGAAGATAGCATTGCAATTTAATATTTTTGACATCTTTTGGCGATTAAATGCATAAAGGTTTGTGAGTTCTGGATTTTTCTATAATTTTAAAGTTAAAATGAAATTAAATTTATCTAATATATATTAAACAAAAGTTACAGGATAAAGAGTGACATGTGTTTCAATGTATGCACACATTACATAGTATTTACACCAGGTTAAAAATGTGTATTCTTTCAAGCATTTATCATTTCTAAGCATAACATACAAAAAACCTATAAATCCATCCATGTTGTTACAATGACAGTAAATCCCATTTTGTTATGGCTGAGTAATATTCTCTCTCTCTCCTCCCTCTCCTTCCTCCCCTCCTTCTCCCCCTCCCACCTCCCCTCCCTCCTTTCTTCCCTCTCTCCTTTTCTCCCTCTCTCCTTTTCTCCCTCTCTCCCTCCTCTCTCTCTCTCTCTCTCGCTCTCTCGCTGTCACTCTCGCTCTCTCTAGCTCTCTCTCTCGCTTATTCTCTTTGTTATAATGATATCATTCATTCATCATTGATGGACACATTGGGTCATTTCCATTTGTTACTTATTAGAAACAGTGCTCTGATAACTATAGTTCTGTACAGGCTCTTCTTGTACTGGCTGCACTTATTAAAGTATTTGAGGGCTCTCCACACTGCCTTCCATACTATGTGCCCTAATTTATATCTCTCAGACAGTATACAACTGTTTCCAATTGTCTATGTCCTGGCCAACAGTTGTTACTTTAGCCTTGCAGATTGTCCTTGAGCAACATAGTAAGAATCTCACTGGGGCTGTGATTTGGGTTCCCATGATAGCTAATGACGTTCTCGTGTTTGCTAATCATTTATTACATGGTTTCCTTTGGAATTGCCTATATTCGATGATTTTCTTTGTTCATTAGTTGGGCTGCCGATACTAAGGATTTTTGGAGTGTCTAATAAATTTGGAAACTTGCCCTTTGCCAGCTATAGAGCTATTCTGTGGGTTGTTTCTGCAATCTGCTGGATGTTCCATTTGCTAAGCAGGAGCCTTTCAATTTGATGTAGTCCTGTTCAGATGTCTGCCAGTGTTTCCTAAGCTCTGACAATCTAATCCAAGAGTGCTGTCCTTTCCAGTTCCCTGTATCATTTCTTCAAAAAAATTTGTAAGTTAAGTTCATGTTTTCAGCTCTCACATTAAAAGTATATATATACATACATATATATATATATATATATATATATGTATATATATATATATATATATAGTGGGAGATCGAAGTATAGTTTCTTCAGTATGCAGATATACAGTACTTCCAGCAACATGCATAAGAAGAATGCACTTTATCCGGTATGTGTTAGTGATAGCTTGTTAGAAATCCATTTATCGAGCCAGGGAGTTGGCTTAGAAATTAAGATAATTAAGATAATTTTCTACTCTTGTCTATGACCAGTTTGGTTCTCAACACACATGTGGGATACTCACAACTCTCAGGTCTGCCTAGTAGTCAGACAATTCATTCATATAGCCTTTAGAATTCTGATGTAAAATATTAGGTTCATACAATTTATTTTATAATATTACACATATATGTATATATGTGTGTGCATGCATGAATATAATAGGAATAATAATAGAACAATAGAATTATAGATTTACTTTCACACCATCAGGTTATAATGAACTAGACAACTGGCACTCATGGACAAATGTGGCCTTTTCTATAAACTTCCATTGCCTTTCCCGGGCTGAGTTATTTATGTGATGCGAATGAGAAACTGTTAATATATACCTGGAGAATCATGGCCAAAATCATACCCTGAAATCATAACACATATTGTACAGTAACTCTGACGTCTACATCCATGATTAATTGTCAAGAACCCTATCTTCAAAGAGCTATGCTCACCCTTTGAAAAAATGACTGCTTTAGTTCTGCTTATAAAAATGGGCTTAAGCAAAGGGGTTAAGACAAAGGAAACCGCATCTATACTGTACATTCATTTAAATGCACTTACTTTCTATAGTCTTAACCTGAATAGCACATGCTTTGTGCATAGTCTTAATGATGTCTGAGGGGATCTTGAGCCTTCTGAGCATACACTTAGGCACCCAATTATTATTTTATAGCTTAAGTCTTCTCTGTGCATTTACAAATTTCAGCCAAAACAAGTAGTGCAATAGAAATCTATTCCTTTGAGCCAGCAGGCTGACCAGCTTTGCTCCCACCCAGGACCAGATTCATGGCTTTAAGCTGACCCATCCCCAAATCTACATCATCGGTGAATTGTTGGATAAGTGAAAGGGCCAGTCCTGCTGATCCAAAGCGGCAGGATCTCCATGATATGATGCAACAACAGGACAACCTGGAGAAGCCCTGGGAGGATCCAATAGTGATGGTGTCGTAGAAGCAGAGACCTCAAATAAAATGAATGACTCATTGCAATGAATATTTGCACGTGAAGAGGTGTGGGCCGAAAGGTTTACTGTGGGACGCAGTGGGATCCAACACCTTCATAATGAGATATTTGCAATGCATTATTTTGTTTATCTTTAATTGTTTATGTATGGGTTTTATATTGCAACAGTGGAGGGAGGTTACAAGGGCAGAGGGTAGATATGGAATGGGGAATGAGTGGAACGGGATGGCAAAATGGGAAACTCACAAAGATTCAATAAAGTTACCAAAAAGAGAGATCAACTCCTTTAGTAATTTTGGCCAACTGAATCAAGCATGAAGTGTTTAAAAAGCATGTAGGTCTTTAGACTGATTGTGAATTTTTCAGTATATTATTAATTTCTAATGTGAGCCTTGGGGTTTATATCCCAAGAGTAAGACTTTCCTCCACATTCTGACTTTATTGGATTTAGCACTAAGTTTATATTATTCGCATGTTTTTTGAATTTATAGCATTACTATAAATAGTAATGCTGCCATAGTCAAAAAGGGGAGATATTTTGAAAAAAATAATATATATATATATTTTGTGTCTATGTGTGTGTGTGTCTGTGTGTGTGTGTGTCTGTGTGTGTGTGTGTGTGTGTGTGTGTGTGTGTGCTTCTCTTAACCCAAACAAGAGTTATGGCTTCATTCCTGAACAAACATTGTAATTTGGGTCTCAAAGATGAAAGGGAAAAAACAGACAAAAATGAGAGAATTCATTCTTTTATAAATGCTTTATTATATTTAATGGTAGTAGGAACAGAGAAAGCTCTAAGCTGTCGCTCACAATAACCAGAAAAATTCATAGATATTTTTAGGTACCTTAATCAGGTAAATAAGAATTTAACATAAGGGAGAATATCAGTACATGTGATTATGAAGCAACTTGCAAAACCTATAAAATGTATAAACCCTAAGTGTGGGTACACACTTCTCAAGGGATCATTTACAATGAAATGGCTTAGCATCAGCCATGTATATACCACCTTGGTACTTCTCAGGTCTTATCTGGAAAGACTGCTATCGACTTTTTTGTTGTTGTCTCTTTGTGAAGAATTGTAGGATAGTCCTGAGGTGCCACAGATGAAATCACCTTTAATAGGTAAAACCAGGAGCCACTAGTGTTCAGAAATGTCTAAATGTTCAGTGGTGTTTCTCGTGATATTTTCGGAAAACTGCAAGCTCACACTTGGGAAAGGAGAAAAATCTTCAGCAAAATCTCTGTTGGAATTCTTCATTCTCCAAAGTCAAGAAGCTTCACATCAAGTTCTGTGATGAAAGAATCAGGGTCTTTCTCTTTTATTTCAACATAGTTTTCCATTCATCAAGCTTGCATCAATAACCGCCTCTAGGACTTTGAGTGCCTAAAGTTTTAATGAAACTAAAGATTTCCCTGTGACTTCTTTAGTAGCTATATTTGTTTTCTAATGGTTTTCTATTTATTTTTTAGTTTTTTACTGAATTTAATTAAAAATAACTTTTCTTAGTAAGAGACAGACTCAGAAGCACAAGACCCTACACAGCATATATTCTAATGAATCCGTGTTGCTTTTCTTACTAATTATCTACATGTGTGCAGTTTGTATGTTACACAGAAACAGTCATCATTACACATGTATATCTCTATTCCCACCTACCAGCTAGCAGAGGAAGTGAAAAATTATAAAGAAAAAGAGTATATTGTTTTTACTATGAGATGCTAGCTCTTGAGAAAGAGAGAGAGCGAGACAGAGAGAGAGAGAGAGAGAGAGAGAACAGAAACAAGGATTATAAGCAAGAACAGTAAGAAAAAACTATCGCAACTGAAATTCCTTCCAGAAACATTTCAGAAAAACTAAACAAGATTGTTAATTTAATACATTCAGGGTCCACAATTGTCCCGCGCTCTATTTGGTCTCACCAGCAAGAACCCACGCGGACACACGGATCCTTCTGCAGCAAAGCGTTTATTGCATCATGAAGAGGAAGACCCCGGGCCCCAAAATGGCGCTGCTTATATAGCCCTGAGGCAGCGTGTCCTCCACTGATTGGCGCGCCCTGGGAGTGGGCGGTGATTAGTCATGTACACCCATAATGTGCAAGTGCTTCGGGCGAGTCACCCCGCGCTATCCATAAGTTTCCTTAGAGCGACAGCGGAAGTCAGCGCCATCTTGTAATGGCAAATACTCTAACCGCTCTCTTCATCTCCCCCCATTCTTTCAAGTAAGAAGGAGAGGGGGGTCAGCTGGGTTAATAGGGCCACACCTCCCTACAGTGGTATCAAAACACAGAACCAGGCTCAATCAAGCGAATTCGGTCATGAGTGAATAGGCGATCAAAGGCCAATATTCTGAGAGCATTCCATCCTTACCCTTCCAGGTGCAATGGTACAAGACCCCTGGGTGCAAGGGCTAAGGAGGCTATGCTATGAGTAACACC
>CM052700.1:134274434-134301870 GCA_028551405.1 Uromys caudimaculatus
ATTGTGGAGGAAGGTGAGGGAAAAGCTCGCGGACAGACATACCTCTCAGAGCTTGCCTTTAGTCCTGCAGTTCTGAATCCACTCCGCAGAAGCGGAGGGTCTCCTCGGTGCCGGTGATGATGAAGTCGCTACGTTCCCGGGTTTCGGCACCAGTTGTCCCGCGCGCTATTTGATCTCGCCAGCAAGAACCCACGCGGACACACGGATCCTTCTGCAGCAAAGCGTTTATTGCATCATGAAGAGGAAGACCCCGGGCCCCAAAATGGCGCTGCTTATATAGCCCTGAGGCAGCGTGTCCTCCACTGATTGGCGCGCCCCGGGAGTGGGCGGTGATTAGTCATGTACACCCATAATGTGCAAGCGCTTCGGGCGAGTCACCCCGCGCTATCCATAAGTTTCCTTAGAGCGACAGCGGAAGTCAGCGCCATCTTGTAATGGCGAATACTCTAACCGCTCTCTACACACAATGGAAGAGTTAAAGAAAGGACTGAAGGAGCTGAAGGGGTTTGCAACCCATAGTAAGAACAACAATATCAACCAACCAGACCCCCCCCCCCCAGAGCTCCCAGAGACTAAACCACCAACCAAAGAGAACACACAGAGGGACCCATGGCCCCAGCTGTATATGTAGCAGAGGATGGCCTTGTCAGACATCAATGGAAGAGGAGGCCATTGGTCCTCAGAAGGCTCAATGCCCCAGGGTAGGGGAATGCCAGGGCAGGGAGGCAGGAGTGGGTGGGTGGGTGGGAGAGCACCCTTATAGAAGTGGGGGAAGGGAGGATGGGATAGGGGGTTTCCAGAGGAGGAACAGGGAAAGGGGATAACATTTTAAATGTAAATAAATAAAATATCTAATAAAAATATACATTCATATTAACATCATGATGCTCTTTCTGTCTTTCTCAAATGTGATTACTGTGGAGTGAGTCTAAAACTAAAATTAATATCATAAGGAATAGTGATACTGTAAAAGAAATTTCCATAAATACACTTCCTGGAATAATAGTGTTAAAACAATACTTATGCTGCCATTTAAATCTTGATACTGAAACAATTTGCCAATTCAAAGCTAAAATATATAATTAATCCATATTATCTCACAATAATCCTAAATTATTATTTGATTTTACTGTGCTTTGTAAATGCTTTCAAATAAAAATAGAATAATTAACCTATTAATAAACTCACACCAGTAATACCCATCTGGTAGATTAAACTTATACACACATAAATCAGAAGAGAGTTGGTTACTGCCAACATGTGCCAAGCAAACTAAGATTGAATTAGAATCTAGAAAAGTGGTTCTCAACCTGCCTAATGCTGCAAAAATATATGTCATCCTGTAATGGTAATTATACATGTGTGGATAATTGATTAAAATTATGAAAGTTGTCTAGGGTTTTAAAAATCTTACTCTTCCAGGAAAGGGGGTAAATTCTGAACTATAAAGTAAAAGAAACTTGGCATTCAATTCCTCTATGCTTTCCTATTTAAAGATAAATAGATATTCCTATAATACTAAGTTTTATAAATGTAGAAATCACTCCTTCTGAGGAAAAGTTAAGGAAAACTTCTGAGAAAAAGTTTTGAGAAGAGGCTGTTTCCTCCTAAAATGATGGTGATGGAGCTGAAATCCGTACCAGTAGAAAGGTTGCTGGCCTGTTGTGAGCACAGGTCAAAACTTCCTGTGGTAGATCCCCCGAGCTCCATAAAGAAGAATGCCGAGCAGCCTCAGTTCAGTTGAGTTTAACAAGACAGCACACTTCGTGGCGATCAGTATTTATTAGGAATGCTCTGGGCAATAGATAAAAGCATGTGTCTATGGAAAAGGCCACAGATAAGACTGTCATCACGTATCAGAGATTGCTATCAATTGCCCTAAATTAATCCATCATGATGTCTCATTATTTTCACATAGTTATGGGAATTTTTTTGTGGCATATTAAACTGAATTATACAGTGTGAATTTGTGATTTTGTAATTCTACGGATAGATTTATTAAACTGAGGTATTTGATAGCTATGTTTTCTGACAAATAAGCTCTGAAGTAATTTCTAGTTGGAGTCTGTACATGCTTCTTCTTCTGACGTGATGTAACCTGCAGGAACAGAATACCTTAACCTTATATTTTTACTTAAAGGACAAAATTAAGACTGTGCAGAAGCACATAATGTGTCCACAAAGCACTTCATGGCTTTACACTAAAGACAGTTGGTAATTATGTAGAAACATGCTCTCGTTCACAGGAAAAGCTCACTAAAGTGCCCAAGCTGCCTTATAAAACTATTCCCAAACAATCCCCTGAGGGTATTCTCTGAGTTACAGTAACTCTTTAGTCAGTTTAGTTGGATGGGCACAGTCACCTAATATGTTCAGCACAGGTTTCAACCACATACAGTAGTTGTTTAGATATAGGTGCTGCCAGATCTTCAGGTCAATTACTCTCCTATATGGTCAATTAAGTGGTAAAAATGTTTGACATGTTACACAAACAACCATAAATTCATTCTGAAGTGTGCTGTGAAGATTATTATTTTCTTTTACCAGAATCCAAATTTACATGCCAACTTTTTCATGTTTTTAACTATTACTATTTATCTTATTGGTTACTAATAGAACACTAGACAAGGAGAATACATTATACACTAGGGAGGAGCAGGTATCATATAAAAAACATATGTGTAGTTACCATTACAGGGTGGCATGTATTCTGTGCCTATGAAAGAAAGGAAAACCTTTCTATAAAGCTTCGTGACTCTGGAATTTACATTTTGATCCATTCACTTCACCTGGGATTCCTCTCAGCCTACTGACAGTGAAGGTCTCCTTGCTATGTTCTCAGTAAGTGGCTACCTCCTTCCTTTTCTCAATTTGAATACTGTTCTCTTTCATTAGAGCTATTTCCACAGCTTTTAAAAACCCTGAGTACTGAGTCAGATCAACTGTTATTCCCGCCTCTGTCCTATTAATTCAGAGAAAAGAGATGTTCTTGATTTAAAATGAGTAAACAAATTTTAAGTGAATTTTGGAATAAGTCAGAAACTTTATCCCAAAGGTTAATAATAACCACAGATAACAAAAAATAGTGACAATTTATAAATTGAGAGAATTTGAATAACAATAGAAAAAATGTAGTTTTTTCTTGTAACTCTAAGCAAATTCCAACTTTATAGTGCATTATTTTTTGGGTATTATACCTAGAAATAATTTCAAATAGACTAAAAAACTACTGTAACTCAAAGAATATTCTCAGTAGATTGTTCACAAATGGGTCATAGGAACAATGCATGATGCCACTTGAGCACACTAGTGAACATTTCCTGTAAGCAAGAGTATGTTCCTAGAACTCTACAGGATGGCATGAGAGTCAAAAGGCTAGTATCACTTCTGCTAAAGATGGCTGCTGCAGGGACATTTGCATACTGAGTGCTAGCGCAGGGATGGAGAGGTGCAAACTGAATTCGAAATGAAAGTTCCAGCTCTACAGTAAAAAGTTATTAAAACGCAAGAAAGCTAGCCCTGAAAAAAAGGCTATCTCATAGACTCCTGTCTAATATTTAACATGCCTTTGATGTAGATAATATTGTTTCCTCAGTTAAAAGTTTCAAAATTAGGAGTGATGCTCTACAAATCCTGTGAACTCTATGAGGGATTTTCATTCAGTTTCTCTCTTAAAAAGGAGTATTACTTTAAACATGTCAACCCTCAGCAATGTGTTGGGTAGCATCTTTTTATCTTTATAGTAGTCTTTATCAGACAGAAAGTTGGTGTCTTTTTAGCATATACTCTGGTACTCTGGAAGAAAGTTAATTGCCAACTTTCTATAAGGTTTCCCAGAGATCAGTTTTTCCTGTTTTTCCCACTCATAATTTTTACTGTATGTTCTGGAAAATAACTGAGAATGTGTTAGTACTAAAACAAGTAAGTATTAAGCCATAACATGAGAGTTGATTTCAACATTGATAGTTTTCCAACTTTGTGAATGACAATAAAACACTAAATTTGCCTCGTATTTTCCTCCTATCCATAAAGGTGTTGCATTTCCCCTCTGCTGTCTATCTCCTATTGTCCTGTTGATATACTGCACTCATTTCTTTTTCTAATCTTTTGTCCCCTAAGTTCTATGAAATGCTAAATATACTTCTCTACTGGTAACATTTTCATAGACCATAAGAATTCATCCTCCAGACATGATAATTGATATTATTTGATTAATATAAAAGTACTATATGTGATTTATAAATTCTCCTTCCTGGTCTCTTCTTTTTCTATCTGTGTCTTCCTTTTTTTGAGACAAGTTCTGACTATGCTGCTACAGCTAGCCTTGAACTTGTGATCTTCCTGCTTCTGCTGTCTCGGAGTAAGTAGAGTATAAGCAATTCTCTCCATGTCCAGCTCTTGCACTTATATTTGCCATCTAAAGTTTGAAGAAACAAACAAACAAGGAAAAACTATTGTGACATTTACAAAATTCACAGGAAGAAAAATTTGAGGAAATCTCTATGCTCCAGGAAAGATTCTACCCCAGAAACAGATTTCCTGTAGAAATGTAAGCATCAGAAGTCTGTAGCAAGATGGGCAATTACTGAAGGGAGCCCTCAGTTCCTACCCTAGGAGTGCTGGACAACTGTAACAAAGGGCAAGAAGTTGGCAAGGCATCTGAGTCAGAAGTACCTTCATCTCTGCTATTGATACACACACACACACACATACACACGTATATATGCACATCTGTGTGTGTATATATGTATACATAAATATGTATATATATATATATATATTCTTATACAATAATAATTGTATAAGAATGTGTTTCCTATTATAAAAATGATTTCCTGATCCCAAGATTTTTTCTTTTTCAAAACAGGGTTTCTCTGTGTAGCCCTGGCTGTCCTGGAACTCACTCTGTAGACCAGGCTGGCCTCGAACTCAGAAATCCACCTGCCTCTGCCTCCCAAGTGCTGGGATTAAAGGCGTGTACCACCACTGCCCGACTGATCCCGAGATTTTATTTATTTCCAACATAGCTTGTTCTGTATGTCATAATTTATATCTACTAGAGTATAATTGTTTCCAATGACCTATGTCAAGTAGGATCCAATTTCAGTTCCCAGAAGGACCTTCGACCAAACTAGGAATACATAACATGCATCGTTTTTTTGCTGGAAACATAAAACCAAAATGAACAACAGCAACAGAAACAAACAAACAAGCAAACAACTGAACACTCCTGGGGAAAGTTAAGTCATTTGCTCTGGTAGCACGTAAGTTCAATTGTCCATCTCAAACTATTTATGACATCAATTTGATGCAGGAGGGAAAATCAGGCCTTTGGAGCAGTGCATGAGTTTCAGACCAAGGTATTTCAGGGAAGAATATAATGCAGGCTCTGCAAACCAAGGTCAACTCTAAAGCACTGAGCTCTTGCCAGGAAGCAGACCTACTGCCAGGCGAAAGTTTGAAGTGCGGTTTAGCCACACTAAGGAAATACCACAGAAATGAGATGTCTTGGAACTGAGAAATAAATTAAAGATTTTCATAGGAAATTTGCAGGAAACTTCCCTTGAAGTGGTACATGGGTTAAAAGATACAAATACTTCAGCCTGGCTCTAACTGCCTTTGGACCTGTCAGTCTTCCACAGGCAGAAAGAACCAAAGCAAATCAGACAAAGCCTCTGAGCCCTTAATAGAGAGAGGAGAATAACAGCTACTTTCTGATCAGTCAGACACACAGTGACTCTACACTATAGAGTTATGTCTTCTTAGCCAAAGATTCAGGAAGGATGTGATCAAAGATAGATAGATGGTTTATTCATTTGTGCAGTTATATTTAACTGCAATTTTCTCTTTTATTTTTGTGATATACTTGTTATGACAGACTTTTTTCTTAGTACAAATATTCAAGAAAAATTAAGAAACCAGGAAACATTTGTAAAAAGAAAACAATAACAACAACAAAAACAAAAACAAAAAAAAAAAATCTGCATTGGATTGTAAACATCAAGGCCTGTCCTGATAACTCAATTCCCCTAACATGGTTACACATTTGTAAGGCACTGTCACCTTCCCAAAGAGCACCACCAACTGGGGACCCAAGTGCTCAAACAAAAGAGCTTAAGAAGGAACAATTCATATTCGAAGTACATTCTACTCTTAGCCCTCATAGACTCAGGGCCATCTCATAATCCAAAATGCATTCAGCCTAAATTCAAAAGTTCCCATAGTCTTTCAGCTCTAACATAATTTAGAAGTTCAAATTCTACCAAGATGCACAGCAATGTCTTACCTGCGTGTCCTGTAAAAATCTAAATCAGTTACATCAGTTCCCACATACAATGGTACAAAGCAAAGCCTATGTTTCCATTCAAAATGAGGGGTGCAGGAATAGCAGGGAAAGACAGGAAATACCAGGCAAAAGCAAGAATGAAACCTGGCAAACCCAATACAAAATCCTGCAGGTCCCTATCTCCAGCATCTAACATCTGCAGTTTAAGATAAAGTTGGCTGAGCTCCAGAACTTTGGATCACCTCCCGCCTCCCAGTCTTTTACCTGCACCACTTGTAGCCTCTCTTAGCACACAGCTCTCCATGACTGTCAGTCTGAGCCTGTTACTGTCTGTACTTGCCTGAACTCAGAAGCACTCTCCCTGACTGACAATATAAGCCAGTTATTGTTTGTCCTTGGCTGTTCTCAGCAGCCATAGAGTATAAATCTATTTATCCTTCAATATTATATGCTTCATGCTTTCAAAACCAGTACAGAACAGATGGCACCATCAAGTATGGCTACTGTTTGGAGATGGAGTCTGGTCCCCATAGATCAAAGTTATAAATTGCCCTCAGAACACTAAGGTTATCTTTCTGCTTTCAAATTAATTTGTATTTTCACAAGTTGGAGTAATCAAAGGATAGGGCCTTGTCTACAGTGCACCTTTATTATTGTCCCAAGACAAATTAAATGGGTTCTTTTTATGGCTCTAATATCTCTAGCAATTACAATTATCTGTCATCTTCACTCTTTTGTACAAGTTAAGCTTACTCAAATTCTCTTCCTCAATAAACCACATTGTCCACATTTTTTATTTCTTTGTGCTATGCTTGTTGCTCTCTCTCATTTACATATGTATATACACACACACACATATATATATATATGTATATATACACTGTATATGTTTTTCTCCTGCCTATATATATATATGTATATATATATTCATATATATTCTTATATACTCATACATATATACCCATGTATATGAATATATACATAGGCAGAAGACAAAAATATATGGCAGGTGTATACATATACATATATTCATATATATGTACATAAGAATATATATGTTCTTCAGACATAGGAATAATGCAAACAGGTCCATACCATAATCCATACCAGAATATAACTTGAATTGCCTGTATCCCAGCTCCTAATTGAGTCTTTGTTCCCCCCAACCTAATGAGCCAAGCCTGACACAGACCACATTTTTCTCTGTCGTCCAACCTCTCACCATAACAGGCCATTAAGCCTTGTTTACATCCTTTGATGGTTTTTCTAGCCCAAAGTTTTAAACATCCACATTCCTCCAACAAAATCTTTGCAAAGGTCTAAGAATCACAGGGCCTGGTTTATAACATCAACGGCAACACTTCAGGATACCTCTGTCTGTTTGTATTCATTACCTTCTGTTTGGTGTGATAAAATAACCAGATAAAAACAACTTAAAGGCAAAGAGTTTATTTTCCTTAAAGATCCAGAAGGATAGAGTCCACCATGACAGGGAAGACCTGACAAGCAGCAAAGTAGCCATGGGGGCCAGAGGAGGAAGCTGTCTGGTCGCATTGCACCTGCACTCAGGCAATTCGAGGGAACAGGAAATAGAGCCAGGAGAGAACAACCTCAGATATTCCCTCCCGGGCTCTCTTCCTCTAGAATGACTCCATGTCCAAAAGATTCCACAGTCTTCCCAAAGAGAACTACCAGCCAAGGAACGAGTATTCAAACACATGAACCTATGAATCATGACTTACATTTAAACCTAAATACCAACTGTAAACAGATATAACGATAGTGAAGACCATGGAAAGTCAGCTGGCTTTTCTAAAGGGGATGGAGGGTAAAACCCCAACGCTTCTTTTGTAGCAGACAATAATTCACTTTTCAGAGTTCTTGACGGTCACCCCATAATTTAAATTTTAGTAGTGATTATTTATTTCTAGTACCCACAAGAGTTTAGGGCATATGTTGTTTTTATTTGATTTTTACTTAGCATGCAAAACAATGTGTTTAGTTATGACATTTTCGTGTTTGTATAGCACTGTTCTGTGCAAATGCCTCAGTGATTTGAGTCTAGTCCCTCCAACAGCAACTAAAAAGCATTAATACAGATCCTGGGTTCATCGCTCTCAAGTCCAGCCTTGGAGGCCAAAGAACAAGAGAACAGAAGAGCAATGGATGAGCGTTCTTGTGAGCGCATCAAATGACTGTAATAGACCATACTTTTCAACAGTTAAAAGCCATGGCGCACGCCTTTAATCCCAGCACTTGGGAGGCAGAGGCAGGTGGATTTCTGAGGTCGAGGCCAGCCTGGTCTACAGAGGGAGTTCCAGGACAGTCAGGGCTACACAGAGAAACCCTGTCTCGAAAAAAACAAAAAAAAAAAAAGCCATTCCCTCTGGCTTCATCTTCTGGTCCCTGCGTAGGCTTTTACTTCTTCCTACTCTTTCCAGGCACCAAAGGCTTGCTTTCTTCTCTATACCTGCCTGTTAGATCAAGAGAAGTCTCCATACACTCTTAGGGTCATTTAGATAGGGTCACTGAGAGGTACCCCAAATATCACACTTGATTCCTCTATTCAGCTCAAAGAATTCAGATCAGTCATCACCCCAATTTTATAATGTCAGTTAGATTCACTTCTCAAGTATAGGGAAGCATAGTAGGAGGTAAACATTGGCTACGAAGTTTAGGGTAAAATGACTCCAAAGAAAAGTAACCAGTCTCTGTCCAGGTTAAATGTCAAATTTGTCCTAGTGCACTGTGGTAGCTGGAATCCCTGATCTGGTTTCTAAATTGTTTCAGTGTTACTTCTTCAGTGGAACATGTTAAAGTAATAATAAAACATTTCAGTTGGGCAGCTTTAGTGATCTAGCTAACAGGACATCCCTCAGGAAGGTGGGACCACCCTTTTGGAAGTGGGTTCACCTTATACCACATTAAAGAGATGGACAGAGTAATTTTTCTTTAATGAAACACTGTTCTTTTTTCTTCATGTAAAACTGTCTCCTTCACCCCAGCAACCTTGACCACCATGAGGTTCGCCTAGCTCTGCCCACACAGTCGGAGTCAGAAAGGTGTATTTCTTCCCTTTTCTTTTTTAATCTTTCTTTCAGATGCTGGCCAGAACCTAACTGTGGATTTTTTTAGAACTTTGGGCTTCCACACCATTTCTCTAAATCTTTTCTCCTTGACAGTAGTAACTTGTCTGAAATGGGTGTGACCTTCACAGTTGCTTAAGTTAGCACAGCAGTATGCTGTACAGTTGAAAAGAAACTTTCTGTTTATTTGTATGCATCTATGGGTGCCTTTGCAAGGAGTTCTCTACTAGGTATCGCAGAATTTGAGAGATACATGTGGATTTTCCATACAGGCTTATAAATTGACTAGCATGCTTCAATATTTCCTTAAGATTAGCATGCTTTCAATATTTCTTCATATTAATGAAAAGGACAGTTTACTTCTGTGTGTCTTAAAAGTATAGAACACAGTACACCAGAGAAAGGATCAGCCTCTATCTACTTTCTCTCTTCTTTTCCTCTCTCTGCCATTCTTCCACTCTGAGGAGTTCATAGTTTACCAACCTGGGAGGCTTTCTTCCAAACTTTAATATAACTATCCTAGAAAAAAGTTAATATTTAAAATATATATACAACTTTAAAAATATGACAGCAATAATTAATATTAGTAATAATAACTAGATTTTAAAATTAGTTAATTTATTGACGTTAGTAGGCCATTCACAAAAGAAAGCATGCAAACAGCCATTAGGCACATTAAGAAAATGTTCAACACTTCTAATCTCCAGGAACAAGTCAAAACTACAGTGAGAATTGTGACTTAATGTCTTGGTTCAAGGGCACACAGAAGCAATTTTTATGAATTCAAAATCCCAAAGGAGGTCCAATTTTAATAGACACAGAGAATATTAAGGTTACAAATATGTTTTGTGATATATATATATATATATATATATATATATATATATATATATATGAATCGGAGGAATTTTGACTTTTTATTCAAATGGATAAAACACTAGAAAGATGTAATGTATTGAGCCATAAGTGTTAAACTTCCTTTTTACAAATAGGCTATATTTACTATAAGATTATTTGTTTTGTTAATATATACTAAGCTGAAGGCAAATCATTGTAGAAAACAGGAAGAGGTAGAAGCTGGTCCTTCTGCTGGTGTACTGTTCTCTACATTTAAGACACACAGAAGTAAATCACCCGCTTCATTATTAGGAAATATTGATAGCATAGCATGCTGGTTTGAAGGAATGTCAACTAAGTTTGTCTGGAAAATTCACATGTGTCTTCCAAAACCTATTGAAATGCAGTAAAGAGGTTTTTGCAAACACACCCACAAACATATAAATAACCAGAAAGTGCCATGCCAACTGCACAGCATACTGCTGACAGAACAAAATTCTGCTAAAAATGGTAGTTTGGGAGTTCACACTTCCTCTCTTGTTTGGCCTTCCTACAGTGAGCCTAACTGTACTAGTACTGAACTACAAATGCACCACAAGCACATACAAAATATTTCTATCAGCTTAGAAGTTGGTATTCTTTATCACTTTGAAAACTTTCTACATGGCAAATACACTTTGTGCTTATATAACAGAATTCTTTCCTACCTTCAGTTTTCCCTTAGTGTAAGATTACATTCTTTATTTGCTTTTAAAACTCACATAACTCTGCCCACTGTAAAGTGGCCAAATATTCCAACCAGACATAGTGTAGATAAGTAAAATTTTCAGGCCACTTGTTGATGGCTAATTCCATTTATTTTATTTTTTTACAGAAAAGAAAAAATAGATATAAACATTGTAATAATCCAGTTTGCTTTTACAGACACAGTTATATACTACATACATATATTATACATATATAATTGCAAATATATAAAATTTTGGAGAAAAGTTTAGGATAAAGAAAACTGAGAGTAACAAATATATTTTGGTTGTTTTCTGTAAACCTTAGAAATGAAATTAATCATTCAATTTCTTTGGATGGTTAAAGTTTTCGCCACTACTTTAAAAGTCCTGGATAGAATAGCTAGATTTGACTAGGCATTCATTTGCTTGTCCATTTAGTCCACAAATCTTTGTTGCTCACACGTAGAAGGCAATCTTCAGCACTTCATCATACATATGTGCCATGAAAATTCAACAAAAATATGTGTGCATGTGGAAAAATTGTGTAATAGCAGCTACAATTGAAAAGCATTTTACCGTTATAGTCAATATTTATTTTATATTCATTTAAACTCTCCAAATTGCCTTATAATTGAAATTTTACTTCCTATAAAGATTCATCTTTAGAGAAATAAAGTGTTACTTTATAAACAAAAGACCCAGCCTTTTTGATCGTTTTATTATAAATATTAAAGTGATAGACATTTTATAGTTTTGAAAACATATTTCATAATTTAATGCCTATAATTGTAAATACAACAGAGTTTTGTTCATTGTGGAATTTAAGCCCACTTGTCAAAAATGATAGTTCTGCTTCATGGTCTAGGGTAAAGTATAATAAAGAATAAACATTGTTGCTTATAAATTCCTAAGTACATATATTTAAAAAATAACTAAAGTGTCATTTAGTGTGACATTATTTATTAACTTCTAATAAATAAAGTTGGTAATCTCACATGAGTATTTATTAGAGCTTTAGATGTTCATAGTCATTAGTTTCCAGCTCCATAAAACTCAAGCAAGAGTCCCATTAATACACATCAGCTCTCTGTTTAAAGAAGTTAATACACTTAGATCTTTTCATGAAAGGCTTTAGCTTAGCTTTCTTTTTTTCTTTTAGAGAATTGTTTGATTTGTGGTTTCTTCCTGAAAGACCACATACAATTGTTTTCTTGCTACCAAAATGGAATATGAAAATACATCTGTGCCAAATGGAACAAATTGTGAATTCAAATATTCAAGTAAAAATTAGAAATTAAAGTTAATTTATTTTGGGACAACCTTTGTGGAAGAATGAACTGTTTTGCTAAGAATGCATATTTGAATTTTATATAAATAATTTAGACATGTAAGTGCTGGAGTTGGAAAGTTGACTTGTTTCTTGTTTAAGCATAAAATTTTCTGCATCTTACAGAAATACTAGAGTTCATTCTCTCCTTCCTAGAAATCGAGTTTGAGAAATGGATTCTCTATTTAATTTTATTTCTAAGGATGTATGCTCATTATTAATTTAGTATGGACTTTTGTATATTACAGACATAAGAGTTTATATTTAAAATTAATTTGATTGATAGTAAATGCTTAAAATATCTTTGTAAAATAAATCAGTTTTTAAAACATTAAATGGAAACTTTAAAATGGAAATTGGCCTCATACACACTGTGGATCTTTTGTTTAATGAAGAAAGAAATAATAAAAAATACAGCAAAACAATATCAAAAAGAATAAAGGAAATAAATTTTATATGCAACCAAAGAGAATATTTATTATCCTAGGAACTCTTAGTTGCTTTGCCAAGTCCAGAAATAAGATTAAAGTGTATCTGCATGAAACTTCTCTGAGTGTAATACTCTGTTATCCTACTTTTGGATTGATTGCTCCTGTGTCATTAACTTACTAAGAAAAAGTATTTTATCATCCACAATATTTTCTTTAATTTCATATTCAAGATAAATATTGAAGTATATATTTATATAGTTACTAAATTATCTATTTACATTTTTGACAGTTTCCTTTAAGGTACTTACATCCCCCATAAGAAGGCAATCACAAAATAGATGATCAATTAATTTTTTAAGTTTATTTAGAACCTCACAGATGTTATTAGGAAATAGTGCAGAGAGACAGATGTATTCTCTCCTTCAATATGTATTTTCTCATTCAAATAATATTAATTAACTTATAAACTTGATCAAATTTACTTGAATTAAACAGATGACCTTACTACTGATTTAGTTCAACATTCATTTTTGCAAATTATGACATCCAGTAAATAGATTTATTCACAATCTATTTTTAAAATGATTTGCTTATTTTTATTTAATGTGTATAAGCGTGGTCCTAAGTGTATACCATCTGCATGGAAAGCCTGTGAAAATCAGGAGAGATTGTAAGATTCTCTGAAACTGTAGTTACAAACCACTATAATCCTGTTAATATGTGGGCTGGGAATTGATTACAGACCCTTGAACCACTGAGGTATGCCTCAAGCCTCAAAGATCAATGTTTTTGTTTGTTTGTTTTTGTTTTGTTTTGTTTTTGAGAATCTTATGTAAACCTATCACGTTCACATTCCCTATGGCTCCTCCTGCGGCCACTACTTCCATCCAAAATTAATTATCTTTTCTGTGTCTGGTGGTAGAGGGTATACTTGTGTACTTACATGTGTGTAAGTCCATATTGTAAAAGTAACTTTTATTTGTTTGGTATAATTGTCATCATAGAGGCTCACTGCTGAATAAGCTCACCCTTTCTATTTCTTTTCAAACTATGGTGGCTGGTTCTACTCAGCTGTTTTGACTCAAACTCCCCTCCAAGCTGACTAATTGAATCTGGCTTCTCTTAGCTTCTCACTGACTTGCTCTGCTTGGCCTCAAACTAATTCTGGCAATTTGTTGTAATCTTCTGTCTCCTTCTTATTTTTATATTAGCTTCAAGTGCCTCTGCTGATGTTTACTGAACTGCATGAACTTATGAATAAAGTAAACTCCATAGTACTACACTAACTGCACTGACTCCCAACCCTATTAAATAGTCTCTCTTTTCTGTGCTTTCCTTGTGAGAGTCTGGCATATCCTAATGTTATGTCTACATTCCAGACAGATCATACTGTAATCCAGATAAGTCTGTATTCCAGCTGGATCACATAGACCTAGAAAGTCTTTGAATATGATTTTTTTGCCAGAGTAGCCATGTTACTGGAATAGAATTTTTCTTCTCCATTTAGTGTTATTTGTATGCATATGCATTTAGGGCTGACCACTTGGGGTTGTATAGCTTATCAGGGGCTCATCACTGGAGGAGACCAATCTTTACTACCTCAAAATTATATTTCAAATGCTTATTCTTATACCCACAGATTTTCAATACTCCAGTCAAGAAGCTTTTTTCTGGAGCCAAAATCATTACAAAAAACAAAAACAAAAAAAACCTCCTGAAAATTTGAAGAATGCCTAACCATGGGATACCCAATTGATACATCTACAACTCAATCCCTATACCCAGTGAGGATGACTTATTTCTTAAGAAAATAAAATAGTGTGACTGGAATTCAAAAGTTCAAACTCACATTTATGTAGTTGTTGAAAGACTACTAATTTTATGACTATTAGAATAAAGTAGCTTCCAAAGATTAAGATTTCTAAGTTCACTGGAGACTTTTCTTAGATGAAGTCCTCTGTTTTTACGACTGTTGAAGGCACTTGCAAAGAATTAGACTGGCAGTACTTAGGAGAAAAAAAAAGGAGGTAAGAGATGCCATTATATTTTAATTAAAAAATATAGAAAAATGTGTTAAAATTTAAAAGTAAAGAATTTATTTCCTAAGCATATGCTGAAAGAAATGTTAAAAGAACTTTGGTATATAGTTTTATAGTTACATTTATATATGTCAAACACTTGGTCCTACCTAACAAAAAAAAGTGTTGATGAAATGAATGTAAAATACTTTGATATTTTTTATTATTTTTATTCTATGATCTTTTTTATAATCCAGTCACTATCCCCATCAGGTCTGCCCTCTGACTTTTCCTCATCTCATACCACCTCGCCCATCTCCAAGAGTATGTCACCATACTTCCACCTTTGTCCCCACCCCAGCAGACCTCTCAACACCCTGGGGCCTCAAATCTCTCAAAGGTTAATTGCATCTTCTCTTAGTGGGGCCAGAAAAGGCAGTATTCTGCTGTGTATGTGTCTGGGGCATCATATCAGCTGGTGTATGCTGTCAATTTGGTGGGAGAGTATGTGAGAGTTCTCAGGGGTCCAGGTTAGTTGAGACTTCTGGTATTTCTATATGGTCATCCTCCTCCTCAGCTTCTTCCAGCCTTTCCCTATTTCAACTCCAGGGTTCCCCTGCTTCTGTCCACTGGTTGGGTGTAAATATCTACATCTGACTATTTTGACTGCTTTTTGGGCATCTTGGAGAGCGGCCATGCTAGGCTCTTGTCTGTAAGAACACCATAGCATCAGTAATAGTGTCAGGCCTTGGGGCCTCCCCTTGATCTGGATTCTAATTTGGGCCTGTTACTAGACTTCCTTTCCTTCATGCTCTTCTACATTTCTGTCCCTGCAGTTCTTTTAGATGGACAATTCTGGGTCAGAGTTTTTGACAGTGGGATGGCAACTGCATCCTTTCACTTGATGCCCTGTCTTTCTATAGGAAGTAGATTCTACAAGATCCCTCTCCCCAATGTAGGGCATCTCATCTAACCCCCCCCCCCCAGAGTCCTGAGAGTTTCTCACCTCCCAGGTCTCTGGTACATTCTAGAGAGTCTCCTCACCTCCTTCATCCCAAGGTTGACTGTTTCCATTCTTTATGATGGCCCTCAAGGCTTTAGTCATGTTTCCCCCCGCCCCTCAATATTTGATCATGTTCCCCTTTTCCCCTCCCCTTCCCCTCTCCCATCCAGGTCCCTCCCTCCCTTTACCCTGTGTGATTGCTTTCTTCTCCCTCCCAAGTGGGATTGAGGCATCCTCCCTTGTGCCCTTCGGCTTGTTAACCTACTTGAATTCTGTGGATTGTACCCTGGGTATTCTGTACATTTTTGGCTAATATCCACTTATTAGTGAGTACATACCATGCATATCCTTTAGGGTCTGAGTTACCTCACTCAGGATGATATTTTCTAGTTCCATCCATTTACTTGCAAAACTCAGGATGTCCTCATTTTTAATAGCTGAGTAGTATACCATTGTATAAACAAACCATATTTTCTGTATCCATTCTTTCATTGTGGGACATCTGGATTGTTTCCAGCTTCTGGCTATCACAATAAGGCCATTGTGAACATAGTGGAACATATGCCCCTGTGGCATGTTGGGGCATCTTTTTGGTATATGCCCAAGAGTGGTATAGCTGGGTCTTCATGTAGATCTATTTCCAATTTTTGAGGAACCTCCAGATGGATTTCCAGAGTGGTTTTAACAGTTTGCAATCCCACCAGCAATGGAGGAGAGTTCCACTTTCTCCACATCCTCTCCAACAAGTGTTAACACCTGAGGTTTAGATCTTAGCCATTCTGATTGATCTAAAGTGGAATCTCAGGGTCGTTTTGACTTACAATTCTCTGATCACTAAGGAATTTGCATTTCTTGGTGGTTAGCTTCTTAAGTTTTTTATATATTTTGGATATTAACCCTCTATTGGACCTGGGGTTAGTGAAGAATTTTTTCCCAATCTGTAGGTTGCCGATTTGTCTTATTATCTATGTCCTTTGCCTTACAGAAGCTTTTCAGTTTCATGAGGTCTATTTATCAATTGTTGATCTTAGAGCATGAGCCATTGGAGTTCTGTTTAGGAAATTTCCCCATGTGCCATTGAGTTTGAGGCTCTTTCCCACTTTTTCTTCTATCATATTCACTGTACCTGGTTTTATTGGACGTCCTTGATTGAGTTGAACTTGAGCCTTGTGCAAGGTGACAAATATGGATCTATTTTCATTTTTTTACAAACGGATTGTGAGTTAGACCAAAACAATTTATTGAAGAGGCTTTCTTTTCTTGATTGTGTATTTTTGGCTTCTTTGTCAATGATCAAGTGTACATAAATGTGTGGTTTTATTTCTGAGTCTTCAATCCTACTCCATTGATCAACCTGTCTGTTTCTGTAGACAATTGTCAATATCTTCTAAGGTATCTTCTACACCTGAGATTCTCTCTTCTGTCTCTTGTATTCTGTTGGTGATGCATACATCTGTGATTTCTGACCTCTTTCCTAGGTTTTCCATTTCTAGGGTTGCCTCCATTTGTGTTCTCTTTTTTGTTTCTACTTCCACTTTTAGGTCCTGGACTGCTTTGTTCAATTCTTTCACCTGTTTGATTGTGTTTTCCTGTATTTCTTTAAGGGATTTATTCGTTTCCTCTTTAAGGGCTTCTACCTGTTTACCTGTATTTTCATGTATTCCTTTCAGTGAATTATTTATATCCTTCTTAAAAGATTCTATTGTCTTCATGAGATCCGATTTTAGGTCATCTTTCTGATTTTCAGGTATGCTGGTGTATCCAGGGCTTGCTGTGGTGGGAGAACTGTGTTCTGATGATGCCAAAGTATATTGGCTTCTGTTGCTTATGATCATGCACTTGCCTCTAGCCATCTTATTATCTCTGGTGTTAGCTGGTCTGGATGTCTCTGTCTGGAGTCTGCCTCCTGTGTCCCTGAGTAGTTGCTGGTCTCCTGTAAAACCTGTGGCCCTAGCTGTAGCAGACCTCCTGTGAGCCCTTCAAGACTGTGAGGTCTTCAAAGGGGCATGTATGTCTCTAATCTGTTACCCTCACTGAAGTGGCTCTCCTGGGAGGACTTCTGACTGTGGAGTATTCAGAGAGGCAGACCAGCTGCTGATCTGTTGCCCCGGCTGCAGCAAATCTCCTAGGAGGCCCTCAGACTGTTGGCTCTTCAGAGGAACAGTCAAGTTGTTGCCCTGTGTATAGCTGTTCTCCTGGGAGGCCTTCGGACTGAGGGGTCTGTTGTACTGCATGAAGCGGAACTCCTGGGAGGCCTTTAGACTCTTGTGTCTTCAGAGAAGCTGACAAGCTGGTGATCTACCCCGGCAGATGGCACAGGCTGGAAGGGGAGTAGAATTCACGGCGTGGGGGATTTAGGGGTGGTGGGTTCCTCTGGGTCCTCACAGTTCCCAGCTGTTGCAGTTGTTTGGGAGGGTCCCTTACCTATTTATTGCCCTGTGTGCAGTGCAACTCCTGGGAGGCCTCTAGACTGTGGAGTCGTCAGAAATACAGCCAAGCTGGTGATCTAAGTCCATATTCTAAACTAAGTAAAAGTAACTTTTAAAATAGCAGCAACTGTATAGTAGATTATTATAGGACACGGACAAATGAGGAACAACAGGGGTTTCGATTGAATGAGAGAAACTGAAAATAGCTACTTGAGATCATTACTGCCCACAAAACAATGTAATTTCTTTGCCTTAAACTGAAATTAATAAATGGTGCATTGCAAACCCTAGGTCAGCTTTAATCTTGTTTCTGGACTTGGCAAAGCAACTAAGAGTTCCTAGGATAATAAATATTCAATTGAAAACTATAAAATAAGTATCCTTTGTTCAGAATATCTACAGACACAAATTAAAGAATTAACAAACTCGTAGAAGTTGGTGTTTGAATACTACAAGTTTCAATTGTTTATAATTCCATGATAATATCTACTAAACATAGTAGAGGAAGACACATTTTCTTCTACATATGCTAAGTGATACAGGCATCGGTAACCAACGTCAAAGGCTATGATAAGTTTTCCAATACTAAAGAAAAGAAGATTCATATTTGTACATATAACTCTGATTTGGGGTTAAGTATATTTCCATTTACATGTGTATACATTGTAATCAACCATTTATGAAATGTTGAACAATGAGCAAGTTGTAAAATGGTTTATGAACAAGTATTACTGACATCAAAGAACACAGATACTTCAAATGTTCAACTTGCTGTAGCATATATTAGCTAAACTAGAAAATGTTCTAAAGACAACATACCTAATTGTATATTTCTATTAATTTTTCAAACAACAAAATTGTGAAGAGGCCTGGAGAGTTGGTTCAGTGGTTAAGAGTTCTTGCTACTTTTCCAAAGAACCCCAATTTGTTTTCTAGCACCCATGTTGGTTGTATCAGACCACCTATAACTCGAGAATTAGAGGGTTCAATTCCATGTCTGGACTCTATGGGCACTTGCTTGTACATAGCATACATGCACATAAACAAGTGAACATTTAAAAAATTTAAAAAATAAACTTTTAAAATGGAAAAAAAAAAAGTTAAGATAGTGGCTGCCTGGAGTCTTCATCTTATTTTCTAGTCTCTTGTGTGAGGAAGGTACTCTTGAAGCTATGGAAAGAGAAATGAGGACACCAAGTCAACCACAAAACCTTTGACCAACAATCTGTCCAACCTGAAAGATGTGCCTGGGCGTGGTGGTGCACTTGTGGGAGTATCCAACCAATAGCTGATTGAACTTGAGACTCATTCCATAAGAGAGCCCATACCCAATATTACCTGGATGGCCAGGAACTGCAGACTGGATGTCCCAGAGACCTATGCTAGAAACCAACACTATTGGAAAACTGATAATAAAAATAAAAATAATCAATGAAATGATTCTTATCGATATTCGGCTATCCTCATCATTACCATCAAAAGGTTTCTTTTGGCAGCAAGTGGAAATGACTGCAGAGACCCACCGCCAGACATAAGGAGTGAGAGTCTAAATTGGAGATCTCCATTGGACTTCTCTCCTTGGAACTCTGTAAAAGAAGGGAACAAAATTAGGAGTCCAAGGAGATGGAGAATACCAGGAGAGCATGGCCCACTGATTCAACTAAGCAAGATATATGGATTCACAATGACAGAGGCAGCAAGCATGGGGCACGAATGGGTCTGCACCTAGTTTTCTCTATATATTTGGTTATAAATGTTTGCTTGGTGTTTTTCTGGGACTCCTAACAGTGGGAGCAAGTGTGTCTCTGCCTTCTTTGCTTCCTGTCAGGACTCTTTTTCTTCTACTAGGTTGCGCTGTCCAGTCTCAAATTAAGGGCTTTGCCTTGTCTTATTTGTTTTGTGTGGCTGTTATCCCTTAGAGACCTGCTCCTTTCTGAATGGGAAATGGAACAGGAATACATCTGAGAGAAAGGGGAGGTGTGGGGTTGGAGCTAGGAAGAGTGGAGGGAGGAAACACTGTTTGGGATGTATTGTGTGAAAGAAGAATTTGTTTTCAATAAAAATTTAAAAAACTATTTTAAAAAAGATTTTTTTCAGTAAGATAATATTTTAAAAGATATAAAAATTACAGTATGCTTGCAGTTGAACAGAACCAAGAGGAACTTGATTGCTCATTTACTTATTTGCTTATAGTCAGACTTGCAGAGGGTAGCAAGACCAGACATTCATTTAGTGTGCTAGAGACTCACAGATTTGTTCATAAACTGCCTAATATTTTACAATTTACTCATTGCTCAATGTTTCATATTAATGTTCTGTCTATATTATAATCCATGCATGTTTACACAGAAATATATTTAACATAAAGCCAGATGTACACATTCAAGTATGGACAATTATGAATCTTCTTCTCAATAGTACTGAAAAGTACACATAGCCTTTGACCTTAGTTTCAGGAAAATGTATCCGCCCACTGGGCAACAGGAGGAACTGATGCTTTGGCTAGTGTTTAATGTCAGAATTATACAGGTGCCCAGCTGAAAGGAAGTGAGGCAGGAATATTTCCTTTGTTTTCAGCTTTTATTTTCCACTGATAGTTTTGTTCTGTTTTTTTTTTTTTTTTTTGTCTTTTATTTAATTTCACTACAGATTTTATACACCCCCCCCCAGTCCACCCTCTGACTGTTCTCCATCCCATACATCCTTCCCACACCCCTGTCTCCATGAGGATGTCCCCACCCTCCACCCCACCAGACCTCTAAGCTCTCTGGGGCCTCCAGTCTCTTGGGGGTTAGGTGCATCTTCTCTGACTGAACCCAGGCTCAGCAGTCCTCTGCTGTATATGTGTTGGGGGCCTCATATCAGCTGGTGTATGCTGCCTGGTTGGTGGTCCAGTGTTTGAGGGATCTCTCTGGGTCGAGGCTAATTGAGACTGCTGATCCTCCTACAGGGTCACCCTCCTCCTCGACTTCTTTCAGCTTTTCCCTAATTCAGCCACTGGGTTCAGCAGCTTCTGTCCATTGATTGGGTGCAAATATCTGCATCTGACTCTTTCAGCTGCTTGTTGGGTCTTCCAGAGTATGGTCATGATAGGTGGCTTTTTGTAAGTGCTCCATAACCTCAGTAATAGTATCAGGCCTTGGGAGTTCCCCCTTGAGCTGGATACTACCTTAGGCCTGTTGCTGGACATTCTTTTCCTCAGGCTCCTCTCCATGTCCATCGCTGTAATTCTTTCAGAAAGGAACAATTATGAATCAGAGTTTTGACTGTGGAATGGCAACCCCATCCCTCACTTGATGCCCTGTCTTTCTGCTGGAGGTGGGCTCTACAGGTTCCCTCTCCCTAATGTAAGGCCTTTCATCTAAGGTCCCTCCCTTTGAGTCCTGAGAGTCTCTCACCTCCCAGGTCTCTGGTGCCTTCTAGAGGGTTCCCCCAGCCTCCTACCTTCCGACGTTGCCTGTTTCCATTCTTTCTATTGACCCTTAGGTATTCTTTTATTTAGGGTTCTTTCTTTCTTCCTTCCTTCCTTCCTTCTTTCCTTTCTTTCTCTCTCTCTCTCTCTCTCTCTCTCTCTCTCTCTCTCTCTCTCTTTCTTTCTTTCTTTCTTATTTTCTCTTTCCTTCTTCTTCTTCTTCTTCTCCTCCTCCTCCTTCTTCTATTCATTGTATATTTTGTGTTGTTGAGATTACATGTGTTCACACAGGGGTGGGTACATGGGTTGTTTTGCTGTATGTATGTACGTTTGTGTGTGTGTATGTGCACATGCCTGTTTTTGTTTGAGGTTTATGTTGGTACTCTTCTGTATTATTCTTTGAAGAAGGGTTTTTCTATCAAAACCTAAGCTCTCTGAGATGCATAAGTCTGCCTATCCAAGTTGCTCAGTTCATTCCCTGTCTCATGATTTCAAGGCTAGAATTAGAGGATGCATTTATGTGGTGGGATCTAGAGTCCAAAATACTGTTCTGAAGGTCACTGAGCAAGCTCTTCAACTGCTGAACGATCTCCCTAGCACACAGGTTGTTATAGGATTTTATTTAGTTGAAAGGATGAGAAGCCACCTACTTAGCATGTGCATCAGCATAAGACTATATATCAATTCAAATGCTAATCAATGTGGAAATGTCACAGGGAAAGTCAAGCAGACTCTAGACTAGTCAAACTACAGATCTGCTACAATTGAGATAATCACATGGCTAGTTATTTGCTCCCCTTTCACATCATAAGGATGTGGGACAGTGATCCATGACAGGCAATCTAGCACCTGGTTGAGCACAGGCGTAAAATCTGAGTAGCGACCCAGTGGAACAATCCACAAGGGACCGGAAAACTTTATGCCAATGCTCCCTGGAGGCTTTTGGCTCCAGTCACGGTCACATACCACCCTTCCTCAGGTAGAGGCATGACCACACAGCCCCAAGCCATCCGCATGTTAATGAGACACCTAGAGGCTTAGCCATACCCCTTCCCAGTTACTATGTCTGCCTTGCCTCTCCCAGAAAGGCGGGGGTACCATTCCATCCATGACACTCCACATGTTGAAAATAAATGTCTTAGAATTATGGACTGTCTCTTCATTTGGACCTGCCATGGGATGCAAGGGATCCGGCCCTCAATTACAGAGCTGCGTCTAAGTGGCCCAGGCTAGAGAACACATGGAGACGGCTGTCGTGAGTTCCCGAGAATGGCTCCCTCCCCCACCCACGGGCAGTGCCTGCAAAGTCTTCCCAAAGTCCCCATCTGCCCATTGGACTGTGTGGGAGGACACGTGGCCACTTCCCGCATGTCTCCTGTCCCACCCAGAGCCACAGCACCCAGAACAGACACGTGGGGCTTCTTCCCACCACGCCAGGCTTGTTCCCACATAAAGACATTAAATAAAATTCAAATATAGATTCTAGAAAAACATGTAAAAAAGATGTGAAAGGGTCAATTGAAAAGCTGAGCAGAGGGCTAGAGAGATGACTCAGCAGTTAAGAGCACTGACTGTTCTTCCAAAGGTCCTTAGTTCAAATCCCAGCAACAACCTGGTGACTCACAGCCATCCATAATGAGATCTGATGCCCCTGTCTGGGGTGTCTGAAGACAGATACAGTGAGTAGGGCTGGAGGGAGAAGGAAAAATGTCCAAAGACAGCTACAGTGTACTTACATATATTAAATAAATAAATCTTTAAAAAAAAAAAAAAAAGAAAAAAAAGAAAAAGAAAAGAAAGAAAATCTGAGCAGAACTTCTTTGGTGAAGGTTGTATGCTCCTGGTAGACCTCAAAATATGCCTACCAGATAGAAAGTTTGCTGGAGCAGATGAAAGAAATGTAAGAAATATGTTAGGCAGAATGAGAATTTCAATATACATATGTTGTGGTTTGAGTAAAAAACATGCCCCATTGGGGCATCACTTGTTCCCTACTGGTTCTGCTTGGGAAGGCTATGAAATCTTTAGGAGGTGCAGCCGTGCTAGAGAGAGCACATCTCTGGAATCTCTCTCTCTCTCTCTCTTTCCCTCTTCCTCTCCCTCTCTCTCCTCCCTGTGTGGGGATGAAATGCAATCAGTTTCCTGTTACTATCACTATGCCACATCTTTTCCATCACTGTACAGCCCCCTCTGGAGCAGTAAGCTAAAATAAATGCTTTCTTCCTTATGTTGCTTGTTGTCATTGTATTTTATCCCATTAACATAAAAGGAACTAACACTACATATAAAGACGATTAAGAAAGTAAACCAAAAGAAGAGGTGAATGTTACTTGAGAAAATGATGACTGGACTTTATTGTGATAGATGGTTGACTTCTTTGTAATATTAACAGGCGGTAAAGATAAAAAAATATAAATACAGAAAAGATTTCACTGGATAGTGGTGTCACAGGACTTTGCTTTCATCACAGGTGGGGTTGAGGTACGAGGTAGTAAGACAGTTCTCTGATAGTTCAAAGCTATCCTGGTCTACAGAGTGAGTTCCAGGATAGCTAAGGTTACACAGAAAAACCTTGTCTCAAACAACAAAATCAAAACAATACAAAACAAAAAAACAAAAAAAAGAAAGAAAGAAAGAAAGAAAGAAAGAAAGAAAGAAAGAAAGAAAGAAAGAAAGAAAGGAAGAAAGGAAGAAAGGAAGAAAGAAAGAAAGAGGAAAAGGGAAATGAAGAAAGAAAAGAAAGATTAACATTTTCATTCAGAGCAAAAACAAATCTGTAGGAAAATTCAAAATTTGGCTTTCTGTTCCCCTGGACTCAACCCCTCAGCCTTGTTCCTAGACCTGCACGAATGTACCAGCTGCTGTAGCCTTCCGTCTCCCGTGCCCACATCTCCTGTGAATTCCACAACACAGACCATCCCCTCCTAACCTCTTTCTACCAACTGGTTACTTTGTCCCAGGCCCCAGCTCCAGCAAGCACTCCCTGCTAATCCTAGAGCTATTCTTGCCAGGGCAAGAAATAGGCTGTAGACATAACCACACCTCTCCTACTGCTCCTGTCATTCAGTCCCTCTAGTCTCAGCCCCGGGACTATAGCAGGAAACCTGCCTGTGGTCTCCTTTTCTTTCTGATCCCACCCCCAAATGATCACAAACACCTTCTGGTCAAACACTTCTTTCCCTAACTCATCCCCGTATCCCAGTCTCTTACATTTTCAGGCATTCCCCATGAAAGCAGCAGCTGAACAAGATGGAAATTTAGGTCACATACAGCCATTTCACTCTCTAAAAAAATCCAGAGACAAAATAGAAGTCAAGGAACCAACAGAGACAAATGAAGAAATCAGCACCTGGATCTATAAGCAAAGTAAAACCTAGATGCTGAGATATCAGCAAAACACAATTGACAACTAGGGCAATATGTCTCCATGATGCTAAGCTAGTCTATAATTGCAGGCCTGTGTATTCCCACATAGCTGAAACACAGGAAAAGGGTCTTAAAACATCTTTTATGAATATGATCGAAGTTTTTAAAGAGGAAATGAATAAATCTCTTAGAAAAATTCAGAAAACACAAATAAACAGTATAAGAAAATAAATAAAAGTATTCAAGACCTGAAATTGGAAATAGAATCAATAAGGAAAATCCAAACTGAGGGAATTCTGAACACAAAATCATTTAGGAATTTGAAAAGTAAATACAGAAAGAATATCAGAGATAGAGGAAAGACCCTCAAGAACTGAAAATATGTTAAAAAGAAAGGATACGAAAGTGAAAGAAACTGTCAAATCTAAAAAGTCCTGGAATAAAACATCCTGGGAATCTAGATTATTATGAAAAGGCCATATCTAACAATAATAATTATAAAGGTAGGAAAAGAAAACCAGCTCAAAGGGCCAGAAAATGTTTTCAACAAAATCAGAGAGGAAACTTTAGTTAACCTAAAGAAGGAAATGCCTATTAAGATACAAGAAGCATACAGAACACCAAGTAGATTGGACCAGAAGAGAAAGTCCCCTCACCATACAATAATTAAAATACTACAATACAGAACGAAGAATGAATATTAAAAGATGAAAAAGAAAAAGACCATGTAAGACATAAAGCCGACCTGTTAGAATTACATCTGACTTTGCAATGAATTCTTTAAAAATCAGAGGGACGTGGACCGATGTCTCAAAGACTTTAAGAGACCACAGAGGCCAGCACAGACTACTATACCTAGTAACCTTTCAATCACTATCTATGGAGAAAACAGGATATTCTGTGACCAAGTCAAATTTAATACACACACACACACACACACACACACACACACACACACACACACAAACACACACACACACACACACACACCACTACCAACAAAACCAACAGCAACAGTGATGTGTTTATAAAAAGATAAAGACATAATATGTTCTATGCATGTGTGGTAAGGTGTAGGGGAAGGGGGTGCCTCAGAGGGCCCATGCCCAGACATCCCTTCCCCCTGAGAGACCAGCCACATCACAGTATAGTATAGAATAAAGTTTATTCAGGGCATGGGAAGGGGAGCTAAGAACGTAGTAGAGGCAAAAAAAGGCAGAGAGAGGGAGAGAGTACAGAAGTAGAGAAGTAGAGGTTGGCCATGACCATGTGGAGAAAGAGGGGGGAAGGGAATAAGGAGAGAGGGGGGAAAGGGCAAGAGGCAAGAAGGCAAGAGAGCAGGCAAGAGATCAAGAGAGCAAGAGAGGGAGGAGGGACAAGCAGCCCCTTTTATAGTGGGCCAGGCCCACCTGACTGTTGCCAGGTAACTGTGGGGTGGAGTTTAGACAGAATGCTAAGAAACAGTAAGAGCAAAATAATCATAATCAAAAACCTTTGGTCATTAAAATATCTTAATAACAATGGTTAATTTCCCAATAAAAACACAAAAACAGAATGAATGTGAAAACAAGATCCATCCTTCTGCTGCATCAAGAAACACCCTTCAATATCAAGGATCAACATTATCTCAGTGTAAAGGATTCAAATGAATTCCTAACATATGGACTTAAAAGCAAGCTGATGTAGCCATTTCAGTATCTAATAAAATTGATTTCAAACCAAAACTAATCAAAAGAGAAAGGGAAGAAAACTAAATACTCAACAAAAGAAAAATCTATCAAGATAACATTTCAACTTTTCAAGCACAAGGGCACAGAAGATTGTAAATTATATATATATAATATGAATGACTATAACTTAATCACATAGTGACCCTCTAACACTGGTAGTGGGAGACTTCAGTACCACACTCTGACCAATGAGCAAGTAATCCAGATAAAAACTAAACAGAGAAATACTAGAGCTAACAGATGTTATAAACTAAATGGACATAACAGATATAGAGAAGGCAATTCACCCAAACACAAAAGAATATACCTTCTTTTCTGTACTTCACAGAAATTTCTTCAAAATTGTCCATTCTCTGATACAAAGCATGTCTCAACAGTTACAAGAAAAGTGAAATAACTCCTTGCATCCTATCAGATCACCACAAATTAAAGCTAGATATCAACAACAGAAACAAGAGAAAGCATAAAGACTCATGGAAACTGAACAAATCTCTACTGAATAAAAACTGAGTCAAAACAGAAATAAAGAACAAACCAAAGACTTTCTAAAATTTAGTGAAAATGAATACATGGCATGCTGAAACTTATGACATACAATGAAGTCTAGTTGCTGGCTACATGAAGAACTTGCCCTCATGTTCTAGGCTCTTCATTATGAGACTGTACTTCACAAGCTACCAAAAGAAAATCAGGGACACCAATCCAGCTACAAAACTTTTGAGCAACAATCTGTCCTACATGCAAAATACATTCAGGCCAATGGTGGCACCGAACTTGTGGGAG
>CM052700.1:134310355-134329622 GCA_028551405.1 Uromys caudimaculatus
AGTGAGTACATACCATGTTCGTTCTTTTGTGACTGAGTTACCTTGCTCAGGATGATATTTTCAAGTTCCATCCATTTGCCTGCAAATTTCATTAAGTCATTGTTTTTTATAGCTGAGTAGTACTCCATTGTGTAAATGTACCACATTTTCTGTATCCATTCCTCTGATGAGGGACATCTGGGTTGTTTCCAGCTTCTGGTTATTATAAATATGGCTGCTATGAACAGAGTGGAGCACGTATCTTTGTTACATGTTGGGGCATCTTCTGGGTCTTTTTTTATTTTAAGACAGGTCTTACTACGCAGACATGGCAGGTCTGGAAACATTTGGGTAGACAAAGCTGACCTTGAACTCACAGAGATCTACTTGCCTTTGCCTTCTAAGTGCTGGGATTAAAAGTGTGTGCCACCATGCTCAGATGATTAAAATTTTTATGGCAAAATTGTTGACTTTTAAAGGTTCTTTTAGGTCATTTAAAGATAAAGACTTTTATGGAACTAAATGGACTATTTTAAAACAGAACTGTTAGTGAAACATTTTATACTCACATTCTCTGATTTTCTTGTCTAAAATATCCTTAAAGATATAAAGAGATTTTGTATGTGTGCTTGTTTTGTTGTTTTAAAAAGTCACTTCAGTCAGTGTATTCCCAGTGGACAGAGTGGGAAAGGGTAAGAGATGAAGTATGTCCTGCAGAAAGAAGCTATTATATTTCAAAACCTTTGATCGTAGCATGAGGAAGTAGTTAAACTAACAAGGCATAATAGTTTATAAAATGTTAGTTTTGCATTAAAAGTTTGGATGCTTAATTTGTATATTATCCAAGAAATTTTGAGATAAATTAAGCTCTGTTTACTTGGAATTATCCCATATGGGAAAAGTCATGGGAAATCCTCTCTACTCTTTCACATTTGGGATGCTTTACCTCAGAGGCCTTTGTTCAACCAATACAATGCCATACAAAATTATTAGAAATGATAGCAGGAAATACAAAAACGTCCTGGTAAACACTAAACACCGTAATAAGCCCATCATAAAGCCACACAATTACCAGTCTTATTGCATTATTTCTTCCTTAATCTCCTCTAGATTTTAAGGAATAACCATGTTTCCTATATGCATATAATCATAGGTAATTTTGAGATATAAATGTAATCATATACAAAAGAAAACAATGCCATGCTTTAAGCAATGTCCATACTTTGCTAGATTACTTTTATATATACTTACTTGATTAAAATATGAAATTAGTTTCTCAGAAAATTGCATATATATATATATATATATATATATATATATATATATATATATATATATTTCTTTCTTTAGCTTAAAGTGCTGTTCATCAATGCGGGATGTCAGGACAGGAACTCAAACAGGATAGGATACTGGAAGCAAAAGCTGATGCAGAGGCAATGAAGGCTACTTACTGACTTGCTTCACATGTCTTGCCTAACCTGCTTCCTTATAGAACACAAGACTGCCAGCCCAGGAATGACGCTACCCACAGTGTGCTGGACCCTCCCCTATTGATCACTAATTGAGATGCCTTGAAGCTAGATCTCATGGAAGTATTTCATCAGCTGAAGCACATGTGTGTGTGTGTGTGCATGTGTGTGTGTGTGTGTGTGTGTGTGTGTGTGTGTACATATACATGTGCATGTGCAAGTACATATACATCATATAATAGATAGATGATAGATAGGTGGATGGATGGATAGATGGAGGAATGGATGGGTGGGTGGATGGACAGACAGACAGACAAATAGATTTTAAAGTAGAAATCTTAAAGATTTCAAATAATGATTTTAAGAGTACTTACAGTTCCATAATCACTTATTAGGAATGTTTGGCAACCCAGGTGACATTGCCAGAGCTCAGCATTGTGGACAAAAAGTACTGTTAGAATGTTAAAGCTGATTTGTTTGTTGGACAAGAACTGAGCCACAGAGTTTATCTCTATAGACTCACTCCTACCTAACGTGTCTTATTGGGGCCACAGTGATAACGTGTGTATTTACATCAGCAGTCACAAGGTTGGTTGTCACTTCAAACAAAACATAAAAATGACAAACAAAGAGGGCAAAGGGGGTGAAAGAAAGTAAGTAAAGTGACCAAATAAATAGCTGGTGACATAAAAGTGATGCTCCACATCTGAAGTTGTTAAAAGTGTAGATGTCACATATTTTAAATAAACTTAACCTGAGAAATGATATATATTTTCATAAAATATTTAGCTGTGCTTTTTCTTCTCTGTGTTATATCAAACTGAAAAGGAGGATATGGTTTTCCAGCAGAGTAACTACTACTAACACATGATTTGTAGCTCTCATAAACACAGACATTAAAATCATTTTCTTTTCTCACAGTTATTTACATAGAGCTTTCATAGAGTTTCAGAAAAATATATGTTGCTGATTTATACTGATGCCTAAGAGCATTGTACAAATTGAAAAACATAATGCGGATTTTGAATTTGTGATTATGAAATAAGACAATAGTTCTGAGAGAAAAAAATGTAGATGATGAATGAAAGTAGAGAATTCATGTAGAACATAAAAAGACCACATATGCCAGTCATAGAATATATTTTGTCAGCTAAGGTAGATGAACAAAACAAAGATATGAGGCTATTTGTGCTTCAAGCTGGATGCCCCACACATTGAACAAAAAGGAAGATTTTTTTTTTAAATGGATATTTTTATTTACATTTCAAATGTTATCCCCTTTCTAGCTCCCCCCAAAAAACCTCCATATCCCATCCCCCCCTCCCCATGCTTCTATGAGAGTGTCCAACTCTCTGTTTTCAGTGGTCTACTAGATAAACTACCTAGTGGAATTGATTACTGAAAACCTAGCAGGGAGAAATCCAATTCCATTCACTTTTCCATAAACTACAAAGTGTTGTCTTGTTACATAGTAAAGCAGATCTAGACTTGCAGGACTTTGTAGAACAGTGAAAGGCAGCCTGGTTTCTGGTTGAGCTAATGTTTAAAACTCCAGCAACGCAGTAGGGTGTCCTCAGCAGGAGATAGCCTTACAAGGGATGGTAGGTGTTTTGCCATGCTCCAGAGCCCCAGGCTCCTGACACAAGGCTGCAGCTCTCCATAGGTCTGTGACCATCAGTCATGTAAGGCAACATCCAAACCCCTCCACAGGTAGAGATGTGGTCATGTAGCCTCAAGATATTCCCATTTTATTGAGGCACCTAGAGGCTTAGCCAATAAACTTCCCTTCCCAGCCATTCCTCCCTGCAAAAGGTATTTTAACTTCAGGCCTGCCCTGAGGTTGGGGCTATGGTTTCACTCATCACTACTCTCCACCATGACAATAAATGCCCTAGAACCGTGGACTGTCTCTAGTCATTGGGATCTGTTGTGAGGAACAATGAAACAGACCTTTGTCTAAAAAGCCACATCTAGTCTCCCACAGAAGGCCTCTCAGTGTTCCCAGCCATGGTCTCTACCAAACCAAACTAGCTAGCAGGCAACAAGCCAAAGACACGGTCCCCAGTGGGACCCAGCTGGGCTCCTCTCCGCCTTTCCCCTTGGCGCAGGCTAGCTCCAGCCCACGGGCCCCCATTCTGTTCTCAGCTTTTCTGTGGCATCCAATGGCTCCAGGGATGCCCAAGATCCTGACAACCAAACAGAGCTGGCCAAAACCACAGGCCACACTCCCTCACCTCTGGGCAGTGTCCTGGGGCTTCTCACAGTCAGACACCTGCCTGGCAGTGCTGTGGGGTGATAGCGGTCAAAGTTCTCTCGACTGCCCCAGAGGCCCGAACCCTGGGGCGAATGCAAGACCCACATCACCATAACCCAACATGCCTTGTGTAGTGCCTTGAGTGTATACTTTTATCTATCCAGGCTGTATGACTTTTATTTTCTCAGGTCAAGTACTGCTTATTTTTCCGCTTCCATCTGCTGTGTCCTTTGATCTTCATCATCTCACTTGCTTCTTTTTAAAATGCTTTCTTATAAGGGGAGTTTCCGATGCCAAAGTCCGGTTCCCCAATTGGTTATTGATATGTCAGTAAAGCAAGCTGCGGGCCAATGGCTGAGTGAAGATAGAGTTGAGACTTCCAGCTGGAGCAGAGGAAGGAAGAGAGACACAAGAAGGAGAGGTTTTCCACCATGCTTGGGAACAAGAACAATGCAACAGCCACGTGAGGTGGAGAGGGGCCTGGGGCCATTACCACAGGCCTATTGTTCTGGATGTTTGGCAGAGACCAGATGGATTAGACACTAAGTTTAGAGCAGGTGGAAGAGGCTGAGTTAAGAAATTGATATGGGCATACTTTTCCATGTCGGAGATAGCAGTGCCCAGCAATTGTGTCCTACAGCAAGTTGGAGAGGAACAAACTGTGTGTGTGTGTGTATGTGTGTGTGTGTGTGTGTGTGTGTGTGTGTGTGTGTTTGTGTGTGTGTGTGTGTGTGTGTGTGTTTTCCTTTTATTAGATATTTTCTTTATTTATATTTCAAATGTTATCCCCTTTCCAGGTCTCCCCTTTGGAAACCCCCCATCCTATTCCCCCTCTCCCTGCCTCTATCAGGGTGCTCCCCCACTGGAAGATATAATAACAGAAACTGAGGAAATTTTTTTAAAAAATCATCAGATCCTACTATAAAAGCATATACTCAACAAAACTGGAAAATCTGGATGAAAGGGACAATTATCTAGACAGATACCAAATACCAAAGTTAAATCAGATAAACAGTCCCATAACCCCTAAAAAAAATAGAAGCAATCATTAAGTTTCCCAACCAAAATAAAAAAGTGTGTGTATGTCTTTTATCCACAGATTAAAGAGTCTCCTGTGGGAGCAAAGACAGTAGCAGAAAAGCTACATGCAGCACTTTCTTATATAATTTCATTCTATTCAACATTTCCAGTTACTCTTTCTATGTCTTGATTAAATGTTATAACACTAAAATATTAACAATTACCAAATTAGATACAAATTTATCACAATGCCATCCATATCAAAGATGAGCGTTATTTTCTGGATCTGTCCTAGTAGCTCTCTAACTTGGCACGAAGTCCTGCAGCTGCACATCCTTTTCCCTGAGACAAATACTGAGTTTTGTTTTGTCTTTTGGTTTTTGGGTTTTGGTGTTTTATTTCTTTTCTCCCTATGTCATACTCTGCCAGGATGTTGAAATCCTGTGCAGTTAGGATTTGTCACCTGTGTTTGGAATAGCACAGATGTTACTATTTTTCCAATGAAACAGGATCCCCTTTTTTTTACTAAACCCCACATTACACCTAGATGAGGTTAAGTATAGTCTGTCTAGAGGCTCATCTATTTCTTTTCTTAAACTTGTCTGATACAAGCTACTTCATTGTGACAACCATGGTCTGTTTTGCTCTGTATTATTTATAGACCTCAGATCCATGATTTCCACAGAGTGGTCAGAAGAGTCACCAAATAAAACTAAAACATCAGGATGCTAAATAAAACTTGGCCACCCATATCCATGTCTAGGAATGTTTGGTGTCTATGGAAAGATTGGATACCTTTGTAGGGAATCCCTTACCACAGCATGATAGCCTCAGTCTGACTCAGAGTACACATTTGGATGTCTGATTGTGGTAGCCTACTCTTTGAAAGAAAGTAATTGAAGGACTGTTATCAGTATAATGACATTTTCTTCTTTTTCCATACAGGTCTGACCACAGAGGGGAATCCTGATGACTAAAGTGATGGAAACATATCTTTGTGCCCAGCAATTCTTCATCTGGAAGACTGCTGACCACCCTGTAACTCATGCTCTCTACTGAATCAGGGAAAGAAAATGATAGGAAGGAACCAAAGAACGATTTGGCCAGTGGCCCGGACACTTGTCCACACTACTGTCCGTCTGGAGGAACAAGGAAAATGAGGAGTTGAGACACTAAAATAGGTATTTTTCTGGGAAGTATAAGCTTAGTGGTTAGTATATTAATTATGAAATGTGACAGAATGTGTTAGTACTAAATGGAATATGTATTAAAATCCAGCAGTTTGACATAATTTCTTTTTTTAAATGTTAAGTCAGTTGTGGGGGTTCCGTTATGAAAGAATTTGGGTTCCATTGCCAATATCCATATAAGGCAACTCAACATGGGTATGAAACGTCAGCCTCAAGAGGCCCCAGTCCCTCTGAAGATCTCTGTAGTACCAAGTATACACTTGGATACATATGTCAATACACTCACACACCACACACACATAAAAAATAATGTCTTTAATAGATATTATCTATGAGTTCATGTTTCAGTATATTTTATGTGGTCATAATCACATACACACATAGATATAGATATAGATATAGAGACACAAATGAATGACAAAAGAATCACATCATTAGCTGGTTATAATGTATATCAAGCCATACACTTAGAGTCACTTGATCTTCTCTGTAAGTGACAAGAATGAATCCACATGATATTCTAACAGTAAATAGAAATATCAACTCAAGGGAGCCTGATGGCATATGCCTATAAGCTAAGTACTTGAGAGACACTCAGTCAGCTATGATAAGAATGCTGTGTGTTCAAGCCAAGTCAGGAGGTATCACCATATCGTGGCTACCAAATGAAACACATCAACTGAAAGCTACAAGTATTAGGTAGAAGACTTGAAAATGTAAAAATGATAATGTCGGTGAGATGGCTCAGCAGTTATGAGCACTTGCTGTTTTCCCAGAGGACCCAAGTTCAGTTCCTAGCACCCATGTCGGGCAGCTCACAACAACCCATAATGGCATCTTCCAGAGATCTGTCCCTAGACAAACAGAATCATATCAATCTGAAAGCTTCTGCCCAGCAAAGGACACAACCATTGAAATGAAAAGGCAGCTTATAGAACAGAAGATAAGGTTGACAAGCAATACAGTTGGTAAACTATTAATAACCAAAATAAAAAAGTTAAAATTCAACAACAATATCACATTTTAAGACGGGAACAGATACCTGATAGGGATTTTTTCTAAATATGATAGCAAAATCAGCAATACATATAAAAGAAAATGTTAAACATCATTGACCATCAAGGAAATTCATATAAAAAACCTTAAAGAGATGTCTTTCACAGTGATTATACTAAAATGAAGGTAAAATAAGCCAATAAAATAAAAGATAGCAAGTCTTTCACAGACTCCTGAGGGAAGCCTTGTCTATTTCAGGAAACTTAAATTAGTTACAGACATAATAGAAAAATTTATATATTTTATTAAATTATAAATGGAAACACTTTATGATTCAATTGTACTATTTCTGAAGATACATCCAAATGGAAATCAATTTGGCTCATCAAAAATTCATCTACATTCCTTTGTCAATTTCATAATCATACACAATAGGCAAGACAAAGAATAATTGTTAGTATTTATCAATTAATGAGCAAATAAATTGAGATAATAAAATCACAAGGTATTAGTATAAAATTCAATAATTAAGTTGATATTGGTGTAAAATAAAGCTTCAAAAGATATCTTTTACAATTAAAAGATTGAAGTTTTTACTAAGCTAGGAAACATATTTTAAATAAAATGAATTTATTAATGGGGTCATTTGAAAAGGATCAAAGATGGGTATATGGGGGTGTTGGAGCGACTCCTTGCATAAGAGTGATGGTATTTTCGTACCTGATAATTCTATTAATTCTCTTTTGCTTATATTTTTATGAGTGGAATCAAAGAGATGGTGGCTAAATGTACACTCTGATCCTGACTAAAGTGCACAGTATCCAGAATGAGAGCTTGTGGACCTGACTCAAGCACCTTTGATCAGCTCTGCAGGATAGCAAAATATTTACATGGAAAAATAAACATTTTAAACCAAAATTTATAATGAAAATAGTTATCATGTACAAGAAATAAATTTTGATTTTTTAGTGTTTCAGTTAAGATCCATCATGTTCTGCTAATAAATATCTAAATGAAGCATAGGCTGGCTTGTCTTAACAGATGTAAGATAAGTCATTTTAATTAAATATATCTAACATACTCCTGACTATATGTACTTTTCAGTTATCACTTTATATTTACATAGCTTTAAGTGTGTCCCTAAAAATGAGTTCAAATTGATCCTTTCATTTAAATAATAAAATGGATTAAGTGTATTAACTTAGACTAATTCACCAGGTACTCTGCAAGTCAAAGAAGCTTTGAGGAATTCCTAAGGTAAAAGGGGGCCCTGCAATCCATTCCATGTAAATTTTTATAGATTCGGTAATTAGAAATTCTCTCATATCCTTTTTTACTATCAAATGCCTACAAATATTATCATAATTTTGGTATTTTTTAAGTCTTGAAAACAGGTCTTTCTACACAGATTTGGCTTGCCTTGAAACCTCAGATTGTCTCACAATCACAGAAACTCTCCTGTATTAATTTACTGAGAGTTGGCATTACTGACACAAGCAAACACATCCTGCTATTACAAATTTAAATATAAGAAATTCATTTTTTTAGTTTTCTTTAGTTTTGAGTATTTTGTACTAATGTAAAATGAAATATAAATATATCTGTCCCACAATTTACCTAATACCTCCATGTCCTCCTAACTCACCTTCTGTGCCAAATTCATGTCGTTTTTTTTTTCAATAACCCACTAAGTCCTGTTACAATTGACCATATGTGTATAGATTCAAGGCCATCCACTGGAGCATGAAAATACTACAATACATCATAGGTAGTGAGGGTTTCTTCCTCCCCCAGCACTAAACACTGCCATTAGATTCTTTCTTTTCCTGGAGGAAAGGTTACTAAACCTTTGCTATCCGTAAACCACTTCAACAAAATGAGGCCTGTATAGTTGACAAGAGGAATCAAGATATCAGGTTGGATTAGACATTCCAAATTTCCTAACTTATTATCACCTATTCCTGTTTTGATATTTAATATTTGAAATAAAATGAATATTTCCAAGTAAAAAGCATGGTAGATAATTCATGCTCTGTATAGTTTATTTGGATAATTTCAAAGCTTTATGAAAAGTATCAATGGAATACAAAACATTCCTTATCATGAACAATAGTAGTACTTCACACTTCAGCCTGAGTTAGGTTAGCACTCTGCCATTGTTCTATTAGGCAATTGCTAGTTCTTAGTTACTGCATAACAGATGTCTAATGTAAGCAATAAAATTATAGTTCCCCAAAGCAAACATTAAAATTTTTGCATTTCAAAAGAGGCTCATTAAAGCCAGATGATTAGCTTGGCTCATAGAATGAGTAGGCTAAAATTTATCCACTTCAAGTCTATATAGTCTTATTTCCTAATATAACCAAATCACAGAGTCAAGTCTTAAAAGTTCCATCAAAGTTTGTTTAACCTCTTCCATGGCAGAATTTTACTGAAAATATGTCAGAGAGCTATGTACAACTACTATAACTTCACGTGCAAGAATTTCCAAAATACTTTACATTCTTGAAATGAGAAAATTTCAGTAGGAATAAAAGAAATTGTCTTTATAAGTTTTTGTCTTTATTTTTTTGTCCAGTTCCTCTCAATACATGCACAGCTCATTTATTTTGCTTCCTACTGTGAAAAAGAAAAGTACTAACAAGATCTGTACCATGGTTTATCATCCACTCCACAGAATTCTAAATATCCACACACCACAAACCAAGTATTCTTCATGATGATAAACCACAAGACACTGAAATTACTGGCAAGAGTATTTGATAAAGAAAATAAAGAAAGAAGGAAGGTAGGAAGAAAAGTAGGAAAGAAGGAAGGAAGGGAGTGAAAGGAGGGAGGGAACAAGGGAGGAAGGGAGGGAAGGAGGGAGGAAGAGAGGGAAAGGAGGGAGGGGGAGAGAGGAAGGGAGGGAGGAAGGGAGGAAGGGAGGGAGGGAAGGAAGAAAGGAAGACAGAAACAAAAGGCTATATTTAGTTAGCATTCAATTTACTAGATTGAAAGCAATTTATAAATTCAATTATTTAGCTATTCATTAGAAAAGCAAAATAAAAGGAAAATTTCATATTCTTTAAAGAAGACGTGATGTATAAAGGGCCACACCCTTCATTATAGACAATTTAATAAGGTAATAGTTAAATAACCTTAATCGGTGTAGGAATAGGGTATTGGAAACACATCTACCGTATTAAAATAACTGTGCCACATTAAATTAGTTTATATGTATACTAATTTTGAAGCCTATGGAGTTTATTGTTTAGAAAATAATCCTCATCTATAAAGTATGCTGTTTAAGAAAATCTCTTTCCCTATTAGCAATGTACTAAGGCATATTTGACATTCATTTTTCTCTTTCTGCTCCTGTACTTCAAGCCAATGTAATTAGGCAACTTAAGCACAGTTAGTCAGAAGATTTAATTTCAAAGCACAAAACGGATGCCTTTGAGGAAGAAGACATGTATTTTGAAGCCAGGTAAACAGTGAATCATGTACTTTTTCCACCCACACCTATTTACTCTGATGCAGGCTCTCAGTGAGTACAGGTTGCTGCTAATCCAACAAAGTCAAAACCTCAAAACATGCAGTGTTTTGCTCCAGCTGAAACCATGGAAAAAGCAACATGGTTCAAAGGACACAGTACTATGAAAGCATGTGGTGTTTACCTCCTTGATATATCATTTCAAAAGTGTGATGAGTTTAATGTACTGAATTTTGTTACTCTTCTAATTGACTTAATAAAGTAAAATTTTCAATTTACATTTTTCCTACTGAATAATAGTTCTTTAGTTTGTAATTTTATGTGTATGCGTGCTTTGCTTGCATGTATGCATATATTCCACATGTGTGCCTGGTGCCTATGGAGGTAAGAAACAGGAGATGGGTACCCTGGAACTGGAATTATAGGTGGTTGTGAGCCTCCATGTGAGTTCTACGAACTTAGCTTGGGTTTTCAGCAAGAGCAGCCTGGGCTATTAACTGTTGAGCCATCCTTCCAGTCTCTTAAGTACAGCTTTTTTGTATCAATATGAGTTAATAGGAAAAACCAAAATTCATTCTCCAATGATTTAAAAGCATATTTTTTCCTTCTTGGTATCATTTTCTACATCTTCAGGACAAAATGTAAATGAAAGCAATTCAAGTGAAAAAGAGTTTTTTCCCGTATCTCTTCCAGTTCTCTATGATCTCTATATCTGATCAGTTCTTTGCTTTGACAGTGGAGATGCAGAAACATTCAGAGGCTACATGAGTTTTATTGACATTGAGACATATACTAGCTAATCAGTTATCTTTGTCAGTTCTGATCTTTTTCTCAGGACAGTTATCTGGTTTTGTTGCAGGTAAGATAACTCCATTTAGAGAGAGAGGGTAATATGTCACTCAAGGCTCTAGACTATTAGAGTAAGAGTAAATAAGTTTGGATAATGTGCCATTCTTCATGTCAGCATATCCAGGTTACATGTCAGGAAAGCATGTGTGTTAACATGATTGGAACAATGACACTCAATAAAGCAATAAACAGTATAGTAAGGCTGACCTAGAACATAGACTGCGACATCTCTTGCAGGAAGGCAGTTATGCTATTGGTCCTACTATAACCCTGTGCAACAGAAGAGATACAATTTACCCCAAAGGCTACAAGCTGTTAATATATTCAGTATGGTATACTAATAAAAATATATTCTTCTTTCTCCATGGGCACAACCCTAAGGCATACTGGTAAGCTGTCCTGTTCTAAGTCAGTGTCTCCAGCTAAAACACATGTGTCTTAAGTCCAGATGTGTCTCCTTACAGCATTAAGGCCAAATTCTAATTATAAATCTAACAGTTTCCATTTTACACAATGTTAAAAAGTACATAAAACAAATATTCCAATTTTAAAAACATAAAGAATTAATGAACTCCCTTCTCTGCTAATGCTTTATATTTATATTATTTATTTGTTCTTCATTACTTTTGGTGGTCATCTCAATGAGGATACCAGGGAAGATCATGTTCCTCTGAACAAAAGTTTGCAACCTAAGCATCAGCAGTAGCTCATGGTGGACTGAGGTTTAGTTTTAAAGGCCTTGAGGGAATAACAGACAGATTATTTCCACACATGGAATTCACTAACAACGCAACAGTCTTGAAACCTCAGTGATCTTTGAATTAAGTAATTCATTACAATTATAATAAAAGCAAAGTCTGGGCATATTGTGATTCTTAAATCCAGACCTTGTTGATGCAATCTCTTTTTCTCTCAGAAAACTGTAGAATCATGACATGTCCATATATACTAACTAATAGCTATTACTAAGCTTTCAAGAGTCAAAGAACATGACAGTTAGTAAAAGAATTCTGATACTACAATTGACCTCATGTTCTTATATTTGTGCAAATTTAGTTTGCGAAAACATGTTATCAACATGTGTATTTTTCTTAATACATAATGAACTTGCTCAAAATAATTAAATATCAGACATTAATGATAGTAGGCTACATAATACTGAATGAACATATATAGGAAATGCTTAAGGGAAGGAGGTAAAGTTTTATTTACTAACACAAAAATAAATCCCGCACAATTTTATGTTGGAAAGATAATAATAAGTAAATTATTGTAACTTACCTAAATATAATTTGATATATGAGTGTAAAAGTTTATTTAAAATGTTATTCATACATATTGAACCACAAGAATGATTATATCTTATGAGGAATAATATCAATGATATATCATGAATATCTGACCGTATTATATAATAACCATATTGTATTCACATTTTGCATATCACATATAAACCCAGCTAAAACAAACTAGTTCAGATAGGGATCAAACAACATGTCCACCAACAGATACAGGAAAGACTAAAACCTGGTGTATACATAGCTGGAATACTTTATATTATACACAGCTTTAGGAAGGAATAGGGGTTACTCTGGTGTAGAAAGTGTTTCAATTAATGTTTGAAGACCTAAATTCAATTCCCTAGAACCTATATAAAAAGCAGGATCAAATGGCACCCATATATAACCCTATCACTGAAGAGGCCTGTCTTAGTCAGGCTTGCATTCCTGCATAAAACATCATGACCATGAAGCAAGTTGAGGAGGAAAGGGTTTATTCAGCTTACACTTCCACATTGCTTTCATCACCAAAGGAAGTCAGAACCAGAACCCACACAGGGCAGGAACTTGGAGGCAGGAGCTGATGCAGAGGCCATGGAGGGGTGCTGCTTCCTGGTTTGCTTCCCCTGGCCTGCTCAGGTTGCTTTCTTATAGAACCCAGGACTATCAGCACAATGATGGTACCACTCACAATGGGCCTTCCCACTTTTGATCACTAATTGAGAAAATGTCTTACATCTGGATCTCATGGAGGCATTTCCTCAAGGGAGGCTCCTTTTTCTGTAATAACTCCAGCTTGTGTCAAGTTGACACACAAAACCAGCCAGTACAAGGCCTATATAAATCCATGCGAATTGCTGGTCATCCAGTATAGCCAAATCTCAAAGTTTAATGCGAGACTTTGTGTCAAAAAAAAAAAAAAAAATAATGCAGAGAACAAATGAAAAGACACCTGATCCCACCTTTGGACCTCGACACACCATGCACATACTTACACACACAGCCTAACAAGAGCAATGAGCTCCAGCAAAATCTATGAGAACCGGTCTCTACAAAAATAACCCAAAAAAACAAAAAACTTCTGGTATCCATATACATTCAATACGTTTGTATCACGCCCGTGTGCGCGCGCACACACACACACACACACACACACACACACACACACATGCACACACACAGACAGACACACACACACATGAATGCAAAGGAATTTCTACCAATAACAACAGAATGAATGAGGGTTGAAGGTATTACGCTAAGTGAAATAGGCCAGTCACAAAAGGAAAAGCACGGCAGGAGAGATAACTCCATGAGTAAAATGTTTGCTGGTCCAATACTGTGGACCTGAGTTTAGAACCCCGGTTCCAATTTAAATGCCAGATATGGAAATGCACACTTATATCCCCTGAGTTTAGCATAGAAATAAGTAGATCCCATGGTTCTTTGACTATTTAGCCTAAAAAGAACTAGGAGCTCCAGCAAAATCTATGAGAACTAGTCTCAAAAGCCTCTAGTCTCCAAATACACACATTTGATGCACACATGCACCCACATACACACACACACTCTACAAGCACAGCATAATCCATTTTAAAAGGCATCTAAACTTGTCACATGTATCTATAAACAAAAGGCAAATGATGGTTACCAGGGTCAAGTGGCAAGAAAGTGTGATTGTTTAATGGGTTTACAGCTCCAGATTTGGATAAGAGCCTAAAAAACTAATTGATAGTGAAATAGTAAAAATCCAGATTTCATATTTAACTGTATATAAATTCAGCGGAAAAATATATATAATTTGGGTCTAAGTAATATTTTGTGAGTGATGGATTTTATTTCCAAGTTTTTACAATAAACTTATTTTAAAATTGTTAATATTTTGGTTTGTAGAGATTTAGTTGTTCTCCTTCCAAGATTACTTGCTCCAGACATACTTGAGCATGTGTGCTGCTATTGATGGACCAAGATAATCTATACAGTAAATTCTACAATGGCACCTTATGCTCCCAACTGAAGGAAATGAGTGTGAAATGAACCTTGAATTCACATGTAGAGTAACATGTCTATATTTCTTATTGAAAAGTAAGTTCTTTAAAAGGTGATCTTTCGTTACCTGCCAATCCATAGACATTCGTTTCCTCCACAGGACAAGCTTTGATCATGTTTCCATCTGATAACATTTTTCCCGTTGTGCCAAGGAAAACAGAGACAGACCCTGGCATCTCTCTAATTATTGAACATTAGATTGGTTTGATTTATTTGAAATATGACAATGGAGAATAATTATTAGAATACTTCCCTTCCCTTTCTCTTGTGTGTGTGTACTTATTTATAATTCATTCCTGTGGCTTTAAATTCTTCTTGAAAAAAAAAGAGAAAAATGTTGTTAATTTAGTTTTTTAAAAATAATACCCTATTTTTATTTTGTAATTTTTTTCCAACAGTCCTGGCCAAATTCTTCTTCAATATCAATGACAAGTTACTTGAGGTATAAAGCTTGGGTGTTGCATTTACCTTACATTTCATGGGTCACATAATCCAATATCAGGGGCACACAATAGTTATTCACTGATACCTTTGTTGTTAAATAATGATGAGGAAAATTCTTTTTCTTCAATCACAAAAAAATAACTATTTTATTAAAATAATTATTTCTTATAATGCTTTACTTAAAAAGTAACATATATATATACATATATACATATATATGTGTGTGTGTATATATATATACATATATATATGTATATATATATACACCAAACACAATGTTTATCTTTTCTCATAAATTACCCAAGTACACTAGACTAGTGGTTCTCAGCCTTCCTAATGCTGTAAACTTTTAATACAATTTAATACAGTTCAATACAGTGATCAACTAAGCCATAAAAGTATTTTGGTTGCTACTTCATGATTGTAGTTATACTACCATTATTAATCATAATGTAAATATCTGTGTTTTCCAGTGGTCTTAGTTGATCCCTGTGAAAGGATCCTTTGAATCCCCCAAGAGGGTCACAAGCATAGGTTGAGAACCATTGCTACTGACCATTTGATGTCACAGAGTTTATAATTTCAAGTGAGGGAGTTGTTTTCAGTGTGTTGTAAAAGAGCCAGCCACACTGAATAGGAGAAACACAAATTCAGGATTCTCTGGTTTCTGGCCTGTTTTGCCATGACATCATGCTGTTTTAGAGAAATATAAGGTTCAGACTGTTTCAACCACATTTCTTTAAAGAGTTGTTAATCTCGAAGTGAACCCATGATAGTTTCTAATGCTTTTAAGAGTAAACTTCATTAATTTAGTACCCACATTTGCTTTTTATTCAATATACTTATATAGCTAGTTAGAAAGAAACATTAAAAATGTAAACATATTTAGAATTCCAGTTTATTTGAACCTATACATTAAAAATTGAATGCCCCATCTCCGGTCACAGAGATCATATAAAGTTGAACTTTGAGTCAAACTTGTTTGCCCACCAAATTGGTATATGTTAAGTGGTATGTAGCATCCATAAATACAGAGAACACAAAAGGTCTTCACCACATCAGAGTTTGGGTAACACTTCATTTCACCAAACGCAAATATAATATAACTTCTCTATTCTATATTTATGGGGCAGGTGTTGACTGTATAATAATAACTTACTAAAGTAATGTCAACTGGCAAAATATACCCCATGCACTGCATTGGTAAATACAGTAAGCGCATAGGAAAATGCTCTGTTTATTTCTGTTTTCCAAACAGGAGGAAGGGTTACAGCACATGGTAATTACCTTGAGGCTTTTGCTTCATGAAGGTAGCTTCCAATTTTATAACCTCAACTCCAGAGGATGCAATCAGTTGTGGTCACAGGCTATAAGTCCTCTTTCCACATCTTCCTGCCAATCAGAGCAAAGCATTCCATCCTGGGACTGGAAATGTGAAAGCTGTAAGACAGGGAGAGCAGGGAAGGAAGAAAATAGCATGGAGTGAGGTCATTCCTGAACAGTTCTAAGCTCTACTCTATGCTTCTCAGCTAGGAAGCAGAAGCGGAGTCGTTTCCAAATACTTTTTATTTATATGGAATTAACTTGGGCTTTTTCACTCAAAATTATTCAAGTCAAAACAATGAATATTTACTGCTTGCATAATGTGTGCCAGTTACGGGGCTACTATTTTAGAAATTATGAAATAAAATATTGTCAATTAATTTTTAATGCTTTTGCTATGAATTCAGTTCACGAGTTCAGCATAATGGACAAATTCCAGTGCTGCACTGATAACTTTGTTGGCTCTGTCTTAGTCCTTTGCCCTTTCTGGAGAGTTGCTATATACAAAACCTGACAGCATTGACAGGCAGGTGTTTGGACATTTTTATTTATCTGTCATTGACTGTGTTATCTGTGATTTAGAAGTAACTGGCATTCCTTGGTATATAGGTCATAGAAAAAAGTGAATAAAGTTGCTTATAGAAGGATTGTCACTAAGATACACACAGCAATTACTGAATTGCTGAGAAAAAAGTAATCTAGACATCACCTTAAAATGATACCAGGCAGAAAATAAAAATTTGTTTTACGAAGTAAAAACAAATGGTAATTTAAGTGAACTACTTAAATTGGATAACTTAAAAGGGTGGGGGTCAAGATTTATATATTTTTATTTTATGTGCATGTTGGAGTGCCTACATGTATGTATGTGTATTGCATGCAAGCTTTGTGCTCATGAAGTCTAACAGAGTGTTACATCCCCTGAAACTGGAATTAACAGGCAAATAAGAGCATCTTGTTGTGGATACTGGGAACCAAAGCCTGAGAACTAAACACAGGTACTCTGGAAGAATAATAAGTATTTCTAAAGAACCATATTTTCCATATAATTTGAACTCAATCATTGTATTCTTATTAGGATATCGATTTATACAACTGGTGACAGTACTACGGGAGATATTAGGGGGCATGATAGGCAGGTTTGGATGAAGGTGCTCATACATGATAGATTAAAGCCCTCTCCTCTACTGAGGAGAAGGGGAGGGGGAAAGGGGTAGAGATTTGTAAGGGTAGACTGGGAAGGGAAGAGGGAGGGGAACTGTGATTAGGACTTAACGTGAATTTAAAAAATAAAATAAAATAAAAGCATTGATTCAATCCTATACATTCAAAATATAAACCAAATTAAAAATAGTCAAAGAAGCTTAACAAATTATTCATTCATGGTGGATTTTTCGATTTTTGCTTTATGATTTTTCTAAAAATTAACATTTTAATTTGAATTTAGTTGTTTGACATTAAATCATGTAAATGTTTTGTATTTTAAAGTACCTTCACAGAAAGACAGAATTCAATATAAACATCAAAACATTCTTTTATCACCTATAATAAAAATGAAAACATTTAATTCTAGCAGTGATAAAGGTCCAATTGCCCTCAAAAAGGGAAGTAAGTAAATATCAAGATAACTGGGTATTTGATAATTATTCTTCCATTTTTATGATGGTAAGTTTGTGATTTGGGTAACAACTGCAAGTAGGTGTTTAAGAGACGTCTTGTTTCCTTCAGTGATGGGCTCACTTTGATTCCCTCTTAGATACGATCGTGAAAGAAAATGGTACTATGCAAAAACTTCCCTTTACTTGAAATTAAGTTTAATAGCTTTTGTATTTTCTAACCAATAAGATAATTTTGAGAAATAAACAATAAAATTTAAATAAAATCTCTTTTTGTATGGTTTTGACCACGCCTAAGTAAGTTTTCAGGTTGTACACAACATTTTGAACCCACTACATTTCAGTAGCTGTCCTTCAGACAGTCTGTTGACTACAGTCTTTATTTAAAAATACAAATTCTAAAGTAGCAAAATGTATCATGTGTATGGTAATACATATTATTGCATTTATTTTGAAACTTGTTGAATTTATACCCCATTCTATATATTCCTTGAGTTATTTTGATGAGGACAAAATTACTCAGGAGTCTTTTGAAAATATTTTATTAATAATTTTATTTCATTGAAAATAGATTTTTTTCTCATATAATATATCTTGAATAGTTTCCCTGTCCTCTATTCCTCCAAGTTCCTACTCACTCTCCTCCCAACCAAATCCTCTCCTTTCTGTCTCTCATTAGAAAGCTAACAAGCTTCTAAGGGATAATAATAAAATTCAATAAAATAAAACAAGATAGAACTAAAACTAACCCATTAGAATTGTATAATACAAACAAATAGAAGGTAAAGAGCCCAAGAGAAGGCACAATACACAGAGACTCACTTATTCACATACTTAGGAATCCCATAAAAACACAAAATTAGAAGCCATAATATATGGGGCACTCTTTCTGCCTCCTGTTCCTCAGTGTTCCCTGAGCTAAGAAAGGAGGCTTTAAGTGGAGACATCGTATTTAGGACTGAGTGTTCTCAGGTCTCTAACTCTTTCCATAGTGTCTACTGTGGTATTTGTATTTGTTCCCATCTGCTTCAGAATGAAGCTTCTCTGATAGTAGCTGAACAAGGCACTGACCTATGAGTATAGCAGAATGTTGTTAAGAGTCATTTTACTGCATGCTTTATTTTTAACAGTAGTATTTTGTTTTCCCCTGAATCGCTGGACTATTGAGTCTCAGAATCTTGGTCATACAGCAGGGTCTAGTGTGAATTTCATCAGATATTGATTGGTTATTTTCTTTTCTTTTTTTTTTATTTTTTTTTGATACTTTATTTACATTTCCAATGTTTCCCCCTTTCTAGGTGTCCTCTTTGGAAACCACCTATC
>CM052700.1:134329722-134352808 GCA_028551405.1 Uromys caudimaculatus
ACTCTTAGTCCAGTGGTTACTGTGAAGTGAAACTTGGGTATTCCAAACGTTTGGGCTAATATCCACTTATCAGTGAGTACATACCATGTTCGTTCTTTTGTGACTGAGTTACCTTGCTCAGGATGATATTTTCAAGTTCCATCCATTTGCCTGCAAATTTTATGAAGTCATTGTTTTTTATAGCTGAGTAGTATTCCATTGTGTAAATGTACCACATTTTCTGTATCCATTCCTCTGATGAGGGACATCTGGGTTGTTTCCAGTTTCTGGCTATTACAAATGTGGCTAATAGAAGAGAAATTGGGGAAAATCCTCGAACACATGGGTACAGGGGAAAAGTTCCTGAACAGAACACCAATGGCTTATGCTCTAAGATCAAGAATTGACAAATGGGACCTCATGAAATTGCAAAGCTTCTGTAAGGAAAAGGACACTGTCAATAAGACAAAACGACAACCAACAGATTGGAAAAAGATGTTTACCAATCTTAAGTCTGATAGAGGGCTAATATCCAACATATACAAAGAACTCAAGAAGTTAGACTCCAGAAAACCAAATAACCCTATCAAAAAATGGGGAACAGAGCTAAACAGAGAATTCTCAATTGGTTGGTTATTTTCACTAACTGTGTGCCCATTATACTAGTATGAATTGAAGGCAAGACATCATTATACATCAAAGGGGTTGTGACTGGGTTGATGTTTACATTTCTTTATTGGTAGAGTACCAGACTACCTTCTGGTACCAAAGATACAAGATCAAAGGGATGAAGAATCTATTTAGGCACCACCTCAACAACTCCACACTCAATTAGTGGAGCTGTTGTCTTCAGCAAGGGGCCCGGCCATCAGTTTGTGGAGAGCAATTTCTAGCCTTGAAAATAGGCTGCATTGATTGGGTATTCCAATGGAACCTCTTTGGAAAACAACTCAATTAAATGTAACCCAGTTCCAATACTGGAAGATTCATTTGGTGAAAAGAGAAGGCCAGTTGCCATATGGGACTGTGTCTTCACATGTGTTTTGAATATTTCATTTAGACCGCCTTCATAGATGTATATGTTTAAGAAGCTTCTACTATGTTAGGTTTTCATACAACCTCTTAAATATCCTTTAATTTTAGCTATCTCTTCCCATATTTCTATCTTTGTCCCCCTGCTCCCTTCAGTTCCTCACCTGGTTCTCCAGTTCTCTCATCCATAATTTTCTATCTATATCTCTTTTCAAACTAGATCTATATTCACCCCCTTCCCACATATCATAACTCTATACCGAACACCTGTGGTTCTACAAATTGTAGAAATTGTAGCTTGGTTATCATTAATTTAACAGCTAATATCCAAATGCAAATAAATACATAGTCTTTCTGGGTCTGGGATACAGCAGGATGGTTTGTTGTTGTTGTTGTTGTTGTTGTTGTTGTTGTTTCCCTAGCTTCATCATTTTACCTACAAATTTGATGATTTTGTGGGTTTTTTAAAACCTGAGTAATAATCTATTGTGTAAATGCACCATGTGTTCCTTATCCATTCTTCTATTGAGGGACATCTAAGTTGTTTCTTATTTTTGGTTACTATAAACAGACAGCAACGAAGAATGTTGAGGTGTACCTTTTGAGGGATTCTTGGGGATATTACCAAGAGTGGTAGAGCTGGGTCTTGAGGTAGATTGATTTGCATCTTCCTCAGAAACTGCCACACTGATTTGCTTAGTGGCCATACAAGTTTGCACTCCCAGCAGCAATGGATGAGTATTCTCCTCATTCCACACTTCACCAGTATGAGCGGTCACTTGTGTTATTGATCTTAGTCCCTGTGTCAGATGTAAGATGATGCCTCAGAGTAGTTCTGATTTGCATTTCTCTGATTGCTAAGGATGTTGAACATTTAAGTGTTTTTTTCAGCCATTTGAATTCCTTTATTGAGGCATGTTTATGAAGGTCTGCACCTCATTTTTAATTGAGTAGCTTTCCTCATAACTAGCTTTTTGGATTCTTTACATATTTTGTATACTAGCCCTCAATCACATGTCTAGTTGGTAAAAATCTTTTTGCATTCTCTAAGCTGCCATTATCTCTGAATGACTGTGTCCTTTGCAATGTGTAAATCTCTCAGTGATGTAAAATCTATTTATTAACTGTTGACCTTACTGCCTGTGGAATGGTGTACTGTTCAGAAAGTCATTTCCTGGACAAATGAATTCAAGGCTATTCCCCAGTTTCAATTCTATCAGCTTCAGTGTATCTCATTTCATGAAGAGGTCTTTAATAGACCCGGACTTGAGTTTTGTGCAAGGTAATAAATATGGGTTGATTTGCATTCTTCTACATGCAGACATCCAGTTTAATTAGCAACATTTCTTGACAATCCTGTCATTTTTATAGTGTCTTCTTCTGACTTGCTTATATAAAAAATTAAATGCCCATAGGTCTGTGGGGTTATGTCTGGGTCTTTGATTTGATTTCATTGATCGGTGTATCTGTTTTTATGCCAATACCCTGAGGTCTTTATTACTATAGCTTTGTAGTACAACTTGAAGTGGGGAAATGGTAATACTCTAGCAATGCTTTTATTGTTAAGGATTGTTTTAGATAGTCTTGATATTTTGTGTTTCTATACAAAGCTGAGAACTGCATTTTCAAGATCTTTTAGGAATTGTGTTGGAGTTTTGAGAGAGATTGCATTGAAATTGTAGATTGCTTTTGGTAAGATGATCATTTTAATTATATTAATCTTACTGATCCATGAGAATAAGAGATCTTTCTATCTTCAAATATCTTGCTCAATTTATTTCTTCAATACCTTACATTTTTAATCATACAAGTGTTTCATTTGCTTAAAGTTTTCCCAGGACATTTATAGTATTTGAGGCAATTGTGAAAAGTGTTGTTTATCTAAATTCTTTCTCAGTTTGTAATTTGCTTTTGTTTGATTGGTTTATTTTTATTAATTGTTATTGAAAATAGATTCTTCTCTTATAAAATACATCCCAACCACTGTTTTCTCTCTATCCACTCCTCCAAGGTTCCTACCACTATCCCTGTCCCCAAGATTCAACCCCTGTCTGTTTCCCTTCAGAAAAGAACGGGTCTCCAAGAAACAACAACCAAACAGGACATGACAAGGCACAATACAACAAGGTAAAATCCCCCATATTGAGTCTGGACAAGACAACCAAATAGGAGGAAAAGAGTCCTAAGAGCAGGAAAAAGAGTCAGAGAGGCATTTGCCTCCCACTGTTAGGATTCCCAAGCTAACAGCTATAACATATGCAGAGGACCTACTACAGACCTTTGCAGGCCTCTTGTTGACACTTCAGTTTCTATGGACCCAGATGTACCCTACTTAGTTGATTCGCTGGGCCATGTTCTCCTGGTATCCTCTGTCCCCCTGACTCTTTCAGTCTCTTCTTCCCCTCTTTTGTGGAGCTCCCCAAGCTCTGAGGGACCCAATGAAGACCTCCAATTTACACACACACACTCTCTCTCTCTCTCTCTCTCTCGGCATAATTTCTGGGTGTGGGTCTCTGCATCTCTTCCCATCTGTTGCTGAAGCTCCTCTAATAAATACTGGACAAGGCATGGATCTATGAGTATAGCAGAATATCATTAAAAGTCATTTTGTTGATTTTTCCCTTTCATTCTCTCTCTCTCTCTCTCTCTCTCTCTCTCTCTCTCTCTCTCTCTCTCTCTCTCTCTCCTCCTCCTCCTCCTCCTCCTCCTCCTCCTTCTCCTCCTCCTCCTTCTTCTCCTCCTTCTCCTCCTCCTCCTTTTTCTCCATTCATGTTTGGTTCTTCCCTATGGTCATAGCTCTCCAAACTCCAGTTTCTGGATATCCATGTAGTGTAAGGCATGGATTTCCTCTTGTGGCATGGACTTCAAGTTAAACCAGACATTGATTGGCCAGTCCTACAAGTTCTATGCCACCATTATCCTATTACCCTAGCACATCTTGAAGGTAGGACAGATTGTAGATGGAGGACTTTGTGGCAGGGTTGGCTCCAGGTTTCTCTTTCCATAGCCTGCAAAGTACCTTCTTGTGCCAAAGAGACTGGAATGTAAGGGTGAAGGCTCTGTGCAGATACCAGCTCAAGCTCTCTGCATTAAATGAGTTATGCGGATGTTGTACTCATCAGTAGGGCTCAGGATGTTAGTTTTAATAGAGTGGCCTTCTGCCCAAGCATTAGTCTATGTTATTTAGCTATTTCCACAGGACCCCCACTTTGGCAACAACTAAGTGAATGCAACCCAATATCACACCTGTAAGCTTTGGCCAGTTCAAACTCGGTATCCTTCGTTATTAGAATTCTTTTCAAGGGTCACCCTTATAGATTTCAGGAAGTTTCCACTACACTAACCTTCCATACCACCCCCCAAATCCTTCTCACTTCCTGCTGGCTCTCCCTGCACCATCTCCCTCCAACCAACCCAAATTGATCTCTGCTCTTCTTGTCCTAACCTATATCCAGTCTCCTGCAAAAATCTGTCACCTTTCCGGGGAAATCATGAATCCCCCATAAAGCCCTCCTCTTTACATAACCTCACTGGATCTGTGGACTGTAGCTTGATTATCACTTACTTAACAGCTAGTATTAACTTATAAGTGAGCACATACCATATTCGTCTTTCTGAGTCTTGGTTACCTAACTCAGGATGATTTTTTTTTCTAGTTTCATCCATTTGCCTGCAAATTTCATGATGTGTTTTTTTGACAGCTGAGTTGTATTCCATGGTGTAAATGTATCACCTTTTCTTTATGCATGTCTATTCTTTGGGTGAGAAACATCTAGGTTATTTCCAGTTTCTGGCTAATGTGAATAAATGCACAATGAATATAGTTGATATAGGCAGACTAATGATCTTTGTGAGTTAAGTTCATACCTACCTACTTTGCTCCTTACTGAAACCATTTAATGTCAGTAAGTGGAATGTGTAGAATTATCCATTTCTTTAAGGTTTTTCAGTTTGGTAGAGTAGAGCTTTTAAGTATATCCTTATGACTCTCTGAATTTCCTCACTGTCTGTTGTTGTCTTCTTTTACATTTCTAATTTTGTTAATTTATATCTTCTATGATTTTTTGAAAATATTTTTGTCCCTTTTTCCTGGGATTTTTCTCCTTCGTCTAGCTATATTAACCTTAGATTTTGTCTTATCATAGTGTCCCAGATTTCCTGGATATTTTATAGCAGGAATTTTGGGGTCTAACATTTTCTCTGCTTAAGGTATCCATTTCTCCTATCATGTCTTCAGTGCCTGAGATTATATCTTCCATCTCTTCTTTCTGCTGGAGAAATCTCTAAGATTTATTTTTGAGTTCCTAAATTTGTTTCCAGATTTCTTTGAGCTTTTTTATTTTGGGGGGGAAGGGGAACAAGGACTTGTTTGTTTGCTTTTGTTTGTTTGTTTGTTTGTTTGTTTATTCTATTTCAACTTTCAAGTCTTTTTTGCTTCCAAAAGTTTATTTGTGTTATCATAGATTTTGTTAAGGAATTTATTCCTTTCCTCTTCAGGTTCTTTATCATATGCATGAAGAGTGTTTTAAGGTTATTTTTTCATGCTACAGCTATGTTACAATACTCAGAGTCTGATGTAGTAGTGGAGTCATATTTTCCTATTATTGATTTCATTTTTTTCTGCTGTGTTTAGGGATTTCAGATTGAGACTATTACGCTTCTAAGTGCTGATATTTTGTCTTATACTTGTTGAGCAGGTGTTTTGTTCCTTGATTGTGTGACCCTCCCTCTTAGGCTTTTAGTGCCATATGGTATGTATGTTAATGGTAAGAAATTTTGAGATCCTCATGAATGTGGCCATTGGTGGTCCCAAGGAAAATGTGTTTCTAGATATTGGGAGCTAACACTTAGGAATGGTCATGGGCTAAAAATGGTTAGGTGAGTGGGTCCACAGAAGGGAGGAAAGCAGGGTGTTCCATCTGTATCAGCACTGTTCCCTGGGACTAGGGGTAATTGTTCTGCTACAGAGCTTGGGTTGAATGAGACTGAGGAATGGGATTTGGATGAATGGAAGATTTGAGGATGTGCAGTTAATCTGCCTGCCTCCCTGGCCAAAGTAGCCTTTGGGCTCCCAGAGAGTATCTGCCAAAGCTGGTGACTGATGATAAAGCAATAAGTTGGGGGAAGGCAAGTTTGAAGGGGGGAGATCTGTGTGGTCCACTGTAGATGGGTCAAGGAGGAAAAGAGAGGTCTCTGCAGACAGTCTGCTCTTTGAGAAATGGAAGGAAAGGTGAAAATCTTCTGTTAGCCTATGTACTTCCATGGCCAGAGTTCATGAGAATTTTTAAGACTACCACTATGTTTGCCGTCCTGTGTGTCTGTCTGGATGTCTATAAACATCACTGCAGCCGATTTTGTTGGTCTTTCAAAGGTCTTGATGACTAACAACAGTACATTCACAGCTTGTTCTCAGGTCTTCACTTGATCCACATTCAAGTGCTATGAGAACAGACATTTCTGGCTCCTCAGATGCAGAGTAAACCAAACAAAATTAGGATGGCATCTCCTTAAATCTCCCGTCTAACTCGTGGCATATTTCTTGGAATAAGATAAAAATTTCCCAGGCCCACTTTGTTTAAAGGTAGAATAACTGACTCAAGTAGTTTCCTCCCTGTAATGTACCATTTCACGCACACATATAGTAAACACTCATTTAGCAGTTTATCTGCACTGGCAGAGAAGATGCTGCAATCCTGTTCAGCATAATGATTGGATCTCTCCTGCTCTCACTTGGAAAGAATGTTTTGAATTCGGAGAGGGGGAAACTCAGATGCAATTACTATAGTTCATTTTTGCAGAGGTGTTTATCCTGAGCAGACAGTGGAACGTACTGAAAAAAAATGACCCAGACTAGACTTCTACACCACAGGCAGGCGTGGGCGGGTCCAGTTGTTTTTAGAGTAGCTATACCAAAGAGGAGATGACTCTTATTTTCTGAGTTAGCTGACTTGCCATGACATGAAAGGAAGCTGTGGGATGGTGACTAAGCCAGCAGGGAAGAGTGGAAAGGACTGGGACTAAAATAGAGTTGGTGTTTAGGACAGTTCCTTAATTGTTGCTTTTGACATGGCTTCCCTCTCCTTTCCATCACATGTCTTTGACAGGCCTTCAGTTTATGTGGCAGTAATTATTTTGTATGCAACCTACAAAATATTAGAGGGTCTTCTTTTTTTCATCTTTTAACAATATTTTTAAGTTAGCATAAATTATTTACTATGGCAATGATTAAAATATTAAATTAAGGGACTGTTAGACCCCAAATCTGGCATATAAATGAAATCTAAATCAGAATCATGAATATTTTTAGGCCTTTCACATTTATAAGCTTTAATTGGAAAAGACACTTTTGTGATTGGCATTTACAATTTTCCCAGAAACTTAACAAGTTAAAAATATTTTTTTTCAAAGAATCTGACAACTCTGTAAAACCTTATATTGTGCTACGTTGGTTGTTAGGTTTGGTTTCACCACACTTTCCTGGACGTATCTACTGGCTGTTTGTTTTAAGTTAATCATCTTGCTCACCCCATTTGTTTCAACTCACAGAACTTGGATTTCTTCAAGTTTTATTTCTTGACTCCATTTCACTGTAACACTGTCTCTGCTCATGAAATGTCAGAGCTTTTTGTAATAATGAAAAAGTCCTACCAACCTTGGTATCTTCAGATCATTTTTTTCTTCAGTTCTCATTTGAAAGCTGGCTAAAGATGTATTACAAAATTCAAAGCAGGGCTGGTAACACACACCTATACCCCAGCCCTAGGGAGACAGAGGCAGAGGCAACTCTGTGAACTCAGGGCTATCCTGGAATGCATATTAAGTTCTTGGGCAATTAGGGTTACATAGAAAGACTTTATCTATAAAAAGGGAAAGGGCTGGAGAATTCGCTCAGTGCTTAGAAGCAGTAGATCCTCTCAGAGAGGACCCAGGTTTGGTTTCTAGCATCCATAAGGCAGTTGTCTATATCTTCAGTTCAGATCTGTATTGATCCCCTTCTCCTGGCTTCCATGAGAAATACAAACTTAGTGTACACACATACTTGCAGACGACACACTCATACACAGAAAATAAACATAAATCTTTTTATTTTTAAAGAAAAGAAAATAAGCAAAGTATCTCTCTGTATACAGCCATGTATTATTTTGGTCTCTTGCTCTTATTCTTGTACTTTTCCCTTTTCATTTACTTAAGACACAATTTTATTATTTTTAATTATATGTACATGTATGAGAACTGATAGATATGTATGTGCACAAAAATGCGGAAGCCTGTGGGTGACAGAAAAAGGACAGAGTCCTTGGAGCTGGAATTATAGGCACGTATGAGCTGGTAGTAGGTGCTAGAATCCCAAATCGGCAAGAACAATGTGAACCCTCATCATCTAAGCCACATATCCAGCCCATCTTTTGTTTCTTATGTTTTTCATATTTTGATCTTTTCTCTTCGTACTCAACTTAATTCATTGGAACATAAATATTTCTCTAGTACTTACTGTTTACCCTAAGTTTCCAAATCACCATTCATCCAACTATTTAGCATTTTCTGAGGAATGAGTAGGTCTTTATTCTATCTATATCTTTTTGGAAGCATGACCCTGGCATTACAGTAGGAACTCTATGTCTGATGATCACTTTAGAAAAACCAAACTTACCTGCTGATTCATCCACTGCAGGCAATCTCAGAAATTTATCTCAGATCCATGGGATTAGGCTGTTGAAATATGCGAGTCACTTAAGACACTGAATTTTTTCCTGAAACTGGAAGGTAGATTTCCCACTTGTATTGTCATACAAATAAACAAAAAAAAAAAGGCATGAATGACCAACACAACAGCAATCCTACTCAACGTACCAATTAACTTGAAGTTGGATATTTCCCTGTGTTGGTGAAAAAAGTCAATTGTTTCAATGTGCTTTTCCCATTACAGTTTTGTGTGGAAGGGCAGGAAGACCAGAAAATAGATCTCTATTCTCGGTGGATGCTCACAGTCAACTATTGGACTGAGCACGGGGTCCCTAATAGAGAAGTTGGAGAAGGGACTGAGGGAGCTGAGGGGGTTTGCAGCCCCATGGGGGAGCAACAGTGTGTCAACTGGCAGGACCCCCACCCCCAGAACTCCCAGGACCATCAACCAAAGAGTACATATGGAGGGATCCATGACTCTGGCCACATATGTGGCCATAATATGTTGGACATCAGTGGGAGGAGTGGCCCTTGGGCCTGAGGGTGTTCGATGCTCCAGTGTAGGGGAATGTCAGGGTGGGAAGGCGGGGGTGGGTGGGTGGGAGGAGCACCCTCATAGAGGCAGAGGAAGAGGGGATGGGATAGGAGGTTTCTGAAGGGGAGACCTGGAAAGGGGAAAACATTTGGAATGTATATAAAGAAAATATCCCTCCCAAAAAATAAAAATAAAAAGTAAACACATGAACAGAAAAAAAAAAATCTCTGTTCTCCCAGCTGAGAGTACGGGATGCATGAATAAGATATTCCTGGGGGTGCCTCATAATTGAAATAGACAGACAGCTTGAGGAGGGGATAGTGTAGTTACTGAAGAGTAGGAATCTCGCTCAAATAGCATGGGGAGAAAATGGTACAATTGAAAGAAACAGAAATTCATAACCAACTTGTATTTTGAAAACTATATTGTCTGTTGGAAATGGAAGACAAAGGCAATAAACACAAGGGACTCAAAACTATCCCCTAGAGTTGTCAAATGTTGACCTCTCCCTAAATTCATTTATTATTTCCTGAGAGTAAGGTTTTTGATAATATTAACAAATTGTTTATTCTATCTTATACCATGAAGTCAGAAATATGCCAGTGCTGCTCCTATTTAGTGACCATACAATGTGTATTAAATGGCCTTTAATTTATTGTTTTATCTAGACATTTAGGATTATTTTTTTACCTTATTGAAAAATGTATTTTTATTTTCACACACATGCGTACATGAGTATGCATGTGAAATAGATATAAATATTCTGATTATTATATGATACTATGTACATGTGTACGTGTGTGTATGTGAATAAATATATATATGTGTGTGGTATATATTATATAATATATACCATAATCAGAAATATATATATATATATATATATATATATATATATATATATATATATATATATATATAATATGGTTATGGTTTCCCCTTCCTCTACTCCCTCCAATTCCTTAGACCCAACCCCTATTCTGTTTCTCATTAGAAAACAAGCCAAACAGCGTTCTAAGAGATAATAATAAAGTAAGATAAGATAAGATATAAGACAAACAGTAACACGTTGCAACTAAACACAACAAACCGAAGGAAAAGAGCCCAAGAGAAAACACAAGAAACAGAGACACACTTGTTTGCATACTTAGGAATTCCACAAAACTTTAAACTAGATGTCACAATAAATGCAAAATATCTGTATAGTAAGAAGAGAGTAGAAAAAATAATTAATTAAATAGAATCAAAAGAAATTTAAAGAAAAGAAAAAAACAAAAGCCCTGACATGACATTGGGAGATAAGGAACTTATCCAAAGATAATTTCTGTTGGCCATCTTCTGCTGGGCTTGCAGCACTCCTGGAAGAGCGATTTGTTTCCCCAGTGGAACTCCCTTGGAGGAAACACAATTTCCATTTGCAAGTGATTATCAATTGGAGATAGCTTCTCCATTATCTAGACTTTTTAATTAGGCTAACATTTATATAATAAAATCCTCCACTATAAGTTACTCTATCACCAACTATTAAATAATAACTTCTGGACTAACCTTTCACAGTGTCATTTGGGGATATATATATATATATATATATATATATATATATATATATATCAATGTATAGTACATTAACATATGAAATGCACTTTTGTTGCTCGGTTTAGTTCATTAAAATGAATTATAAGAATCAGTTTATAGTGATCTTTTTTTTTTTCTAATAGCTTCTGTTTGTATTCCTATGATAATTTTTCTTACACATGGTTTAAATTTTCAAATTTATCCATTACAAAATAACATCACAACATACAACCTTTTACATATGTTCTTTGTAATTTTGAATGTTTATCTTCAGGGACAGCTCCAGAAAGTGAGGTTCCAGTCAGAGGGTGTGTGTCCATGTGGATTTTATTAGCTATGGGCAAGTTCACCTCCATAGGGATTGAACATTTCAGAACAACTGGGAATACCTGCTTTCAAAGCCTTAACTATTGAGTATGCTGTCAAACGTTTGAAGGTCTTTCAGTGTAATAAATATGAACTAGTCGTCTCAGCATAACTTCAGTTTTATTTTATTTGGTGTTAAATGGTGTTTATTTTGCTCTGTGTGTGTGTGTGTGTGTGTGTGTGTGTGTGTGTGTGTGTGTAGATTTCCTCCATGTCTCTTACTCGTGTCTTTTCCATCATTTTGTTTTTACATTTGGAGTCCTTATTTGTTAGATTAGATGAAATGTAATGTTACAAAACATTGTAAGTCTTCTTCTTTGGGACCCAAGTGGTAAATGAGTTATCACTGTCAAATGTGACTTCCATCATCCTTACTACAGAGTAAACTCAGGGTCCTTTCACAGGGACGATGATTCCACTTCTGAGCTGGAGCCTTTCAGAGTCCATCCTAACTGCTTTTTCCAAAAAAAAAAAAAAAAAAAAAAGTAAGCAATGACCTTTCCTGGTGTCAATTAGAGACAAAGGGGAAGGAAGGCAGGTTTCCTATGTAATTGGAGATGTGTGTTCTCTGATGAGAAACATGCTACAGAGAAAGGAGTAGGGGCATTACCTGCCACCTAGCACAGAAGAGCTGAGAGACAGCTGCATTCTTTTCCTCCCCATGCATCTGTGGAGCAGTTCCAGGTGATGGCACCTACATTTCCTACAGAGTCAGAATACACCACTGTGTGAATTACTTAATATTAATTAATATGCTTAACTCTATTATCGTAGGCCCAACATCTTCGCCACATCTAAGATCCTTGCTGAGCCTGTCTGAAATAAGTCATCCGGGAGAGAGTGACAGATGATGGGGAAAATATTTAGTAGTGACAGTTTTAAGATACAAGGATTGATTCCCTTGGGCAATGAGTTTAAAATTTTAGGAAAATATGTCTTAACCATGGTACACATCAGAAATCCTCAGGGAACTATTTTCAAAATTAATTTTCCAAGGATCCACCCAAACTGTAGTGAATCAGAACTTTGTGACTGTGTCCAAGGCTGCTGGCACAGACAGTCTTGTGGCAAAATGGCAAATTTGAGTTAAGGTATGAAATAATACTTGGAATGGGCATAATTTAGAATTTCATGGTCATCCACATATATTCATGCTTTTTATTGGTGCATTTTTAGTTGTCATTATTGAAAGACAAAGAAATACACACATATTTTGATGATAATCCGTTGACAAGCAGATTTATGGCAGATTAATTTTCAGGTTGTAGCTTGTCTTTTTTATGTATGTATAAAAGATGTCTTTCAACTTAGAATTTAAAAATTAATATGGTTAACTATAGTATCTTAAGCATTTTTAGATTAATATTTTATACAGAATATTTTCTTGATATCAAGTCATGACCCTAAATGTTTCCATTTCATAAACAAACATATTTATACTTAATCAGCAAGTTTCAGAAGAGTCTACACTAAATAACAAGACTCTCTCAAAAATAAGACAACTGAACAACTAGAATTCAGCTAAGATGGGGCTTTAGTTCACTGGCTTCAGTTTTAGAAGTTAAAAGCTTAGAAAGTAAAAAAAGTAAAGTACATTAAAGAAAATTCTTTTAAGATTAATGTTTTCACTTAATTCTGAAATTAAACCAGGCTTTTAGAAGGTGGAATAGGAACCTCACTGTAGGCTTTTCTCATTATAAAGGCAGTTCCGACTAGAGCTTATATTAGTCTGCTGTTGAAATAAGTCAGTCTGTGGAAAATAAAATGAGAAGCATAAGATAATTCAAAGAAGTTGTGGGGATGTACAGCAGGTTATTCATTTCTTTAGTTAGCTTTATTTGTGTTTTAAAAGTGTAATAAATATGATAAAGTGTATTTTTATCATTCTTTTCTATCCTCTAAACTCTCCTAAGATCTCCCCACTTCCTACCCAAGCAACATTATATTCCCTCTCAAATAAATAATTAAAGGAAAATGAAACAAACAAACAGACAATACAACAAAAATTATCAAAACAAAAGAAACGGACACAGAGAAGCCTGGACTCTGCCTTGAGTTTGCTAACTACTTTTGAGCACCAGGCCTGCTGCCGTGTGGTTGATATCCAGTATCACTCATATGTAAAAACCTCATTTTTTCCCCTTCCCAGCAGGAATCAAATACAAATAATTTCTTGGTTAAGATGGGAATTTGTGCCCGCTTCCCCTTCTCCATGCTGGGATTTTGTCTCTTTTGAACTTGAGCAGGCCTTGTGCATGCTGCCATATCTTTGTGAGTTCATAGGCACATCTACTCTGCTGTGCCTAAAAGATGTTATTTCCTTGTTGATCTCTCCAAGCTCAAGCTCTTATAATATCCCTGCCTCCTCTTCAGCATAGATCCCTCACCCTTGGGCGAGGACTAACAGAAAGTCTCATTTAGGGCTAAGTGTTTCAGTGTCTCCTGCTCTCTGCACAATCTCCAGTTGTCAAGTCTTAGCACGGTTTTACAAGACACGTTGTGTGAATAAGACTAACCTTTGTCCATTGCACAGCGCTCTGAAGTTTGACATAATATTCTACTATTGTCCCATTGGATTCTAAGTGATTTTTAATTCTAAGCATGTTTTCAAGCATATCTTTTACTAATCCTTTGAAAATGGTTTGTGCATTGGTTATATTCACTCCCCTTTCACAGCTATTCCAAGGCCCAACATTGGATTTTCTTTCCCCATTAGTGCCAATATATGCTGCACAAATAGTCTGGTATGTATGTTCTTCCACTGGAGCATGCTCAATTTATCATGGGCTACATGATAAATTAGAGGCCATTCCTCCTTTCCCCAGAGCTAAAACTTGCCTATAGTTCCACTCTCTGAAGTCATACCACTCTTAGCATACACAGTCTTTGATCTCAGTCGGGCCTTCTTAGTACTTGGATATGACACCAAGCAGAATTTGAAGTTTAAATTTTGCATGAGGCCTACGATTTATACAGTCAGCATTGTGGAGAAAACATGATCTCACTGTGTCGTTAGCCTACTCATTTTTAGCCTCCACTAAGTGAGAGCTTTATATGTAAGCACAAAATACCGATAGTCTACTCAAAAAAGACTCTACTCTTCTGCTACTCCCTCCAAAATGAAGCACCTTTATCCTGTTCTCGAGAAAAAAAGATTTCAGATAAACAGTTCTTAGGTTAGCTTCTGTGCTTTGTATGTCATTTATCCTGCTTATAAACTAGAATCAGCCTGAAGAAAAAGTGAGACAGAAATGGTAGGTTTCAGATGTGAGGTGACATAAGTGACGATTGAGGAATTTCTCAGTCATCGTTGAATATTTTCATCTCTATTAAAATTAATACTTATAAATATAATTACTTGCATAATTATCTATTTCAACCCCTCCGCCACCCACAGCAGACGTCTATGACCATGTTCCTTATTTCATTGTCCACATATATCTGAGACAAGGGACAATGAGTTCAGGGTTTTGAAGAAAAATGAGAGTTAAGAGAAGTTGGTCTGGAGAAGGCAAGTGGCTACCTAGGAGTTTTCAGACAGTAAGAATGCATTCTTCTCATAGCCAAGAGTCCTGTGAGCCATGATAGAAAATATACATCCCCATTTTAATTTGCTACACTTGATGCAGTAGATATCTTTGGTGTTAAATGAAAATATTAAACCCTCATAAGGACATGTATAAGGAAACTATATTTAAAAATCTTTGAGAAATACAAGGTTGAATCAACAGTGGGTAATCCATAGTTATGAGCTTATGTGGGTTTGAACAGATTCTAATGATAGGAAAGCAAAAACTGGCTCCTCAGAGATTTCAGTGGTGATGGGAAGCTGAATGATACTAAACTTCAGATATACTTCTTGACTTATCTCTCATGTGGAAAATAGATTCAAACATCACATCATATACGAAATATGGTCATATAGCTGCTTTCTGTAGATGCAAAATAAAGAACCATTCAAAAATAAGTAAAGCATTTCTTATTTTCTTAGACCAATAGAGGGACTCTGTCGGAGATCAACAGACTCTGGTTTAATTAGTAGGCTTAAGGCCTTGGCTTAATTGGGCCTAAGGCCTTGACTTAATTAGTAGGCCTAATTAAGGGCTTCACAGCAATCATTCCTTTGATTCTTCCCCACTCCCACTGCCTCTTGCAGGTGTTAAGACATTCTGTTTGAAGTAGTCTGCGGCTTCAAAGAAGTCTTGAGATTTCCTGCTATCCTGATTTACAGCAATGTGTGACATTTGGTTAGATAAAGCAACCTTGGGATTCCCTCTACTTCCCACCTTAATTACTTATATACTGGGTCAGAAATAAAGTTCTTTGGAGTTTGATCAGATTGCTGCCTTACTCCCAAGGTATCTCTTGCCTCCTGTCTCTTTCCTTTGTCGGCAGTTCCCTCCTCGGACCCTTGTCAAAAGCCCCGCGGGCTGGGACAGGACTCATTAGTCACGTTTAAAATTTTCCCATCTTTGAAAGACACTCTTAATCCATACTTGATCACTTCCATGAAAGGTGTTCCCATTGGTGTCTGGAGTACCAATAAAGATGGTTATTACAAGTACTAGGGGCCAGCAGTTTATCTTAAATCAACTGGAACAAGAGAAAGGAAATGGGAAAGAAAAGAAGTTACTGGCAATAGGTCATGTTTGTATGTATGTGTGTGAATGAGGTAATGGGACGAAATTATACTACAAAAGTGAAAAACAAACTGTCACCAAATTCAGGAGTCACAGTGATAACCGTGAAAGCAAAGGTCATTAAGGGAAAAAGACTCACACAGGGTGTTTGAAATTCCAGGTGATCCCAACCTTTCTCTGCTTCTGGGAGGTTGGAACAAAGAAGTTCCCTTCTCTGCCAGGAGAAAGATAGCAAGAGATGCAAAATAGAAAAGCAGAACACAGTACCAGAAGCTATGAACTGCTTTCTTCCTGATGCTGGGCAAGGGTACTTTCTATTTGTGGACTGCAACCCAAGGTGGAAATGTGGACCCTTTTAGAATATATAGTTGTTAATACTGAAATAAAAAGTCAATTAGTAAAACCAGAGCATAGTAAAAAAGATAGAAATAGAATAAAATACAGTTAAATAATAAACTGCATTGAATTAAAAACAAAAAATAATGTTATGCAGCTACTAAGTTCAAATTTTATATGTCCAGAGAGAATTCTTATTCCAAATGGAAGTACATATATTTTAAGTACACAATTTTGATAACCTCTATATATTCATACAGCTCTAAGATACTTAGATTATTTGATTATTGTTGACAATAAGGACTGTTCTGAGAAAAGGGGAAAATAGAGAAAACAGATTTTTTTCTACAATGTACTTTATATGCAGGAGAGTAAAACAGTATTAAAGTCACAGATTTTTATGAGAGAAAAATGTTACCCTTAATCTTATCAGATACATACTTATTACACTGTAACTTTAAAAGAAGACTTTTAGACTAATCTGCTAAGGTGGGCAATAGAATATAAAGAGAGAAAGAAATGAGTGTGCGGTTGGAATTTGAAATGTATTCTCCTTGGCACCAGGACCCAGCACAATTACCTAGTTTATTCACCAACTCTAGCTTATAGGCTGTTGCATTCTTATTATCCTTCAAGTATAGCTTGGAAGGGAGTATCACAAAGCTGCTTGCCAACCCCAAAATTTGTGGAAGTGATATAACTAAATAAGCTTTTGTTAAAATATTATATACAACTCACGGGCATTTATGTTTCACTTCACAAATGTTAATCCTCAACTCAGACATTGTCTCACCAAAGAGGGAAAAGCAAAGCCTGTTAAAACCCAGACAGTGCAGCTGAACGGAGGAAATGGGCAAAAGTATAAACAAATCCAACACTTAACCTTGCAATGAAGACGTGTCAACATAAACATGACTGTACTTCTCATTTCCAGCGCATATGATACTGGAAACAGAACGTGAGCTGACTGTGGGTTGTGCGAGCTAAGCCGCACCATTCATTGTACTTCGGAAGCAGCCATTAGAGTACTTCTAGAACCGCTGAGTTGTGTGTACATTTATTTGTTTTGTATCCCTAGATGTTTTCTGTATTCTGAAAACTGCCAGGCAAGTTTTTTTCTGAAAGATCTCTCACTATAAAACTACAGCAGAAATAACAAAGGGAATGCAAGGCGTGTGTCGATTATGCCTTGCTGTGTAATAAACTACTTTAAAACTGAGGAGCTTAGAATAGCATGCATTCATTATTTCTCAAGTTCTCTGGTAGGCTTGGACAGTTCCTTCTGTCTGGGTATGCTCAGCCAAAGCTGATGTTTTAGAGTAGCCCAGCATATGTGTCGGGCTGTTGACAAGAAAGCTGGCAGTAGAGTCCTCATTCCAGTTTCTCATCCCCGGGCCTTTTATTGATGCTTGCATGTGGGAGTGCCGTGATTCTAAAGTAAACCTGGAAAACCAGACCCAAGGCAAAGTCTGCACATCTCTGTCAGCATTACATTTTCCAATAATCATCAAAATAATTTGTGGGGATAAACTGAGAGACAAGGGGGTAGGAAACATTAATTTTAAAAAATCAATTTTATTGGTTCTTTCTAAGTATATAGAATAACTTACAATATTATGACATTTGTGAACGTGTGTATAAGGTGTCAGCTTTACCCCCCCACACACACATTATTCAGTCATTTTGCTTTCTCCTCCCAACAGTGTCCTCTCCCTTTATATAATAGTTCATCCTCTTCTTCTCTCTGTCCTCTCTCTTCCTCTCCAGCTCCCTTCCTCTCTCTCTCTCTCATCCCACATATAAGAAGAAAATGTGAGTGACACTTGTTTTTCTGAACCTGGCTTTTTTCATTTAACACAAAAATTTCTAGTTCCTTCAGTTGCGGCTGTTTCCTTTAGACAGGAGCAATTCTGGGTTAAACATTTGGAGATGAATGGGTGGCCCCATCCCCCAACCGGGGGCGGTGCCTAACTTCAGGATATGGTCTCTACAGGGTCTCCCTTCCCTTTGTGGGGTATTTCAGCTAATGTCCTCCCCATTGGGTCCTGGGAGCCTCTTGCTTTCCTGGCATCTGGAACTTGCTGGTAGCTACTCCCAGTTCCTTAATCCCCATTGCTACATGGCTCAGTTTAATTTCCTGACCCTCTGTATATCATCCCTGTCTCCTCCTATACCTGATCCCGCCCCATTTTTCCTTTCCCCTCCTCTCTTCCTTCCATGTCTCTCCCACCCTCTACCTCCTGCCCCATCTGGGGATCCATCCTGTATACAGACACCAAAGACTGACACTTACTGCTAATGGCAAGAAGTGCTTGATGAAAGGAGCCTGATATAGCTGTCTCCTGAGAGGCTCTGCCAGAGCCTGACAAATACAGAGGCAGATGCTCATGGCCAGCCATTGGACTGAGCACCGGGACCTCAATGGAGGAGTTAGGGAAATGATTGAAGGAGCTGCAGACGTTTGCAGCCCCATAGGAAGAACAACAGTATCAACCAACCAGAACCTCCAGAGTTCCCAGGGACTAAACCACCAACCAAAGAGTACACAGGGAGCGACCCACCATGGCTCCAGCTGCTTATTTAGCAGAGAATGGCCTTTTCAGGCCTCAGTGAGAGGAGAGGCCCTTGGTCCTGTGAAGGTTCCGTGTCCCAGAGTAGCGGAATGCCAGGGCGGTGAGGTGGGAGTGGGTGGGCGGATGAAGGAGCACCCTCACAGAAGCAGGGGGAAGGGGGAGGAGATAAGAGGTTTGCGGAGGGGAAACCAGAAAGGGGATAACATTTGAAATGTAAGTAAATAAAATATCCAAAAAGAAAAAGATCTCTAGTTACACCCATTTTCATGAAATTAGCATGATTCATTCTTCGTAATGTCTAATAATATTCTTTGTGTACATATACCACATTTTCTTTATCAATTTTTCCATTAAAAGAAAGCTATGTTTTTCCAAACTAGGATATTGTTAACAGTGCTGCAATAGTCATTATTGTGGAGGATATGATTTTAGAATAAAGGCGATAATTTGTGATGACATTATAAATAGTTTTATGATTCTTCTGTTAATTTTAAATAGTGTCTTCTGTGAGACGTGGGACTTTCTTCATAAGTTTCATTATCTGAATAGTCAAAGTGCTACATTTGATTTTAGAGCCTGAAGCTCTTTTGATCATGAAGCTAATGTTTTGAGATTCTATAATGGAATTATCAAATGGTAATTGCCTTCATCATCTTTGATATTATTTAAATTTTAAAGAACATAGAAAACTCTCATCCCTTTTAGACAATCTTCATCTGATCTTTGGGCACAGAGGTGAAGAGGACATAATTTGAACACCAAATTTGCATTTTCTTATCATTTTTAAAAAATTACACATCTGTTCATGTTTGAGACATTTTGGCATTTCCATATTTAGTTATGAGTAGCTCTGATGATTTCTGGTAGGTGAGAAGGAGAAATAGAGAAAGGAGAGTAACACAGAAATGGCCCCTGGTACCTCAGAAATATGCACATGTGAAATGTCAGTTACATTGCCTGTAGGTAAGACCCAACTGGAACTTAGGCATATAAGCATCAATAATGAGGTATTTATCAAATCTAAACTATTCTTCTTTATGGCAATGGCATGATATATACAAATAAGCACACAAAGAACATTCTCATTAATAAAACATAGGTTAGTTGCAACAAGCATAAGGGATGATGTACAGAGAAGGGCAGTTCTGCCACACCCAATTTCGTTCCTTAGGCTTTGAATACTGACAAAAACAATGCACAGGCATGGCACAGCAGCCCAGCCGCTTGTTGTCCTGCCATACCTGAAGCTGTGAATTTAATCAACAACTGTGAAAGAAACATATAATAAGGCAATCGGGAATCTGTATGTACAACTCAGACCAGATTTCCTTATAGAGCTGAGTGATTTAGTTCATAATGTAAGAGCTGAACATCTGAAGTCCTCATGCAATCTTCAGTTTCCTATTTTGTCACCTGGGTAAGAAGCCAGTTTAACAACTGTAAAATTAAACCTTTCAGTGGGTACAATCATAATTATAAAATAACATGAAGTAAAGAAGATTAACATTTGTTGCATAATAGATGCTTATTAGCTATGAAGCCTATTACTAAGGTTGTGATTTTTTTCCTCAGGAAAACAAGGGGAATATTTCATTAAACATAAACCTCTAGCACATCATTTCCACATGTAATTATTAGCACTAGAACAATCACAGATGTGCCAAAAACTTAAAATGAATACAAAACAGTAACATCAACCAGCTCTTCCTAACCAGCCCTGATGCTAATTTTTAGACTTGATGAACTGGCTGGTTTCAGTTATTTGGTTTTTGGATCAATGGCCACTCCTCCTTCGTATGAGAACTGAGAGTACTAATTCTGAAACTGGAGGATCATCTTCCATAGAGTGTTCGTTGGGACTCGGGAAGGCAAGTACATGCAGATTCTTACTGAGAGTCTGGAAAAAAATTAAGTATCTTTATAAACCCTATGCTTCCTGTTTATTGTCTCCAATAATTGGCCAGGTGTTAATAGAAGCGAACTTTGAGGTTCCAAATTCTTTCCATCCACTCAAGACCCCTGGGGCAGTATTTACCTCAATGGAAGATCAAATTCCCCCAGAGCACAGGAAGAGAGCTGTTTATTATAAGCAGTTAGTTGCCAAATGCATTGTTGGAAAAACAGCAAAAGGTTATTTCACTGGACTCCACAAGAACACCTCATGGCTCTCTGTTTTTGTTGGAGGTTAGATGACTGCATTAAGGAAGGGTGTAATGGAATGCCGAATACTCTGCATGAATACAAAATCACAACAAACAAAGCCCACCTTTTCAAAACTAGCTGCCCAAACTGCTGAACCAAGTAAGAGTATGGCGAGAGTTACACTCTTTGAAACCCCACCAACATGGGATATGAGCCAAGTCTTAACCCCAATCAAATCTGAGATGCTCTCCTGTGTCACCACCTTGTTTCTCCAGAAAAAAAAAAAAAATCTTAATCATCTGTTGGAGATAATTTGAAAGCCATTCATAGCTGTAGAAACAAAGACAACAGAAACTTTATACTGTGTATGAATGCTATTTTTTAAAGTAAATTAAGAGATGATTAAGATAAGATCTACATTTGTACCTACTTTTATGTTCCTTTTAATCTCAACATTTCAGCCACATTTTGATACCAATTTTAATAGTATCTCTTATATCTGTGTAGGAAAAAAAAAAGCCCTTTAAGTCTCAACTAAGATTCTACTCTCTGTTAAAATATATCCACATTTTACTCCTAATTTCTTTACTCCTTATAGATTATATATATACATATATCAGAAAATTAGCTTCCTTTTAAAGATAAAATAATTTCAATATTTTCAAAAGAATAATAGTAAATGTATGTGATTTAAATGGAAAAGTATAATCAAATTTTTTCTATAGTATATTTTGTTATGAAAGTAATTTATTGAGCTAAGATTCTTTTTTACATCTTTAAACACTTTCTATTTCAACCTTGCTTTTTCCTATTAATTTATTTCTTTCTTCGCTTTGCACTTTCACTCGTTGCCATTCCCCTCTCAGTCCCCCTTCCCCTTTGCCTCTGAGAGTGTGGAGGCCCCCCTGGCTATAGCCCTACCCTGGCACATCAAGTCTCAATAGGGCCAGGCACATCCTCTCCCACTGAGGACTGAAAAGGCAATCCAGTTAGGGGAACCTATTCCACAGACAGGCAATAGCTTTAGGGATAACCCCCAATCTAGTTGTTAAGACCAAGCTATACATCTGCTACATATGTGCTGGGAACCTAGGTCTGTAGTGCCATGAAAGTGTTACTGAACACCCCAAAACCGACAAGAGCCTATCTGATGACACAAATCACAATAGGGCCTTTATTTCAGCTAGCTCAGGCCCCTCAGTCCACTGCCAACACACAGGACAGTTTTGGTGGAGAGACGTGCCACACATCTGTTGAAGTAAGGCTTTATAAAAAGCAACACGCAATGAGTGAGCTAGCCTGGCAAGCATCTAATTGGAGAGCTCCTATGGCCTTTAGCATCATTGGCTGCTGCTGGGAGTCAAATCATAAACTTAACTTGTATTTCCCTCTGCATTGGTGGTCGTCAGGCACGGGGTGGGCTTGTTGGGAATTAACCTGGAAAAGCTGGATTGTTGGGGCAAATTGACCTAGACACTCTGGTTTGTTGGAATTAGCCTAGAAACTGGAGCTAGGCTTAGGTTTTGTTGGGGGTTGGGGGTAGGTAATGTGGAATTAATGGTAGGTACCAGCCTGTTATATACCTGAGTTCAAGCTCTCTAAAATGGAGTCTGAACTTAAAAGATTTGGTCTCTCAGGTCCTGTAAGGAGCGGTTAGAGTATTCGCCATTACAAGATGGCGCTGACCTCCGCTGTCGCTCTAAGGAAACTTACGGATAGCGCGGGAAAACCCCTGAAGCGCATTATGGGTGTACATGACTAATCACCGCCCACTCCCGGGGCGCGCCAATCAGTGGAGGACACGCTGCCTCAGGGCTATATAACAGCGCCATTTTGGGGCCCCGGGGTTCCTCCTCCATCAACGGCTGAATAAAGCTGAACTGCAGACGAGGCCTGCATGTCGCATGTCTTCTTGCTGGCGAGAGGTGTGCGGGACAACTGGTGCCGAAAACCCGGGACGCCGGGAACCTTTTGACACCGAGGGGAACGCCCCGCCCAACGGACGGGGAGGCTTCGCAAATCTGCTGTGGTAGGTGAGCTCTCTCAGGTATGCTGGATTCTGAATTTCTGACGGGGTCGTTTGCGGGTGATGCACTGCTGGGACTTCTCTTGGCAATTGTGATTGCTGCCTGCTTCCTTCTGGTCTCATGTAAAAGGGAGATAGCTAACGGCCAGGAGGCACTAGAAGACATTCAGGATAGTTTATCTGAGTCGGAGCGGGACCA
>CM052700.1:134353308-134469990 GCA_028551405.1 Uromys caudimaculatus
GGTAAGGATGGAATGCTCTCAGAATATTGGTCCTTGATCGCCTATTCACTCATGACGGAATTCGCTTGATCGAGCCTGGTTCTGTGTTTTGATACCACTGTAGGGAGGTGTGGCCCTATTAACCCAGCTGACCCCCCTCTCCTTCTTACTTGAAAGAATAGGGGGAGATGTAAGGAGCGGTTAGAGTATTCGTCATTACAAGATGGCGCTGACCTCCGCTGTCGCTCTAAGGAAACTTACGGATAGCGCGGGAAAACCCCCGAAGCGCATTATGGGTGTACATGACTAATCACCGCCCACTCCCGGGGCGCGCCAATCAGTGGAGGACACGCTGCCTCAGGGCTATATAACAGCGCCATTTTGGGGCCCCGGGGTTCCTCCTCCATCAACGGCTGAATAAAGCTGAACTGCAGACGAGGCCTGCGTGTCGCGTGTCTTCTTGCTGGCGAGAGGTGCGCGGGACAAGGTCCAGCCTGTGAAAGCTCTTTAATTGGTGGTTCAGAATCTAAGATCACCAAGGGTCTAGTTTACTTGATTTGGTTTGGTCTTCCTGTGGAGTTTCTGTCCCCTTTGGAGCTCTCAATTCTTCCCCCAACTCTTCTCTAAGAGTCCCCCAAGAGCCATTCAATGTTTAGTTGTGGATCTCTGCATCTGTTTCGGTCAGCTGCTGGGTGGAGACTCTCAGAGGATGGTTAGTTATGCTAGGCTTTTGTCTGAAAGCATTACAGATTATCATTAATAGTGTCAGGGACTAGTTCAGCTAGGTTTTGTTTTGTTTGTTTGTTTTTTCTACATTATTGGCATATCCTCAATTTCCTCATAATATTAACTATTATGAAAAAATTAAAGAGGTAAGAATTTCTTTAGGTGTTTCTCAGGAAATTCTCAAGAAATGCTCAACATCCTTAGTCATCAGGGAAATGCAAATAAAAACAAGTCTGAGATTCCACCCTACACCAATCAGAATGGCTAAGATCAAAAACTCAGGTGACAGCAGATGCTGGTGAGGATGTGGAGAAAGAGGAACATTCCTCCATTGTTGGTGGGATTACAAGCTGGTACAACCACTCTGGAAATCAGTTTGGTGGACCCCCAGAAAAATGGACATAATACTACCTGAGGACCCAGCTATACCTCTCCTGGGCATATACCCAGAAGATGCTCCAACATGTAATAAAGACACATGCTCCACTATGTTCATAGCAGCCATATTTATAATAGCCAGAAGCTGGAAACAACCCAGATGTCCCTTATCAGAGGAATGGATACAGAAAATGTGGTACATCTATACAATGGAGTACTACTCAGCTATTAAAAACAATGACTTCATGAAATTCTCAGGCAAATGGATGGAACTTGAAAATGTCATCCTGAGTGAGGTAACTCAGTCACAAAAGAATGAACATGGTATGTACTCACTGATAAGTGGATATTAGCCCAAACGTTCAGAATACCCAAGTTTCACTTTACAGTAACCGCTGGACTGAGAGTGAGGTCCCAGATGGAGGAGTTGGAGAAGGGACTGAAGGAGCTGAAGGAGTCTGCAGCCCCATGGAGGGAGCAACAGTGTCAACTGGCCTGACCCCCCCCCCCGTCCTCCTGGAGGCTGGACCACCAACCAAAGAATACATATCAAGGGACCCATGGTTCGGACCACATATGTGGCAGAGGAGGGCCTTGTTGGCTATCAGGGTGAGGAGAGGCCCCAGTAAAGGGGAATATCAAGGTGAGAATACAGGAGTGGTGGGCGGGTAGGTGGGAGGTGGAATTCCCTCATAGAGGTGGGAGCGGGGGAGGGGATAGGCGTTTTCCAAAGGGGAGACCTAGAAAAGGTGAAACATTGGAAATGTAAATAAAGTATCAAAAAATAAAAATAAAAATAAAATTAAAAAAAAAGAGTTGAGAATTTATTCATTAAAAAGTGTGCTTTTTTATAATAAAAATTAATTTTTATTATAAAATAAAACCATTAAAGGAAATTCTCAAAATTTTGAATAGTATTATCTGTTTGGGTTCCTTAGCAGTAATAGAGTAGAATACAATTTTTGAAAAAGAGGAGAAACTTCATTGGAATACAAAGATGGTTATTAATTAGACTGGCTGTAACAGCAAGCCTTGTCCTTATTAAGAGTGACTGACACTGATCTCTCTGAAACCTACCATGTTTTAATAATAATGGAAAGCAATATGTACAGTATTCTATCCCTAGCAACAGGGAAATAGATCATGGCTGATTTTGTCAGTTCTTGAACAACAGGATACATTTGTACAAACACAGATGAATATATATCATCCTATACACCTAGATTGTGTGGTATGACCTAACATATTACCATGATTAATACTGCAGGCAATTCATGGAGAAGCCTTGTACACACAGTCCCTTGTTGACAGAACAGTTGTTATGGGCCTCACGAAGGAAAAGATGAGTAGACAGGCACTTAATGAGATTATCTAAATCAACTCATTCGCCTCCAATAAGCTGGATTCAAATATCCCTGAGACATCAAATTTTAAATTAAATTATCATAAGTAGCAATCTTAAGTCGGTGCCAGTGTAACTTTTCTTTTGCCATTCTCACGGTTATGCTAACCTATAAATATGTTACAGTGATAGCTAACCAGTATTTTGTTATCACAGCAAATCATTGACGTCATTTTTTCTTGGGTTCACTTATTTGTTATTCTTCTGTGGAGCTGGTTTTCAGCATTTCAAGATGTTCTGCAGTTCTCCTAATGTTCTGTACATTGTGACAAAACCAGAATCCTCTTCTTTCAGGAAAAGCAAACTTGCCCAATTTTGGTTGTCTTCGACATTTGTTTTATCTTTTGAATTTGTAATTACATCACCCCTGCTCCCTGTTCTCCCTTCCAACCCTCCCATGTACAACCCTTGGGCTCACTCCAGTTCAACTGCCTCTTTTCTTTAATTGCTGTTATCCACACACAAATGCCTGTTTTCCAAAATAAGTACAAGCTGATCAGTATGTATAATGTTATATATAATGTGATCCTGGGACTGACCACTTGATGTTTATTTAATATTGTATATCCAACAAGAAGGGTGTCTTCCCTACAGAACACAATTTATCCCACTCTCAGCATGGCCCAGCTGCCCGTACTGCTCCTTTGAGTTTTCTCCCTTCCATGAGAACATGTCCACTGTTTTCATCCTTGGTCAGGTATTGCTTAAGCAGTCAGGTTAACTAGACTTTATGAGCACAGCCCCCTTGATATTTCTAGGAGACACAATTTCACAGCAAACATCTTGTTCCTCTAGCTTTTATTATCTTTCCAGCCATACTTGTATGATATCCCACTGGCTTAGCTACAGATAGTATGTTGTACTATTTGGAAATGGACGCCACACAATCTCTGAGTCTCTGGACCTTGGTCAGTGGAGGTTTTCTGTAATGTCTCTGTCTGTTGCAAGGAGAAGTTATTTTGTTGAGAAGTGAGAACCACAGATCTCTGAAGATCTATGGTGAGTAGGCAGTTTTACATAGGGAATGTCTCAAAAGTTTTCTTATAAGATACATTTTTATGATAAAGGTTATATAATTCAAAATTGCCCACCTTAATAATTTTAAGTGTCACCACAGTCTTCTGTTGCAAATTTAAAGTTTTCTACTCATGGAACAGCGTAACTTTCTCCTTCACCATCACCGTATATCACCACACCCCAATTCTACATTCTGTCTCTGAACTTGGTTCATTTAAACATCTCATATAGGTAGCATTTGTCTTTCTGTGATGTTCTTATTCCCTTTGGCCTGGTGTTTTCTAAGTTTGTGTTTTATCAGGTAAACTTCTTCTCCAACGCTAAATAATATTCCAATATAGCAGGCAGTACTTATGTATTCTTCTGTGTCAGATTTTGGATTGCTTCCAACTTGTGCGTATGGGAGATACTGCTGCTTTGAACACAGGTGTGGCAGTAACCCTATAGCTTACAGTAAATAATTGACTTCGTTCCAGGTTTAATTTAAAAATCTTTATGATCTTAAATGTTTCTTTTAATATTATAAGGATATTTGTTGTTGAATTTAGGATGAAGTTTTACGGCCATCTCATCTCATTTTCTATCAGGGGGTTTAATTTGTTCTGTTTTTATTATAGAAGCAAGAAAAAAATAATTTAGCAGAAAATTAAAATGGAAAAGCCAGAGGTAGCAACAAGCTAAGAATACGGTTGTGTGAAACCTTATTGTTTAGAATAAAGTCTTTACAGAGAACATCAGAGGTGTATATTTTTAAAACTTAAAAGGCATTGTTAAATGCTTGCCATTTTGTTAATATTAAATCTGTAGCTAATTAATTATTTTGCAGAAAATTTATCTACAAACCAAATAATATTACATTGAAATTAACTGTGGTACAAACTTTACTTGTGTATGTGGGGTGTGAGTGTGGGCATTCACATAGGTGAGAGTACACATACATGTGTGTAACAGTTAAATGTGCCTGTGGACGTCCACGTACTTTTAATGCATTTATTCCTTTTTGCAAGGACTCTCACTGGCCTGGGACGTATAGGCTAGTCTGGTTGGCCAGTGTGCCCAGCGTTCAGAAGTCTCTACTTCCATAGCCTTAGGACAAGGCAAACTTCAACTTACGCTGTAAAATCCTTAAGAGTATAAGACGTACTAGGGTTTTAGAATGAGTTTCTAGAATTTATTTCTTATACTTAACAGTATCTTTATATCTCTAACAAATTCCTTCACCTCCCCAGCCTTGTTAGCTAGCTAGCCATTATTCTATTTTCAACTTTTGCAAAAGCACTAAATGAGCGGGACAGTTTAGTCTCTCTCTCTCTCTCTCTCTCTCTCTCTCTCTCTCTCTGTTAATTTTCATTAATAAAAAATTCACCAGGTTCTTCCATGATGAAGGAAATGAGAGGACATCCTTGTGCTCATCCCCGGCAAGTTCTCCATTGCCTGTGTGTAGCACAATTGCTTTGCTCATTCATCCACAGAGAGATACTTAATTTGATTCCATACATTTTACAGTTAAAAACATAGAGTATTATTTTTGTGTTTGTGTATTTATGTTAGTGAATGTGTATTTATTCATGTAAACGTGGGTATAAATGCATGCATATACCCCTATATATGGAGGCCTGTGGACAGCACTGGGTATCATTCCTATTATGGCACTGAATACCTTCATTTTATGGCACAATACATGGTGATTGTACTTAGGATCTAGGCATCAAAGTGAGGCACTTATCGTTGTTAAGCAAATGCTTACCTGCTAACCTACCTCCCAGTCTCCAAGATTCATGTGTATCTGACCAAGAAGGAAAAGGGGATTAGAAGGCTATCAATACAGAGAAAGAAGATTTCAATATCTGTATGGCTGTTCAGAATTTTACATAACTTGTGTATGTATCATGTTTGGTTTTAGCAAAATAGGGATATTTTGGTCCTCTCCTTTTCATCATTTCCACATTTCTTCTGCTTACTAAGTAAGATAGCAAGCTAGTAACATTTTATAGAAGTTGCATTTTCCCCAATGTTGTTTATATGTATTCTGTTACTCACAAAAGTCTGATTTAAGATCTTTTGTAACAGATATACCACTAGAATTTTCAGTGGAACAAATTCATTCCATCTGACTGTATTCCAAATATCTGCATTACACAAAGAAAAGTGACTTGAACTAAAATACGGGACCTCAGAATTGTTAAATGTTGTGATATTCAAACATAGCGCAGTTCATTTAATTTCTTATCACTCTAGACTGGTAGAGTTCATTCATATAGTGAAAGCAACCATTGTATTATATGTATATGCATTTCAAAACATTATATTGCTTAATTTCAACATATGTAAGAATATATAAATAGGAGCTGTTGCATAAGAATAAAAGAGAAGAAGGAACAATTCATCCATTGAGGTTAGATATTTAAAATTTATTGAAGAAAGTTCAGCCTTAAACATGCTGAATTAAACTCAGAACTCAATTGCTTGGCATCTCTTCCACTAGGGAGCCTATCTTCACATTCTTGGCAACAGAAATGTGGGTTATGGCTAAGGATAAGATAATTAGCCAAGGTTAGTGGCGGCCAAGTGCTGAATGCATAGCAACAGCTAAGTTTCTTGCACAATCAAACCAAATTTTAGGGGAAACCAAGGACTGTTTCGGTTGCCTTTTGATATGCAGCCTGTCTGTGTGGGAAGGGCAAAGGAATACAGAAGTTTTAAAGTCACATGTATTAACTCAGGAAGGCACTGCTTTCTGAGGCTGTCATTTTCAAAAGATTTCATGGAACTTTGATGACTGGGATGGGAATATTTCTTAGAATTTCCTTACAGAAATTGAAACTTAATTTCATTAGTGTTTTCCTCAGTGATAGCCAGAGACCATGACTTGGTTCCTATCTGTTATTTTGCAACTAACTCTTGGCAACATGAGTAGAGTGGGGATGAATTAAGAAATGGCGGCAGGAGAAAAGCCAGCAAAATATCTATTTATTACAGGGTTACTTGGATAGGCAATTAGAGCTCTGGACTATCATAAAACAGTACAGTATGACCCAGAAAATCCTACAAAACAGGGGTCTAGAAATTACCCCACAAAATCATCTATCAGGTACGTGAGGAGGATGTCAGATGCAGGATTCTGCCTCATTTCAGAACTGGAAAACATTTCCGATAGAGAAGGGGAAAAGACAGAAATATTTGCAGCAAATAGCACACTAAACACTGTTTGTCAGGGTTGTCTTGATGAGATGGAAAGATGTTTACCTCAGCCATATGGGCAAGAAGAGGTGGAAGCTGCTTTAGGGAACTTCAATTAAGGTTGAGCCAAAGCATCTAGATTTGAATACAATAGCAGAGTCTGTGTCTATACCTACAATGAAAAGCTACATATTTATCTTATCAAATATAAGTGAAATAATTGGAATGAATTAAAAGAAATATATCCTAAATACTGTTAAACATGCGTTCAGCCCACTGCCTTAAGGAAAAGAGTTAACCGCACAGCACATGAGACAATATTTGCAATGTTTGAAGCACTGGCGTGCCATTTCTACACCATTAGTATATTTTCCCTTCAATAAACATCTCCACCATCTTTTTGTTATTTTACTTTATTTTTTAAAAAGCTACAGGGGTGTGTGTAATTTTTTTTAGTATTATATTGTACTGTTATCTACTAGCTTGTTTCTTATATGTTTATAAAATAATGCAAAGAATATTATGAATTTAGACAAATTGCATCTGTTTCAATTATCAGTCCTTGGATTTACCAACAGAAGAACAGTTTTGCCAATGTACTGCATGATTTCAAACAATATTTTGACAACCAAGCATCTAGCCATTATGTTTCTAAAGCAGTTTGTTTTTATGCTTGCTGTAATTGCTGTTAAACAGCTAAAATTCAAAGCAAATGAGAGTAAACAAACTTGAGCTCAGCTATCATGGGAGAAGTTTGTACTTCACGCATCCATGTTCTTCCTTGCCTAGCAAAATGACATGAGAGTGTATACAGTATGATGACTAGAGTGACTACCTGAACAGGAAACTGTTGTTAATTAACTTTTAACTTGTGGATTTATCATAAACTGCTAGCTTACTTATCAATTATTCATATTCTAAAGGGAAACATTCAATTACTGTTCTCAAAGCACATTTTAAAAAAATTGAATGTGTTGACTCAGAGTTAAGTTATACTAAAGAACAGCAGGAAGTTGTCATTAGCTAATCTGGACTTTCTCAACTCTGGTGTCCAGTAGCAAAGTCATTTAAAAATTATATGCATCCCAAATGCAGTTGGAGCTTTGGCTATATCCAGGAGCCTTAGGTCTGGACTTTTATCTACTTAAGCATATATCTTTCACATTGTCTCCTTGTCTATTTCATGTTCAAGTAATAATTTATATGCACAAATGGATAAAAACACCCAAACTAGGGAGGAATAGTGGGAAGTTGCTTAGAAATCAAAACATTTTAAAATAGTCCAGCTGTTCTGATATGGCTATCACACCAACTATTCCTGATGGCTAGATGATGGTAAGAGGCAAAACGAACTTCCAAGGCAGCTGTTTTGCTACCATGCTTCAATCATTGTGGTATGCACTTATCATTGTATGTGATGCACCCCATATGTAGACATTGAAAAGATGCCAGTAAGATTCACGTGCTCTTCAGAAGATGCAAATTCCTTACTGCTGCTCTTGGTACTGTTTGTACCCGGAAGCTACACATCATGCAAATGCCTTTAGTCAAAGACCGGAAGTATGCGTTCACCATAGAACAGCTTCTATTCATTTTCTAAAGATTCCAAGCCTAATGGGAAGAAGTGAACCAAATTCCCTGAGTTTCCTGACCCCAATACCTGTGACTGCTCAGCCCTCACTCTTCAAGCTGCTTCTTAATCTAGGAGATAGGAGAGAAGAGGCTAAGAACCTAGGCTGGAACCACTCAGGATTTTCATTAGTAAGCTAACAACTTTTTATATGTGACTGTGTTATCTTCTATAAAATAATCCTTGTAATAGTCTCTTCCAGGAGGTAGCTGTGAGGATTACATGAGTAATTTAAGAAAAAATGGCCTGATCTGTTCCAAATGTCCCCCAAATCATTATCATTGATGGAAAACACTGACTTTGCTTATCTTTCACTCAAGGATGACTTCACCAGTAGTGGAGCTTGTCTCTGTCTGACCTTGTAATGTAAAGAAACGGTATGAAAGACTACTTCACCAAACTTCTCCCACTGTCAAAGATCAAATATAAACATATAAATTTAGAGAACTGATCCTTAGGACCCCAATAAAATGGACATTTATTAATTTCAAGTCTACAGTTCAAAAATGACTTAAGAAAAACAGTTAATGGGAGTGCAGCTAGGTCTGATACCTTCTTTAAATGCCCACCTATATTTACTAATCCTTATTAAAATTGTTTGTAGTTTCTTAGCAAATTTCCTAGAGTGTTAAAAGTATATATTATTTTATTAAATATTTAGATCCATATATAACTTGTCCTTAAATTATTATATATACCAGCTTATGAGTACCTACATAAGTATTTGTTGAATAGTCTATGAACTCCTGATAAGAGGGAAGTGTGACAGGGTCCTGCAGTAGGACACAGACACTCTCAGAAGATGGAAACAACATTAAGATTCCTGAGAAGAAAGTAACTGGGCAGAAAAAAATCACGGGAAAGGTCTGTGGATTCTAGAAACCTAACTGCTAACAGAAAGGACTACAAGCACAACACTTTGGGTAAACAAATTCCCTTCCTATTTTGGATAATTGACTTTTTTGTCATGCATTTTTCCCTTTTTTTTTCCACAAGAATAGTGTGATATTGCTCACAAACATCTACTAGTAAATATTTGGTGTCTACTAGTAAATATTTCTTGTACTTCAGCATTTCACATGATGAAGCTGTTCCAAAAGAAGTGACAGAAGAAAGGGCCAGTGAGTGTATGCCATCTGTCAGCAAAAACTAGTGATACAGGCTCTCAGACTGTTTTCTTGATGGTAAGGCGAAGCAACTAAACACTAAACCTCAACTCACTTGAGGAGCAGTTGGGTAAAAAGACACTAGTGCTTAACATGAGTTCTTCCCAAATTCATAAGGGCAAAGCTCATTTGAATCCTAAACTATTTTTTCATATTGTTGTAACAGAGTATCATCTAAGCAGTTTCCTGTAAAGAGTGATAGAGAACCTGTGAGTTTGACTGTAAACATTTGTGGGTTTACTTCTACTTACTAGAGAACAAGAAAACAAATAGCAAGGAATTCAATGTAGGCTGGTAAACCTGAAGAATTTGCATTATAAGCAAATACACACTTCAGCTGTGATTCACAGTCAGCCCAGGTCAAGAGCCAAAAGCTTTGCTTTCCCATTGCCCCTTGGTTTATGACACTGACTTTCCCTGCTAGGCAATGAGCTACGGAAGGTTCAAGTGTACTGTGAATGTAGTCCTAAAACCCAAACTTTAATTATATTTTATTTTTAATTAACAGATCATAACTGCACATGCTTATTGGGTTTGGCAAGATATTTTATTAATTACATCCAGTGCTCAAGTTAGGGTAATTATCATGTCAGTTGTTGCCAACATTTTACATTTTATTGTGGTGTGAATGATAAAAGTGATTAGCATCTATAGTCAATCACTCTATTCCATCTAGAACACCATAACCTGACTTCTATTAGATTGCAACATTATACCTGTTAGCCAATCCTTCACTTCCCCCATTTAAAACTGAAAAACAAGGGGCTGGAGAGATGGCTCGGCGATTAAGAGAACTAGACCTGAGTTCAATTCTCACTGCCCAGATAGCAGTTCACAACTGCCTATAATTCCAGTTTCAGGGGGATCCAACAGACAAAACACTAATGCCCATAAAACTAAATAAAAAAAAAACAGAAGGATTACCCGCTATAATATGTTTTAAATATTAGGAAGAAATATTGAGAAATGTATTTTTAAAAGTTGTAGTGTTCTCAAGGCTAGTAGTCGAGACCTTGGCAGGGGAACCAGTGGCCCAGAATAAATTTCATTTTGAAATAATTGAAAGGAACATTCTGTGGGTTTTCAGACCTGAAGCTACTTTAGTATGTACTGGCAACAATTTCATTATTGCACATCTGAAGCATCACTGATGTGTATTAAACTCTTTGATGGGGTAATTTTTTTATTAGTGTGCTTTTATTCCAGTCAGGGTGTATGACTACAGATTGATACTCATCCATCAGATTCTTATTGCTACAGATACAGCCTTCACACAATAGTACTAGCAAGGACTATGGAAGCTCTGACTGTAAAGGACGAGGGAAGTCAGAAAGACTCTCCAAACATGGACTTAGAATGGTGAAACAACAATTGTAAGGAAGTCAACACAGAATTAGGAATTCCCAAAGGTGACCCATGTTTGTTCAGAGCACAAAAGCTACACCCCCATAATGCTTATCATCCGTTCCCTGACCGTTATCACAGGCAGTCTCATTAATGTTATGTGCTATTCTATTTCTCTAATGCATTCAAGGATGGCTTATTTCACATGGCAATAAAATTGTTACCTCCTTGGCAATATTATGAGAAAACAGAATGTATGATAGATACAGTTTCAAAAAAAAAAAATCATGTCAAGCCACAGTTCTGCCATTTACTAACATTTGTTATGAATAAGAGCTCTAACCATAGACTTCTTTACTCTGAAATGAATGTAATTTCCATGTAACACAATTTTCAGAATTAACTAAATAAAGGCTCCCAATTAATCAATTAAATCAACTATAGGAATATGGGGTAAAAATCCATTTTATATGTCTTTCTGAAATTAAAGCTCATAACATTTATATAATAAGTTTTTATTGAAAATGGGAATTACATTTCGGGTTCAAGTGTTCCTCATATTGACTATATAGAATCAAGAACATTTAGGTTCTCAGAATTAAGTAGTTGCAACTGACATTTCAAAATAAGTCCCAATTATGGCACTTACCACATTTTACTATACAGTTCATTTGTTACAGATGGTACATGGCACACATTTTAAATAATAAACACATTTTAAAAGGGCAACACAATACAACAAAAGCAATTAAGCTTCCCTCCCACCCAGAACTGACAATTCTTTGAGTAGAACAACATGCTAGTGCTTTTTTTTGTATTCTCTTTCCAGGTAGTCTGGATATGGGAAGTGACTGGGCCTTACTTAAGATCTGGCAAAGTCTCCAAATGTTGAGTGAGCTAAATAGATGCATTTAAAATGAAATGATTCCTATGTGGAAAATTATCAGTGCTCTCACATTTTAAACAATTAGTAAGTAGCATGAGACATGTATGTATTCAGAATTTCTGTGTTAAAAATGACTGTTTCAGAAATCTTAATTGCGATGAAATTTTATCATGACCCAGTAGTGTAGGTGCTACTTTACACTCAGAAGTTGTTAATTTATGATGAGAATATGCTTCCAGCTATTATTGAGCATTAAATTTTTGGGATGTGTGTTCTCAGACAAATATGCTACACTATATAGCTGTCTATATAGAGCTGGGAATTCAATTAGTGATTCATGGCACATTACAAGGAATTCATATACATTTTGGTTTAGCTTATATGTGAAGAGATTTATGATAAATTCTGCATAAAATGAACTAAAGAGCGTAAAGCAATTGAGAAATAAGGACAAAAATGAATCTACTATGGTTCTCTAAATATTTAAATTGGTTAAATAATTAATTTGCTTTTTATATAGCTTGTGTGTGCATGTGTGTGTGTGTGTGTGTGTGTGTGTGTGTGTGTGTACACATGTGTGCATGTTTTAAAAAAGCAAAGGCAAAGGTCTTTATATTCTCTGAGTTGTTCATAGAAAATGTAGTATTCTAGGAACAAGTTTAACAAGAATATGCATCTTTAATAATGCTGTTAAGTTACTATTACATACATTTGTATGAAGTCTGTAACGATTAATTATCAGTCTCCCAAGTTCAAAGTCCATATGTTAAACCTACATTTTGCTTAGATTTCATAATTTCTCATATGACTTATAAAATGCATTATACTAATATGTAAATAGTAAGAGAATATGATGACTAAAACTACACGTTTCCTCATCTTCCCATGACTTTCCCATTGAAATACTAAAAATGCTAAATAATTACACTATAGAATGTGGAACAATGATTATAGAGCATTGATATTAATTTTCAGCTTGAATTTTATTTTCAAAGAATTGTCTTTTAAAATATACAGTAAAATTTAAGCAATATCAGCTTGTTCCATAAAAACACGACAATACAATTATAAATATGAGGAAGGACTGTATTACTTTAAATCCAATAATGCATGTGTACTGGCTAGTTTTGTGTGTCAACTTGACACAAGCTGAAGTTATCACAGAGAAAGGAGTTTCAGTTGAGAAAATGCCTCCATGAGATCCAGTGGTAAGGCATTTTCTCAATTAGTGATCAAGGGGGGGAGGGTCACTTGTGAGTGGTACCATCTCTGGGCTGGTAGTTTTGGATTCTATAAGAAAGCAGACTGAGCAAGTCAGGAGAAGCAAGCAAGCCAGTAAGTAACATCCCCCCATGGCCCTTGCATCAGCTCCTGCTTCCTGCCCTGCTTGAGTTCCAGTCCTAACTTCCTTTGGTGATGAACAGCAGTGTGGAAGTGTAAGTTCAATAAACCCTTTCCTTCCCAATTTGCATCTTGGTCATGATGTTTGTGCAGGAATAGAAACCCTGACTAAGACAGCATGTTTTTGTGACCATCTTGTGCATATATAATAGTTTCCTAGGAAGCTTGAAAAATATTTCCCAGAAGTTGTGAGAGTATGGCTGGCATTTGCTGTAGTCTGTTTTTTAAGTGCTAAGGTTTAGCGAGGAGAAAAATGAAAGATATGTCTACACACACCAAAGTCATTGGAGAACTGAATGTTGTCTAATGAAATATTTCTTCTTTATCCTACAGATTAATCAGGAGTCACCACAGAGACATGCAGACCCTTCTTCCTCATGAGGCTTCCCCTCTTTTATCACAGAGCAGGGCAACCACACAAAAAGGCCCTGAAGCATCCTTTCATAAATGTGAATAATACTTCCTCCCTTCTCCTGGAGGGATGCCTCAGAGCTGGGATAATCCCTTTCTTATATTGTATCCATAGTGACATTGTTCATTGGACATATGTCTTTTGTAAATCTTATTGTGAGTTCCACATATTGAGCAACTAACATTTCTGAACATCTTTTAGTTAAAAATTATGGTTTTTTTCATAGTCAATATATTGGGTGCTCATAACTGCTAGCAACCAAAATTCGTTACTTATTTTAAAAAGACACTTTAAAAAATTATCAATTTTTTAACTCTAACAAATTCAGATAAATGGAAGAAACAGTTTAAACGTGTTTTTGTTTGTTTGTTTGTTTGTTTCTATATATGCATAAGACCTATGTGGTGGATTTTTTATTTGTATGCAAATTGCTTGACATGGACTGTTAAGGTCAATCTCATTAAATGGAATTTGACTGAAGGAAATTTGAGTGTGTTATTTAACTTGTTGAACAAAATTTCGAGATAATCATATTACAATGGGTTGAATGGATAAATACATCCTGCATGTTAATTCCTGCAAATAAAAATGTAAAATAATCAAAATCACTTGAAGGTCTGGTAATGAGCATCCTTATCTTTGGGATGGCTTAGTTCAGTAGAGACAACTCTATGACTGTAGCTTGAGCAGTCTTCAGGCCCTTTTCATTTTGGATGTTAAATATATTCTTTCTGCCTCAGACATATTGTTGTTAAGTGATAGAATGCTTGCCTCTCATGCATTAGGCCTTGAGTTTCATCTCCAGTACCAACCAAAGAAAGGTTTAAAGAAATATGGATTTTGTTATTTGTACTTGTAGAGGAAGTACAGGAAAGTAGAGGAATACTTTTCTTAGTAGTAACTTACTGATTTTTTGCAATGTATTTAGAAAATAAAGAAGAAAAGACTAGAGAAAGATAGAGGAGGGAAGAAGGACCATGTCACATCAAATAATCAGACATAATATCTTAAAATATTAAAACTAGTGTTGTCAATCTCTGGGTATTCTAAAAGAGAATTGGTCAATCATCGAGGTCTCATTTGTTGTTAATCAATATAAGTTATATATTTCTTACTTTTGTTTCTTAGAATCAGGATTATTGGTGAGTTTTTCACTAATGATGGTATATAGAATGATACCTTTTGCAAGAAGAAAATGTCAGGATGCAGGGAAGCTAAAATGAGCTGTTTTGTTTTTTCAGCAGTCATAGTTACCAATGCTACTACATAGAGGACATTTTTTCTGAGGGGTAAAGGTGACAGTATTTAATAAGTAATTAGGAGTAAAGAAGGTATACTAACTCTGATCAAAGATAATGATATTTTATGAAAGTGTAAATTGACTCAAAGTCAAGGGAAGATTTAGTGGCAAGAAAGGTAAGGATTGGGACCCAGCTGTTTGTGCTTTCAAAATGTGTAGATTAAAAAGAAATACACCCAAGTGTTCCAGGTTCTAGTGGAAACTCAAGGTATTGGAAAATTATTATTAAACTAAAAAGAATTGGCATTATATAACTGACAGCATGAACATATATTCTGTCATATTAAGTGAAAAAAATGAATACAGTTCATTTAGGAAAAGTAATTGCAAAGTAAAACTTATATATGCTTATATAATAATGAGAATGTAATTCATATTACTGATCAGGGATGTACATTTTAAGGGTTTTCATCTCTGTTCCTGGTATACTATTGTTTCTGACATTTTGTTAATGGTCAGGAAGAAATTAAACAGAAGAGATTCCCCAAGCTGTCTTGAGTATATAAATAACCAGATGTAGTCTATTAGCAACTCTTAAGTTATCTCTAATAAATTCAGACACATCATGTCTTATTCTTTCCAGCTTACAGAATGTTAATTACTTATGTGTATCTTCATGAAGAGATTCTTCCAACCCTTTGATCATTCTAAGTGGAACATTAAAGCCTTTCTGTTCTCTTTTAACTTTCTGAACTACAATAACCAGTTAACATTCATCCATGTTTGCTCCTCAGAGAGCAGAACTTTCGCCTTGTGTATCTTTTTCCTCAAGGTAAAATCAAGTTGAGATTAACTTGTGTTGGACAAAAGTTAAGTAAACAAACAGTCACTCATTTTCTAATAGAATTCCAATTTTCGCCAACCTACAGTAGCATTTTGGATATCTTTCTTGGAATCAGTCCAACACTGTCAGTAAGGCATTCAGCATTATTTTATTCTCTGTACTCAGTACAGGTGTGGATAAACTGTGGTCCCTGGGCAAATGTAAGCAGCTGTATCGAAGAACTGCTTCGGCCATTTAGCACATCTCTGTGGCTGTTTTCACACTGTAATGGTAGACTGGAGCTGTGGTGACAGAGACCATATGGCAGCCAGAGCCTGAAGCATTTGCTCTTTGACCCTTTACAGAAAATGGTTTCCAACCTTGAAAGGACATCATAAATGGTATCAATAGTTTGCCATTTTCATTATAAATTATTTTCTATAAACATAGGTTATTTTCCTATGTGAGCATGTTGCTTTACCTTTTTGAAATGTTCTATAGTTCAAGCCCACATTGAAAACAATGAATGTGTCATTATAAAGGAATAAAAGATCACAGATTATTTCTGGGAAATCTAGATGTATCTTTTATATAATTACCAGAAGGCTTAGCTATGATTATCTCAACTTTCATTGATAATGATCAATTAGAGAGTTTAATTCTTACAATTGGTGTCTTCATCAGGTTTTCTATTGATTTTATAAAAACCACAACCAGAAGCAACTTGAGGAGGAAGTAATTTATTACATCTTAAAACACTTAGCTCATACTCTGTCACAAAGATAACTCAAGGCAGGAACAAAGCAGAAGACTTGGAGGAATACTGCTTGCTGGTTTGCTGTAGCCCAAGAGTGGTAAAACCCACTGGGGGCTGGACCATCTCACACTAATCATAAAGGGATGAAGGGGTGAAGAGATGAGAGCTGTATCTAAGCTTTGCAAATACATGGCTTGGGCTGAGCTCACAGCATTTCTTTCTCTATTCTATTCCTAGGCCTAGGCATGGAAGCATCTATCTTCAGTACAATCTAATCTTCCAAGATGACTAATCTTCTGGTTTGACTGACTCAAGCTGGCTTCTCTTGGCTTCTGACTGAATTGCTCTGCTTCGCCTCCAATTAACTCTGGCAATCTGTTCTAACCTTCTGACTCTTCTAATTCTTTGGCTTGTTGTATCTTCATCTACAACCCATCTCTGGAAAAATGGCTTAATAAAACAGCTTCCTCTTTGTCTCTGTCTCTCTATCCCTGTCTCTTTCTGTGTGTCTCAATATCTCTCTTTCTCCCTGACTCTGTCTCTCTCTGTTTCTCTCAGTCTCTGTCTGTCTCCCCCGCCCCAATGTGTGTGTGTGTGTGTGTGTGTGTGTGTGTGTATTGTATTGTATTGTATTGTATTGTTGGCTTAAGTTGCCTCCCTTCCTGGGTTATTCTCATGAGAGTTGGAGTTGGGCTTATCCTATCTCTGACATATTTTTTCAAATCTTTCTCCAAATTTGTCACTTTGCCTGGAAATTAGACTTCACTTTCAAACATGACTGTTTCCTTCTTCAAATTAACCTTATGCACATTGTTTGGGATTAAAGGTGTGTACCAAGGGTGTGTCTGTTTTCCAGCCAGAGGGATTAAAAGTTTGTCATTCCATCTGAATCACACTGAACTAGAAGGTCTTTGGATGTGATCCTTTGCCAGAGCAATCAAGAAATAACCTGTAGGTTTCCCTACAGGCAATCTGGTGGAAGAATTTTTTCAACTGAGGTTTCTCTTCCCAGATATCTCTAGTGTGTGTCAAGTTAACAACAACCAAACAAAACAAAACAAAAAACAAACCAGGGCAATTGACTTATCATATATCATTTCACTTCTCACAAAAATTCTGTTATTTAAAAATTAGTAGTAGTAGTAGTAGTAGTAGTAGTAGTAGTAGTAGTAGTAGTATTTCATTAAAAAGGAGAAAGTATGCAGTAACTCTACTGATTGGACATCACTAAAGAAAAAGACCACCTATTCCAATTTTCTTCATTCTAATGATAAACCCCCACCCCAAATAGTTAATTTCTGCAACTCTGCAAGATTGATGGAATGGTAAAGCTTTGAAATTACAGTCTTTCTTTATCACTCCTAGTTTTTCTGTCCTGAGAGGCTATAGATTTGAGTTCCCACTGACATTAATTATATACCATCCTTCAAAACCCCAAAACTGTTAGAAAGTTTTATTTTAGCATTTTCCTTTCTCCCTTCTTTCTAAAGGAAAATGAAAATGAGTACAATAACTAATATCACTAGTTTAAATGTCATTATTTCATTTTGGGAAAAAGTTTATAAATCCCTTACCCATAGGCCATCATGCTGTGTCTACTATTAGGGTATAAGAGCCAGTGCTGCTCAGTTAAAGCAGTTAAGTGCATGAACATTTAAAACACAAAATATACAAAACAAAGATGGAGGCATTCCTGAGCAGTACCTTACCTCAGAACTGCTAACATCAGAAGAGAGTATCTCAGTTTAACCACAAAACTCTTGGAGCCCGTGGCCTGCACCAATCGGAAGCAGGAAGCAAAAAAAAAAAAACAATGTTTGCAGAGGAGGGATGAGCTTCTCAAGGGCTACAAAGTCCAGGCTCCAGATGGTTCAACTGATGGTCTTCAACATGCCTCAAATGAATAAGAGTCCTCTAACCTAGCAACAAAGGACCCTTCTGATGACTACATCTCCCAGGAGGACCTCTTGCTTCTGGTCTAGCTCTGACTAGGGTTACTGTTAAGTGGCCTGCACCATCGTTAACCTTGATAAGTGAAACTGAGGCTGCAATCAGGTAGCTTCACTGTTCTCAAGGAGCATTGCTCAAGGAGCAGCAGCTGCAGTCATCATGCGTTGATTCCCCACTGCCCTTTCCTCACCAGGGGACGTGCACCACATGGATTGCTGTGCACTGGGCAATAGATCTTATGACTCACTTGTCCCACCATTAAGAGACAGATCATTAGGCTGCCACATTCATTGGCTGTGAATTCCTTTGCTTCTTGTTTCTCTTTCCCTGTGCTGTGACGGGTAAACTATAAACCTTGCATTCAAAACAAAACAAAACAAAACAAAACAAAACAAAACAAAACAAAACAAAACAAAACAAAACATAACAGACAACAGGCTGTCTGCCTCACTGTGATGCCTAAGCCATGAGTGCACACAAATGTAGCTCTCGGTAATTTGTAGACATCTGCTCACCACTCCATTCTGTAGTGTCTTCGGGCCCCACACTACACTTTGTTCTTCAGTGTCTTTAACTTCATGATTAAAACAACAATGTGAATTTTGAAGTTAAAGACATTCAATCTGGTTTTGGTTTGGGGATTCCCTAAGTTGCCTCCTAGTGCTGAGAAAAAAGTTTATCAGACAGAAAAGATTTGAAGATGGTAAGAAATTTCGGGTGGATGCTTCTAGATAGTCTTTTAAATAACACAAATTAATAATATATACTTTCTAATGATGAGATAATACGAATATTTTTTCTTCTTCATTCTCTTTTTTAAATACATATGTTCATGTTTTCTACACATAATACATTTTGTGAAATTCTCTGTGAAAAAAACTGATCCATGTGATTGTGTGCTGAATAGGAAAGAAAAAAGAAAAAGAAAATAAAACCTTTTACATTGAAACTCTTTTGCTCCCCATCTTCTAGACTTTGAAACAAGCCCTTATATTCTCTAGAGTGCAGTCTGGGCTCTCTAGTGTGGAGTTTGGTTTAACAAGCTTAATCTAATATATATTACGGCTGTGATCTAGCTAGAAATTTCTGTCACCTGAGTGTAACTATGGGAAAACTGAAAGTGCTTTACATTGATGGCTGGGAAGGCACTTAACAGGGAGTGGCTTTCCCATGGTCCTCCCCTGAGTAATATGACCCAGAAGGAGGCAGATGGCAAGCAAACTCTGAATGCTCTGCTCTCCCAGAAGTTTAATTCTTTTCTGAGACAAGAAAACCGCTGCTCATGGGTGGTAGCACCACTTTGGGGGCATTTACATATAGATAATAGGCACTGCTCTTGCTTTCCCCTCTGTAATTCTCAGTAACCTTTAAATATGTACAAAACACCCATTTCTCACTGCTTCCAGGCTCCTTATTAGGTCTTGTTTGTCCTCATCTTTAATCTCATGATTAACAGAACAATGCAACTGAACTCAGAATTCAAAGGCATTCTTTCCTCAATCCCTTCATCCTGGGAGTGTCTCCTCCTTCCTAGCAGTCTCCCCCATACACAGAGCATGATAATTAAAGACATGGCTATTCCCAGTAGTTGTAATTTGTTGTGGAAAATTAGAAACAAATGGGATAGTTAGGTACTGTGGAAAATGAATATTTCAGTAGATGAAGAGACCCACCTCACTGATAACTGCATTTGCTAAAAACCACCTGGTCCAATCTTTAAAGGATGATGCTGGAGATGTGTATTTTCACCAGCTTCATGCACATAAATTCCTTGTGTGAGTTTCCACATGTACATTAAAAAAGTGTGAATACCAGAGACTGTATAGGTGCTACTATTGCATTATGTGTTTTATTGTTCGCTGTTTAGCAGTAATCTCACTGCCATCTCTGACTCAGGTTTGAACAAAGCTAACACAGTTCACATGCTTTGAAGTAGGATGCATCCTGTATCTTCTTGATCCTAGACACAGGCTAGCCCTTCAACACTCTTCTTGTTGATGGCTTTAAACTGCGCCATGACACTGAAAAGCATAAAAAATGTGAAAAACATGACGCTAAAAAGACCTCAAAAAGTCCCTTGTCAACAGTATGAGAACAAAGACGAGAAATTCAGAGGACTGCATTCTTTGATGTCATCTGGGATGTTGGCTTCAAGTGATTGTGATTTTTCAGCACTCTGCACATGTTCACAATTGACTGTGGAAGCTTGAATACTTGTTCATGAATTACTGATACTCTATCTTTCAGTGAATACGTAAATTTTGCAAGTGCAGAATTTACAATCTGTAATGAGGATGGATAAGACAGCAACTGCATCTCTATAATACACAAAGAGAAGAGAGAGTGGATAGACTATATCAACTCACAAACCAGAAAAAGATATAATTATGTAGCAAACAAATGTAAGATAATATTGTTATATTACTTAAAACAATAAAAATAAAGATAACAGTGGAGTACATTCGCACTACAGGATTGTCACAGGTTAGGAACACCAGGTTTCAAATCGGTCTGGATGTTCTGGATACATAGAGTCATACAAGCTTCTGACGTAGAATAAGGACAATAATATATAGAAAACCTGAATAAAATGAGAAGTTTCAGGTGACGTCAGCTACTCACTGGCCCTTCCCCTTCTTAGTCCATACTACCTCACTGACTTACAAGAGATAAAGCTTTATGACAACTTTTTGGAGGAAATAGCATGCATGCTCTGTTAGCAATTCACAAACCCACTCTGCATCTCCACCACCTACAAGCTTTGTTTGCTTAATAACTGTCAGTATAAACAGTATCACGGTCATGGCACTGATCATTTTAACCAACCCCAAAACCACAAAACCACATAGAAAGCATTCTGCAACTTGAGGCTTGATGCTGACAGTAAGGTTGTCCTGATAAAAAGGAGCATGCAGCAGGAGCCAATGTGGATGCTGGAGTACGGCCTACTCTTAAAATTCAGTGTGTGCATCTCCTTCTAATTCGGAGTTTGTCAACACTACAGGGACCAGCAGACTGAAAGTGGCTCTTTTGACATACGCTAAGAATCTGAGAATATATGTTTGTTAACCCAGGTAACTAATATTCCAGGAGTAGGTCAATTGTAAGGGTCCATGGGTCTCTGAAGAATGATACTCTGGACTCAAATAGTATGTAAACACAAAGAATGTTTTATTCTGCGTGCTGGAGCTGGAGAGATGGCTCAGTGGTTGAGAGCACTTACTGCTCTTCCAAAGGTCTTGAGTTCAATTCCCAGCAACCACAAGGTCGCTCACAACCATCTGTAATAGAATCGATGCCCTCTTCTGGTGTGTTTGAAGACAGCTACACTGTACACATATAAATAAAATTAAGCTTAAAAAAAAAAAAAAAAAAAGAAATCCAGCATGCTGTGGTCTCCCATTACCAAGATAGAGACACAACCAAGTGAGCTTATAGGCCTGATTTAAAGCACATTAAGGGAATTCCAGTGTAGGTGGGCTTTATCTTACTCTAATTCTAATAAATGACTTGCCTAGGCTTGCCTGAACTTGCTTAGTTCTTAGGCCTAGTCTCCTAAACTGCCAATTTGAAGCCTGTCATGGAGTCAGCCTAGTCTTCTCATTATAAGCTTGTGACATATTTGTTTTAATAAACACTGATGATAACAATTAGAGAAAATCATTTTAACTTGATTTAGTTTTAAAATATTCCAATTTATTTTTAGCGTTACATTTTGGGTATTACTATATATTGTAATGTAAGGGACTTTCTCTTACAACTTACTGTAGATTTACTGTGAATTTATTACTATATAAATTTAAAGATTTTAAATTTAAATTACAGATTTTAATTCATGGCCTTTCACAGTGATACAGGGTATTTCTCAAATTCTTTTTCTCTAAGGTATATTCATACATATGGTAGAAAGATATAAATTAAATCATGCAAAAGAAATTTTTACCAAAAAATTATGAAGTACGTTTTTCTGAAATAAGCCAAAAATATATTGCAATACATAAGTTTATATAGAATGTAAACATATATAAATTTAAAGATGTAGATAAACATTTTGGTAATCAGCTATAACTCATGACACAAAGAAAAGTTGACTACCATTTTTGGAAAGTAGGTTTGTATGTGGTTTTTGTTGGTATTCCTGTGCTTGTTTTATTGGTGTTGTTTTGACATTCAATCTAAAAAGCTCAACATGTAGGAGAAGTAGCCCCATGAGGATGACAAAGTCAACCACAGGGTAGCTAAGCCATTCAGAAAATGTAACAATATAAGTAAAATTCATTTTGATGTTTTGATGCACTGTTTGAAATAGTTGAGAAGAATTCAACTCCCCATACTTTATTACTACTTATGAATTAATGAATTCTGTAGATATGAATTATGCATCCCCACCACCATTTAAACTATGCTATAGCTGCGCATTTTTAGCTCATGGAGTTTATGAATACAGACTCAGGAGGATCTAGGGCTGTACCTTAGCTGGTCATGCCCAGCACATGTTGAGGCTTCCTTTGGAAACATCCACGGGTATAAGCTATTTTCAGTGCTTTATCACTGATTCCTGATTAGCCTTAAATGGAAGCTCTTTTTTAGTTAAGGAATTGATTTAGGACACACATCCTGAAATACCTATTTTATTCTGTTCTACACTCACGTAAGTCCTATTTTGAGTTAAATAGGAGTCCACACTGACTACATTATTTTAAAGAGCTAGAAGAAAGGAAGGGAGAGAAGGAATCAAGAACTAGACAGGATCCAGCATCTTCAATTCAAGAATCGAGTATCCATTAAAAACATGCTTGATAAGTTAGAATATAGAGAAACAGGTAATAAATGTCTGACTGGAGTGATGTGAATCACCTGTTTCTCTTCGTACTACTATTTATTAGAAGTCATGACAGAAAATAAAACTTGATTTGTATATCTACTTTTGCTTTCTGCTAAAACATAATTTTTACAATGATTACCAATCATTCTCTTAATAAACCACAATGAAAATTTTTTTCCTTTTAGAATAAAAATTTTATACAGAAATTAAGGACCACCAAACAATGTACACTTAACTATATCAATTCTATGTGTAACTATTTTAACCATAAAGGACAGTGCATATACCTTTTTTCCAGCTTAGGAATAAAAAGCATATTGTCAAGAGCAAAGAGGAGCGTAAATGTCAAAGTAATTTTGCTTCAAGGCAATCATCATGTCTTATTGACTTCAACTTTTTTTCATTTTCTGACTTTTCCCTGAAAGCATGTTTTGGAGTCTTAGAATCCAGAAGGAGCAGCCAACAGAAATGATGTGTAAGCAAATGGGCTGAATGTAGTGGCTTTTCTGTCCCGTGAATTTGATTAATTTTTAAATGATAGTATAAATAGCAGTGGATTTTGTGGTTTTTTTATTTTTACCCATCTGTCGCTTTTAAATCAATTACTTGTTTTCCTGGCCAGGATATTGCTAATAGAAGCGTTTTGCTATCAGCATGGCTAGGAAGTTACTAAATAAACTTGTAAGAAATTGGGTAATCTAGTATCATTTTCTGCCTTCAATTTCTGGGAATAATAAAAATAATCATAGATGTTAATGACATCTATGTTCTCTTCCAGTTCTAAAATTCTGTGACTATTTGCAAAACAGAGCCCTAAAGTTTTTCTGTCTGGGATAAGTCTTGAGGCAGTCCCTGCAATCTGCTAGGCTGCAATCTGCTAGGCTTCACTGAATACACAAGACTGAAGCAGAGAGATTCATGATGCCCCGATTGCTTCAGATACATTAACATGACATTTATTATAAAAGTGGCTTTACATTAATATAAAATGTTCACCATATTATATTTATTTTACTTCTAAATATACAGCTGTAGAAATGTCTGAGATGCCTCAACTGTCCTAATCCAGAGATACAAATGGTAAAATTGGAGAAAAAAAAAACACACCTGTTATGTGGTTAAAGAGAGAGAAAATTATATATCTTACAAATTCCTTCTGCAGGATTAAAACAAAAAGAAAACACTGTTTCTATCACAAATATCTATCAGGGCTAAGAAGATGGCTCAATGTGTCGATTTGTAAAGTGGCCAGTGTGCAAGAACAGAACAAGACCTGATTTCAGATCACCGCGACTCAGGTAAAAGCTGGGCACTGTGGCATGCACTTGTAAACCCAGTGCTGAGAGGATGGAGGCAGATAGAGGAAGGTTTCTAGCTCTCTGTGTTCATGCTCACACTAATAAATACACACACAGGGAACATATGCCTATCACTTGCTAGTTCTGTACAGAACATGTTACTTAGTTCTCATAAGTACCTGTCAGTCTACTCATCAAAAAGCCTAAAATCCATTCTTTGGAGAAACAAACTGAAGATCATTCTCTCCTTGAGGCATTTGTTCATTTAATATACAGCAGTTTATCATTTTCTCCATTGTTCTTGGAATTTGCATTTTAAATATGATTTTTATATTTAATTATGTGTATTATGGTATGGGGTGTATGCAAACGAATGCAGATGCCTGTAGAGGCCAGAAGGCCTCTGGTCCCCTAGACCTGAAGTTCCAGGCAATTGAGAGCTGCTTAATAAGAATAATAGGAAATTAGGTCCACTTACAGATCAGCAAGCCCCTTAACTGCTGAGCCAGCGCTCCAGTCCTAGTATTTTACATTTCAAGAGAATAGGCAAAGAAAAACTACAGATTATTAACTTAATGTGACCATGGGAGACAGACAATTCAAACTCAGAGATGTGGTCAATGTTTCAGAGTGATTTTGAGCCAAATTCCACTAAAGAAGCATCCAATATGGCTTTGCAGTCTGTCACAAGCGCTGAGGCAAGGTATACGGACTTCGGGTATTCTGACGCTGAACTTGAGTAAGCATGTTTGGATGTGCCGCTGAGGAGACACAGGAAAGAACATAACTCTGAAGTTTTGGAGTTAGAAAGTATTTGGATGGTGGTAATAATCCTTTCTATTGGAGTGAACTTCAGGGAGCTCCAGGAAAGTGACTGAAGAAGTTGATGATGCACACAGCTCTATGGGTAAAAGAAATTGGCGTAAATCCCCATTTAAATGCAGAGATGTGAGTCAAACATGCAGGTTGTATTCATAATAAAGAGAAAACTTAAATGCACCCTGGTGTGCTGAGCTCTTCTTTCCCTTTCATTTTGTTATTTTATTTTAAATGAGCATATAAAATCAAATGTATTTGTTCTGTATAATATGATGGCTTGGTGTAAAATATGCTTGGTTATACCAAATCAAGTAGATATATGGAGTTGTCTTCGATGTGGAAACACTTTTGTAAGGCTACCACATTTAATAATCAGCTTTAATTGACTTTACCAACCCTTTTTATTAATGCAAAGGAAAGAAATATAAAAAGAATAAAGCAAACAGTCAAAACAGTCCAGTTAGTACCCTTTGTTTCAAAGTAAAATGTAACTTCATTTTCTAACTCAGGGATTTGATTGCAGAGAGAAGTGTTTAACATCTGATGCACTGGCGTGTTGTAGGTAGTCATCAATTTTATCTCATTTAATTCTCAGAATTTTTAATGCTATAAGAGTTTTCCAATTTACTGGAGGAAGAAGGACTTCCTTGAGAAGTCTGAAGGACACCCAGCTAAGACTTAAGGAAGCTCGATTTGCAATGCTTGAAGTCTAAAACCAAACCTGTTTCATATGCTGGCTCAATGTCCTATGTGCAACTTGATACATATTCAAAGGTAAAAATCTTAACTGAATTTTCTGGTCTTGAGAATACTCAAAATACTAGTTTGCAAATCTCAGAGAGTAAGTATCCTTTGTGCCTTCATTGATGATGACTGGAGAAAATAATTTGCTTCAGAGTTTCTTTCAATGAAGTATACAACTAATCTGCAATTAATGAAAGAGGCAGTTTTACTATAAATAAAATTAAGGTGGCACTGACATGAAATGAATCTGAGCATTATAATGACCAAAACAGAACTGGTTTTCCATAAATATTAAATACCTTGAATTTCCAATTTCATTTTATGTGAGGCCAAACATAGAGGAGCAATTTTCCATTCCCCTGTAGAAAATGCAATGTTTTGTTCTCTCCTAAAATATATTTTTACTGATTCTGGATAAATTAAATAATCAGCAAGCATTTGAGTGCCTACTTTGTGTCCAGTGAGTCATAAAATATATGTATGGCATATACTGCATAAATATTATTCTTTTCAAAGTATTTCTTTAGCAAGGACAGCAACTTGCTTCCAACTCTTTAAAACTATTTTTCAAGCCAGATTCTCTGATAAAGTGGATATGCCTTACCAACCAACTATTTAAACAAAATATTTAAGCAGAGTTTTCTGAATATTGGCTTGATGTAGTTTCTTATCATACCTTGACTAAAAATCAGCAATGTGAATCAAGGTTGTTAAGTTTGACAGTATTTATATCTGAACTTTGAAGCTAAAGGTTATTTTGAATATATTTTATTCAAATATACTTGAGCAGATTATACATTTTATGAATTTAAAAAATTTGATAATAGTTGCTATCAATGTAAAAACAACCTCAAAAATTCTATCTCAAAGCATTATTTATACCTTAGTATAAATATTGAAGTTTTTAAAATTCAAACTATTTCTCAGAATAAACCTTTTATATTGACATAATTTTTTTGAAACTTGTCCCTGAGGAAAATCAGCGGCAGATAGAGCTTTCCGTGTTCGTGTCTGGTGGCTAATGGTAAAGCACAGCAGCATCAGGCAAACTTTCATGGACATTCACAAACAAGCCTCAACTGATTTGCAAGAATTTTTAAGATATGAAAAATAAAATACCCTTAATATTACTTTGTTATAAAATAATTTCAAATATGTTTTAATTAACTTTAGAACGGACAGAGACACAAAACATCCAATGTTCATATTAATGGTATATATCATAATTGTTTGCTGAAAAGGTCTGTCAGATTGAGAATACCTATCTCCTCAAACAGCTACTAGATTTTTTATAGTGAGAACTCAATGCCCTTTCTTCCAACTGTTTGAAATGTACATTATATAGAGGCCATCTTCAGTCTCTGTGCAATGCAGTAGCACAAAAAGAAAATTCTTGTTCCTACATAATGATAACACCATACCCCCTGCTCAGCCCCACCCCTCCTGTAAATCTACTGTCCTCCTGTCCTCTGGAACTGTCACTCAAATCTCTATGACATTCCACACATGAATCAAGTTGTACCTTATATGTCTTTGTGTTCCTGAATTATTTCACTCAATTTAGTGATAGTCAATTCCAAAACAGGTTGTCACAATGACCAGCTTTCTTTATGTTTTATGACTTAATATTATTCTAATATGTATCTTGTCCTATCTTTTCCCATCAGTCAGTGATGGATGATTGATGATCACAACTTTTAGCTGTTCTGAAAAGTGCTGTGTTGAATCTGGGCATGCAGAAGATGTTTGTAAATACATTTGCATTTCCTCTGGATATACACTCATAGAATTTCTGGACCATACAGTAGTTCACTCTTTTATTTTTAATTTTTCTATTTTTGATGTTAAAGAAATTTTTCATTCACAAGGCTCAAGGAACATTGCAGAAAAGGGGGCACAAGGATTGTTAAGAGCCAGGTTAGGAAGTATGCTGTGAGATTATGTCCTCCAGTAACATCGGAAGCTACAACTCAAGTTTCACCAATATAATAGGATAAATTTACTCATTTTCTAGGGGGCCTCATATTTTGTCATAATAGTTTTGCTAGATTCATATTAGGAATGTTCAAAGGTCCCTTTCCTCTTCTTTCTCATTAATATTTCTTGAATGATATCATTTGGGTTTCCTTATAGAGGGAAGTTTAAACTTAGCTTAGAGAGAAATTACATATGAATGAATTCCCTAACCACTTAGATGAATCTGAGTACCGGGAATCTGCCACATCTGTTCCCACGGTATGTCCTTAGACACACTGCTCCAAGGAAGAATGCTAATCATTTAAATTTATTTTTACCTTTTGATACTTTATTTTAAACTACAGAAAATCTTTAGGTATCATTGCTTTGACCTGAGAACACCTACCTGATGGGAGTAAGGTAATTCTGTTAGTGGGAGGTCATGTGGTATAGTTCCGTGTGTATGAACAATTAGCACTTAGCAGACAATCTAAATACTTGGCTTTTCTAAACAATTTCTTAGTGCATTCCCCTTCCTACAGTTCACTCTGGTTTGGCTAATACATTCTACATTCCATTCAACACAATTCTATATTCCAATAAATGCATCAAGTGGCTGTTTTGAACTATTTTCTCAGTGTGACGCTGTTGATTAAGGGACTATGGGTACATTTGGGGAGTTATTTGGTTCTGTTTCATGGAATTTGCAAACTCATGACAAAGCACAGAAAAGGAAGCAATACATGAGGTTGAAAATACGTATAATTTTGAACCTGACAAATAACAGAAGTCAATAGAGTGGTATAAAAAGAGGTAAGAATGCACTGGTCTAAGTCAGGTAAGGAAAGAAGGAAAGAAAGAAGGAAAGAAAGAGAGAAAGAGAGAAAGAGAGAAAGAAAGAAAGAAAGAAAGAGAGAGAGAGAGAGAGAGAGAGAGAGAGAAAGAGAGAAAGAGAGAAAGAGAGAAAGAGAGAAAGGAAGAAAGGAAGAAAGGAAGAAAGAAAGAAAGAAAGAAAGAAAGAAAGAAAGAAAGAAAGAAAGAAAGAAAGAAAGAAAGAAAAAAAGAAAGAAAGAAAGAAAGAAAGAAAGAAAGAAAGAAAGAAAGAAAGAAAGAAAGAAAGAAAGAAAGAAAGAAAGAAAGAAAAGAGATAATGAAAGAAGGACTTCCTAAAGAAAATTTAATTTGAAATAAGTCCAAGAAGTAAATAAAATCCAACTCCTCAAATACGTGCTTAGTGAAGCTCTAGAGAGGAGTATGGTGAGGAATATACAAGTTACTTAGCCCCAAAGAACAGATTATTGTTTGAGAAACTGGAAAAAATATGAGTGTAACTGTGACATGAACATATTTCTAAAGTCAAAAGAGGATGGCTGTGGTACTAAGCAAGGCAAGCTCATATCCCTTAATGTCCTTTTCTGTATACAGCGGCGAGCTTGTGTGGTGAAATGATCTGATAGCATATCCATTCTTGAAAACAATGGGGACAAGTGAGGTGGACAGGTTTGAGAGCTAAGAAACACAGACCTGTAAAGATTCCCTGAAAGGACTCAGAGAATTAAACACAGCACCAAAGAGAAACTCCACGTTCAGTGTGAGAGAAAGGAGAAAACACTGTTATTTAGGAGGACTCTGTGTGTTCTCTACCTGCGGTCTGTATAAAGGGATATGTCTTACGAGTGTGTCTACACAAACAACCTCATTTGAGACTCTTAAGTTCAAGGACTGGAGGATGGTTAAATAATCAAAAAGGATCAGATATAACACGAAATCCCATACTCCCAGGCCAGGAGTAAACCTTATCAGTTACTCAAATTTTTGTGGCCTAAATTCTTACATGCTGGCCAAGGGCCAAACCTACAAGGAAGGCTTCTGTAAACAGGTGTCTCAGGACATCAGTCATTGGGATAGAGATGTGACTTAACACGTCAGACAGGACAATGAGAAATGTCAACTGGGAGGAGAGGAGAGAAAAACAGTTTCTCTCACCTTTTGCAGCTTTAGCAGTTCCCCTAATCTTTTAGGGGCTATGACTGTCAAACCAGAATTCTTAGCTTTAAAGATTGAAGAAGAAAGAAAGACTGAAGTCTAAAATAAATTGAAATAAATTGAAGACTGGGTAGTATGTAACAGAGTTGTAGTTCTCATTAGAAGCCATTTATTAAAAGTCATTTTAATATGGATTTTAATTAAGAGACTTAAGAGAAAGAAGGAGGCTTCTGTATGGGTTTCTCCAACACACACACACACACACACACACACACACACACACACACACACACACACACACACACACACACGAGAAAGACAGAGACAGAGACAGAGATAGAGAGAGGCAAACTTTGTTAATACAGTCCTGTGTGTGTGTGTGTGTGTGTGTGTGTGTGTGTGTGTGTGTGTGTGTGTGTGTGTGTGAAAGAGAGAGGGAGAGAGAGAGGGGGAGAGAGGGAGAGAGAAAGAGAGAGAATAAAGTTACAAAATGAGATTATTAGGGGCCTCCTTAGCTTCATGCACTCCATTTTATTCATATTTTCCCATTTGTACTAAGCTAAATTCTAAGAAATCACTGAATTCCCAGAAATGGCTTCGGGTCCCAGGTGACCCATATGAATTTAGACCAAAATATCTTACTCTATGCTTTGTTGGTTAGCCCACAGTTGGGACTGAAACCCAGTAGCTGCTAAAGAGGCTCTGATTGGCTGGTCTCAATCCAGGCCAAGATCTTTTGAAAGCTATCTAATGTATTTGACAGGTAATAATACACTTAAGGTGCTAGGTGAAAAAATGGTTGAAAACATACAAGTATGCATGTCCCAGACTTGTTGCCTCTACCCTTGCCCCCGCCCACCTACTTTTTCATTTATTTATTTGTTTATTGCTTTAAAAGATGGCTTTGTTCTGGCCCTACTGACATGATTTGGAATCCAAATCCAGCCAGCTTCCTTAAACAGCCGCTTTTTGAATAAAGAAGTTGTTGGTGGCTCAACCTTGGATATCTTAGTGGATTGATTATTCCCAAATTCTCAGACCTTAACAAGACCAGAGTAGTTCCTAAATTTTACTTGATTGGATGACAGTTGATGTAATAAAAATCTAGATCACAAAGATACACAACGATGGGGTATTATTACTGTAAATTAAGGTAACAGTCTTTTTTTTTTTTTTTTTATAGTATCTCTCTATTATGTAGCCATGGCTCTCCTGGAACTCACTATGCAGACCAGGATGGTCTTGAACTCACAGGGATCCTCCTCCCTCTGCCTCCCTAGTGTTGATATTAACCTGTGTGCTTACCATGCCAGCCCAAATGTAACAGTCTTCATGAGTTATTTAGAAAACGTCTGGGAAGATGAATGAAGCTTACTCAAGTTCGTAACTATCCAGACTTTAAGCCTCGGTAATCACCATTTTAACAAACAGAATATTGATATATGAAAGGAATGTTATCTGTGTCTCTGTGGGGGCAACCCTCATAACAAGGGCTTATTGTGCTGGGACATTTATTTGTCAGATTCTGAAGGCCCTATACAGACTCAAGGCTGAGGGTCTCCTTATGGTCTCCTTTCTCTCAAAATTGAAGTAGTACTCTTCTTTTCATATGGAAGTCCAGTCAGAGTCAATTTGATGCTGCTGCATTTCTGTCCCTGAAAGTAACCCCTGAATCATTTGGTTCACTTAGTTGGAGTTTGGTAGACTCCATACTTTGAATTTGAAGAGACTATAGCCAGCCCGAACATGGCAAACATGGCTCTGGCAGGCCTTGACCTTCCCCTATTCCCTCTGCCTTGCTAAAAACCAATAGATAGCTTTCCTAAAGCTAGCCACTAAGGTCTTTTCCTTTAATTGGTCACTTCATCTTCCTCAAGCAAATTACCCAGGTCCAGCTATCAAAGTATTGAACAGCAGTCATATTCCCCCTTGTGGCTACCCTATCCAATCAAACTTAAATACCTCATCCTAACACGGGGTTTCCCCTTTTATCTTTATAAATTACCATTTGGCTTAGTGCTACATCTGTCTCCTGCTATGGAGAAGCAGTCTTTTGTCAACCCACTCATCTGGAAAAATATCCTTCCCTCTCTCCGTTGTTTCTCTCCCCCTCCTTCTTTACTTTCTTTTCCCTATCTTTGTCTCTTATTCCCTTCCCTTTGTCTGGGGCCAGTAAATCTCATTTGTACTGAGAACTTGATCTCAGGGTATCTTGTACTGACACTTGTCACTTCAGATCTGTCTTGGGCTCTCCAACCGGTGTGAGTAGATATGTATATAGCATCTTCCCAGGAAAAATTTTGTCACGCAGTTAAAGCCCATTTCAGATTCTCTCCCTCTAAGAAACTACACACTACCTTGTCAGCTTTTACCTTTTTATTGAAATCTCCAGTCTTGAAACCATGGCAACTATTATTTGTCTTTTAGTGGAAACACTATTCATCTTGTTGTCTTAGACTGTACTTTCTAATTGTTGCATTTCACTTTTCATTCTAGATTGTTAACTTTCTCATAGAAAGGATGAGTTTTGATTATGGCTTTGCAGTTCACATTCTCTACAAAAAAGAGGAAGGATCATAGAAACAATTTTGTATGCATGAGTGTGGTGGTTTGAATGGGTTTGCCTGCCATGGATCCATGAGTTTGAATGCTTAGCCATAGGGAGTAGCACTATTAGGTGTGGTCTCATTGGAGAAGGTGCAGCCTTGATAGAGAAAGTGTAGAGGTAGGACTTTGAGATCTTCTAAGCTCAAGCTATGCCCCGTGTAACAGTCTTCTGGCTGCCTTCAGATCAAGAAGTAAAACTCTCAGGTCCTCCGGCACCATGTCTGCCTGCACACTGCCATGCTTCCTGCCATGATGATAATGGATTAAACCTCTGAAACGATAAGCCAGCCCCAATGAAATGTTTGCTTTGGTAAAAGGAGTTTGGTCATGCTGTGTCTTCACGACAATAAACCCTGACTAAGACAGTGAGTAAAGGACATAAGAAAAACATGAAGCAAATGCATAAAATTGGTGCTCCTTTTGCATTTTTATTTCCATGTTTAGACTATACCAACTTTTTATCCTCCAACAGAACATAGACAACTAATTAGCAACGTTATCATGAGCTATTTTGTCTATGACCACTTTCTATAAAATTCATGGATATTTTCATTCTTATAACTTTCCTCTTTTGGTTCAAAAATGTCTAGCTCCTTTAACAACAAAAGAGTTAAGTCTTTTTCTGGTGGAAAAACAAATAACCATGCAAAGAAACATCATATTTAATTGTGTAACCAGTTTTGTTGTTATTTTATCTCCTGGTAGCAGAGTGAGCATATTTATTATTGTTTTAAACTTTACTAGCCGCCCTGATGGTTTCCTATGCTTGTTTATTTTGGGATGTGGTTATGATTCCTACATAAATGTTTACAGATCTTGTCAAGTTTCAGGCCACTTTTAGAAAGGTTATCTCCTCCGGAGGTAAGAATTTATAGTCTTATGGACTTACTCACAAAATATGGTAGCATGTTTGACATCAGCAGCGATGGAAATAGATATTTTTATAATGAGATTACTCTGAAAGTGTAAATACCAGACTCTAGGAATCGACCTCTTCCTAGCACAGCAGACTAAGGAATTGCTACTCACCCAGTCTATAACAATAGTGGTGGGTGGACACATGAACACCGAGGAAGTGGATTGCAACCACTATCCCATTCACAAATGCTGCATAAAAACCCCTGCAGAAACTGACCACTAGTTATGCCAAACAAAAGCTGAATGCACAATTTTAAATCCAAACCACTTTTTTTCTGTTTTAATACAAGGAAGCAGATCTTAAAAGTCAGTCATAGATGTTATCTATCACTTTGAATATCTACACAAAACAAATTTTAATAAAATATCTTCTTTGCCCTTAATCCTGTAGCACATTTCTGTTTAATTTGATGAAGACCAAGAAAGAAAACAGAGATAAAAGGACCCCTCTAAATGCAATGTAGCTTGTGAATGAGTTTAGGGATTGTCAAGCTCCAAAGTAAAAGGAACTAGAAGAAAAGGAATTTAGAATGTGTTCTGCCTACTCACACTGTGTTTCTTTCAGTTCCTGAAATTGTTTTAAGAAATTTAGCATATTTCATTGTCTAGCAATGTAAGTCAATCTCAAAGTGCAAAAATACTACTCTAATTTTCAGGTTATGAATGGAGGACTTGTCGCAGTGAGCTGTTACATGATGCTTCTAACCTCACCTATGTGTAAGGGGCAGAAATACATCCTTAACACTCAAGTTGATTTAGTATCACCCCTTACATTTTGTATCTGGCACAGGTACCTCTGTCCCAAGAAAATCAACTTACCTGGACTTTGCATCTGTTTATCTCCCTCCCTGCCCTCAAATATGCATTCTTTCTCCTGCCTTTCAACTTTGTTTATTGAAATCTCTGAACACCAAGATAGTCAATCTACTATTTTTGAGTCATTAACGAACTCAATAGGTTTTATTTTCTTTTCAAATTAAGGCAGCATATTTGAAATATTTAATGACAACGATGCATAGGCCATGACCCATCAGAATGAAATGATCTATAAATAAAAAACATAGCCACATATGTACATAGGTGTTAGGTAAATAATATTCCTGCTTCTATGACCACTTTTCTGGGAATCTGTATTTCATAAATTTTTATTATATTATAAATTATTTACTTCTATACTGTTTGAATATTCTGGTCATTAAGCTACCAATTAACAACCACATGTAATGAGCTTTTAATATACTTAATTTTAAATTGTAAAAGTCTCTAGCTTATGAAAAACATGATTCACAGGACCATGGGACTGTAAGTTGAAATAGATTCTCCCCTGGGTTGTGCTGTTGGGGCATTTTGTCACCACAACATAAAAAGAAACTTAAGAACATAAATATATCTTATGAAGGATGTCATACTTTTATTGATCATAGTAAAATTCTATGCTTTCTACTTTGATATGCTTCATTGGATATTATATTTTACTTATTAATTTAAATATACTTTTTTCTAGTAAAAATGAGAAATGCAAAGAAAGGCAGAAAAGTAAATAACCTATATCCCATATACCAGAAATAATTCATAAGAGAATTTTAATATTGATCTGAATATATTTTACTGAGTCTGTGCCATATATAAACACAGGACTATTTAATAAGCTTTTTAACATATGGTAATTGATGTTTCACAATAATTTTTTGCAATATATTTCTTAGCATTTCCTCATGCCATAAAGCATTTCTCTCAAGATCTGTATTTCATTATAATAGTGTATCAAAACTTATTAAACACATTAGTGTGACTTTGAACACTTTATTAACTGCAGAATTTTACTATGATCAATAAAAGTATGACATCCATCATAGGATATATTTATGTTCTTAGTTTCTTTTTATGTTGTGGTGACAAAATGCCCCAACAGCACAACCCAGGGGAGAATCTATTTCAACTTACAGTCCGATGGTCCTGTGAATCAGGACAAAGAACTTAGTGGAGCAAGAGCTGGAACCAGCTGGTTATATTGCATACCCAGTCAAGAAGCAGAGAGTGATGATTAAATGCACATGGCTAACCTGAAACTGTTTACATTGTTTGGCACTCAAGCCCAGGGCATGGTGCTACCCACCTTTAATGTGGTCTTCTTACTTCAGTCATCTCAATCAACATTCCTTCACAGATATGGCCTGAAGCTCAATAACTACTCACAGATATGTTTGTATCCTGGCTTCTTCAGCTTCTTTCAACTTGACAATTAATACTGACACAATTCATGACTTCTTCATCTGCAGAAGAAAAAATTAGTACAATTTTATCTACAAATAAAATTATCATTTTTCTCATATTGAAAAATAGAGGGGCTGGAGAAATGGTTCAGAGGTTAAGAACACTGACTGCTCTTCCAGAGGTCCTAAGTTCAAATCCCAGCAACCACATGGTGGCTCACAACCATCTGTAATGGGATCTGATACCCTCTTCTGGTGTGTCTGAAGACAGCTGTGGTGTGTGTATACATATCTTTAAAAACAGACACTGATTTAAAAAAATGCATGCAGAAAAGGATGAGAGACATCACCTCATTCTGTTTGGGGCTGGAGAGATGGATCAGTGGTTAAGAGCACCGACTGCTCTTCCAGAAGTCCTGAGTTCAATTCCCAGCAACCATGTGGTGACTCACAACCATCTGTAATGGGATCCGATGCCCTCTTCTGGTGTGTCTGAAGACAGCTACAGTGTATACAGTGTACTCATCATATATAAAAAAAATCTTTAAAAAAAAAAAAAAAAGAAAAGAAAAGAAAAATAGACATTTTCACATAACATATTCTGATTACAATTTTTCTTGAGGCTCCTACTCTTCCCAGTTCCTTGCCACTTTCTCTCCCATCCACATCCATACCTTTTCTATGTCCCATTAGAAAACAAACTGGCATCTAAGAAATACTAATCAAAATAAAATAAAATCATATAAATCAAAAAGAAAGAAAAGACTATGACAAAAACAACCTAAGGAAGGAAAAAGAATAATGGGGAAAGCACAGGAAGTGAATTTTAACTTAGGGACACACATGTTTGCATACACTTTGGCATTCACAGAGAGTCCCATAAAAACCCTAAACTGGAAATCTTAATACATATGCAAAGGACTTCAGCAAAACATTAAGAGACAAAGATCCTCCAAAAATGCCAAATGAAGCTGAGTTTATTTTCTTTGGGCATTTAGTGCTGGGCATAAGATAGGACCTACATTTCAATGTCTTCTGTTGCACCAATTAGACTTCCTTGGAGAAAATAAATCTTTCATTTGCAAGTGGCTACTATCAATTGCAGGTAACTTTTGTGTTAGCGATGGTGGGATGGTGGTGGCGTCTACTTCTTTCAATTCTAGGTCCCAATTAGGTGCCAACCAATGCAGGTCCTTATGCATGCTGCCTCAGTCTCTGTGCACCAGTCCTGTTGTGCTTAAAAGACCTTGATTCCTTCATGTCCTCCATCCTCTCTAGCCTTTTTTTTTTTTTTCCCTGCCTCTCTTCTACAGTGACCTCTGTGCTGGGACGGGATGGGATTGATGGAGACATTCCATTTATGGCTGAGTGTTCTAAGGTCTCTCTTTCTGCTCAGTGTCTCTTTGTGGGTTTCTGTATTCGTTCGCATATGCTGCGGGAGGAAGCTTCTCTGATGATGACTGAGCAAGGCATAGATCTATTAGTACAGCAGAATGTCATTGGGAGTCATTTTATTACATTTGTTTTTGCAGAACAATAATTTGTTTTTATCGTACATGTCTGGGCTATCTAGTCTCATGTTCTTGGTCACTAGAGCAGTGTTCTTGAGGGTGACATCTCATCCAGTGAGCCTTAGCTCAAATATTAGTTAGTTACTATCAAAAGCTTTTTGCCACTATTGCACCAAGATAACTTGCAGACAGATCTCTTATAGATCAGAAAGACTTGTTTCTGTAAATTATTAATAATTTTGGCCAACTCTTTTCATAAAGATTATTTCAGTTTCCAATTTTATTCTACACACACAAGGGAGAGTTTTTCTAAAGCTTCAGCATGACTGCTACTATTTTTCTCTTCAAAGTTTAGAATAGTAGTAGCACTCCAGATCATAGGAACTACTATTTTTTTTAAAGTAAATAATATTAAAAACATTGTTAATTTTATAATAAATGTGTACAAATAAATGAATTAGAATAATTCTTACAACCATTGTTAAACTTCAAGTCAATGGGTCTCATGAGCTAAGTTACCTGCTGTATAGTAAATAAAACAATTATTTGAAAAGTTAATAGCTGCCTTTTTACTATTGGTTTGAAATCTTTCTATTTGTACCTTTAAATTATTACTTCTTCAAAGCGAATTTATTTTATATGTTTTGGATATTAACTTTTTAATGAGATGGGTTGAATCATATTTAATGAATTATGAAGTTTTGGGGATAATGGTCTTAGTATTAATCCCCTTATTTAGTTTAAATAGAAGAGTGACTATTTTGTTAAATAAATCAAGATTACTCTAATATTTTAACTTTGACATCTATCCTATACTGTCAGACCAATTATTTGTAATTATCCCTCAACTTTATCATATTATTTTATTTAAAATAGTCCTTATCCTACCTTGTTCATAACTGAACTTCAATCTTAAGTACAAACTTTTCCATTTCAATAAATAATATGGCAGTTACTTATGATTTTTTAGCAACTTTCAACATTCTGGGACCGTGTTAGGGTTCCTGTCACTCCACAGAGACCTTGCAAGGGAGCAGCAGAAGGTAGGAGTTTAGACAAAAAGCAGGTGCACAGCTTACTATTAATATGTGGGATTTTGCTTGACTCCAAAAGCACTGCAGTTTGACCCAGAACCTAAATAAAGACACAAGTTTTACATTAGAAATTGCTAAAATGATTTAACATTTGTGTAGGAATGAGTGGGTTAAAATAGTTTGAAAATAAACACATGATCTAGTCAGTGCCTTTTCTTCATGCAACTTGGCTGTAAGAACCAGGGCTGAAGCATATGTCGAGGAAGGGAATTTGTGTGACAGTCACATTCCTGAGCCACAGGGCCACCATATGTACTCCACTGGTTCTGTGTCTTTCTGAGTGAGAAAGTGAAGAGGAGTCTATGGGTGCCAATGTAAAGCAGAATCTAACATCATAATCCCAGATAGCCTTCAGCTCTAACTTTACTGTATATAACGGTTTCCTGAATATAACTGGAAAGACAAAATAAACCCCATTCGATTGACTTATCTACTCTCCTAGGGACAATTGTTTTCTTCCACACAAGTTTAACAATCGACCAGAACATTGCATACAATTTAGTTTTTTTCATCGATTTCCCCCATGCCTATCAGCTCCAGCTGATTTCAACTACAAATCATAATGAAATCTTATGTTTCCTACTCTCATTTCCTTCAGCACAAGAATGTGTGCATGGTGGAAGCATGGTTTTGAAAATGAAGCAAGCTGGAAAATCTCCCTTTTAAATGCTAGTATTAGGCAAAAATAATGAAGAAATAAAAACAGAAGTGAGTTTTATAAGATTAGTTGGGTACCTGAGCTCTCCAGATCATATTTTCAGCTCCAATAGAAGGAAACTAGCTAAGTCTTGCCAACTCTCTTAAAACACTGGCCAAAATAAAAGCAAACAGAGAAATGGAAATGACTGTATATCCAGTAATGATAATCTGCCACCACAGTATGAAAACTATGCTTTTCTAAATCAGAAAAACTTTGTGCAAAGATTTTTCTCATTTTAGTTTATGGTCACTGAGGTTTCTCTAAATTTTAATCACAAATACAGGGTGCTTAATATTGGTTATCCTTTCAAGGAGATGAAATAGAAATCACATATTATATTCTGTAAATATTTATTCTAGTAATTAGTTCCTTCTGTGTAACTGAGGAATGTTCAAAAGTACATACTTTATCAAGATTATTTCCGTGCATGTGTGTGTGTGTGTGTGTGTGTGTGTGTGTGTGTGTGTGTGTGTGTGTGTAATGTTGAGGCTCGGAGTAAGCTTCATTTGTTGCTGCTCCAGCACTGTTTACTATTCCTAGAGGCAAGTAGAACCTGGACAAACGGAGCCAATAAATGATGAGGACTAAAGTCTCGTGCAAAAGCCAATTTATTCAGAGCATCAAACAACTTATACTCAGAATATTAAGAGGAGTCACATGATTAACGCACACAATCACAATGACAAGCTACATGTGTGGGCAAGCTGAGTGTAGCAAAAACCTATCTTTCCATACAGGCACATAAGCAAACTCCCATAGCCAGTTGTAATGATCTCAAGTAAACTCCTATAAGCTTCCCCTAGGACGGGGACAAAAACATTAATCCAAGAACAACTCTGTGCTTTGAAAAAATTGAGGTTACAAGACTTGATTCCTTGAAGTTTTCTCACAAGCACCCGGACTTCTCATAGGACTCCATTCTTGGTCCATGTTCTGACACAGCATTATCCACTTTCTTTTCTAGACAAAGTCTCTTGTTGCCCTTGGTATCAGCAAGCAGACTGGATTGTTTATCATTGACTTCCTAGTGAGGGTATTACAAGTGTGTACTGTCATGAGCAGGCTTTTTACGTGGATTCTAGGGAAACAGACAAGTCTTCATAGGTGTGTGACAAGCACCTTATTAAATGAGCTGTTGCCTAATATATATATAATACATATATAATATATATAAATGTATATTATATATGTATTATATATATAATTTTTAATAAAATAATGTATACATGAAACAGTATTTTAGTAAGGACATTCAGGTAGAATTTAACCATCTTACAAGTTTAAACATTTTAGTTGAGTTAGGAAGATGGCTAAGTGGGTCAGCATAAACACCCACATTCAGTATTCATGTTGAAAGCTGGACATGGCTACACATGCCCAGAAACCCAATACTGAGAGGGTATAAGAGGAAAGAAATGGAAGGATCACTGGAGCTTTCTGGCTAGATGCTATCTTCCTTGAAAATGGTGAGCTTGGGTTAAGTAAAACGTCATACCTCAATGTAATGAGACAGATATAGATAGAACAGTATACACGACATTTTTTAGCCTCTGCATGCATGAAATGTGGTCACACACACACACACAAACACACACACATAGCATAGCATATATACTTACATGTAAACTACATACATTAAAAATTATAAGTCAAAATTTTACAAATGAATATATACAATCAAATCTACACTACTTAGAAAAATATTTTAGATAAACTATCAGTCTTGCAAGGAGCTGAATATGCCATTCCTATTACTAATTAGAAGCATATGAAATACTGGCTCATGCTACACATAGTTCTTTCATACAGAATATCATTTTGATTCTACTTGAACATGTTCTCTTAATTATGTGACTAATCATGAAAACAAGTTCATATTTAGAGTTGAATTTATACTATCATGAGTCAACTTGAATATTAAAAATAGCACAGGGTATAAAATACCCTAAAGCATGCATATGTACCTGCCAGCATACTTCTAATTCTGCCATTTCTATAGCTCCTCACATCCTTCCTTACAGCAGCATAAGTCATATAACTGTCTCTATATATTTGTAATCTAGTTAATATCTAATAACCATCTCTTTCTCAAATAGGTTATCAAGGATTTTTAGACAACCCCAAGTTATAATATATTTTATATATGTATATCTGTGTGTGCACATGTGAGTGAAAAAGACACACATAAAGACAGAGAAATAAATACATAGAAAGATATCTCAAAACCTTAAAGTAGTATGTACCATGTGATATTTTCTTTATACACACACACACACACACACACACACACACACACACACACAGATACACACACACACACACACACACACACACACACACACACACATGTTTAATCTATTACCCTTCAGGAAATGTTAGTAGTGAAACTTTCTAAGTTCATGCTAATAAGACTAGCAATAGTCTTTCTAGATGTAAATATTGCCTTTAAATAAAAGCATAGCGTAAGATTATATGTTTAAAATTCTGTCATATTTTTGTAATTTCATACATTTTACTGTGTTTGGGAAGGTGTTAGGACAATTTTTTCAAATAATCTGTGAATCTCTGCTGTAAATCTAAAAGTCCCTTAATTTATTTGGTCATTCTGGTCATAAAAGTCCTACTTTAAGAGTGTGTTATTTTAGTAAGAGCTTCACAAGAAGTATCTCATCCCCTTGAACCAAACCAAGCAGTTCAGCTGAATTTTCTTCTCACATATTTCATCCTAAAAGGGAAAAAAGTAAGTTTTGTTTGACATTCAATAATATATCTCCCTTCTATAGTCTTGTCTCCCAATGTTTCTTTTTCACCACCTTTTTAAAATTCATTTTAAACAATATATATATATATATATATATATATGCAATATTTTCAAAGCAAAAGCAAACTAATATGAAGATATTTCACTGATTGTCTGCCTCTTGGAAAGTCTCAGGATTGGTCTTCATTGTGAGTCTTCATTGCTTCTGAACAAAAGGGGGTCTTTAGGTTATTGCCTCATTTTAAAAAATTTATTCACAGTTACTACCAAATGAATACTCAATGATAAATTCAAGCAAGTGATTTTATTTGAATTTCTGAATTAAAAGTCCTTCTGGTCAAACAGAAGACAAGGTTCGAATTTGATTTTCTTTTTAGGTAAAAGTAGTTTGAAATATATTCACTGCAGACCATGCTCTCTAAACAAGAACAATTACAGAATCTTTTATGAAATCAGGAATGTACAAAAATTCCAGCCTCCTGGAGCTTTCCGTTACACATTTTGTAACAGCGAGTTATAGCATGTCAAAGTTTCTCTCAACAGTTCCTTAAGGGCTACCTCCTCTGTCTAGCAAGTTTTCAAGTTTTTATTGGCAAAGGTATGTGCTTCAAGTGAACCTCTCAATTCAAAGGATACATTTAAAAACAAGTTTTCCTATGACAAAATGCGTTTTAACACAAATATTTCTCTTTCAGTCCAGCTAGGGTATCTGGGAAAACTAAAATGCTGCTCTCTTGGGAAATGCTCAATGAAGCATGCTTACAACATCATCCTCTTGTGCACCTTTCAATTCATTGTTTTCCATTGTGCCTTTGGAGATCAATGTATAAGTTAAGAAAGTATCAATTTTTTATGTATGCCAGGATGAATTTCTGCCCAGAAATTCTATATGTGACACTGTTTTGTTCAGGCCATACCAGATTGGAGGGAACAAACCTGATTTGGTCAGGTCAGTGATAATAAGTTCTACTTCCTGGTTTCATACACATTTTTATTTGTAATACTAAGTGGAGAAATTTTCACTTCCACTTTCAGTTATTCTTGGTAAAAGCAACGGAGGTGTCTTCATGAATTCACTTAGTTTATTCAGCAACTCTTTGTTGATTCCTTACATATGTAAAAATATTTTATAATCCTTGTATAAAATAATGAAATAACCAGACAGCAATCCCTGTACTGGCCATTTTGAAAATACAAATATTTGTGAATTAAATAATTTCTCTGTAATATTGACATTAACCTCATCATTTAGGGTTTAGTATTCCTGCTATACTCACCCACACAGGCTTTATTAAATGTACTAAGAGTATCAATACAGTAGAGTAGAATTATGTTTCATCCAATCACTCATTTAGAACAAAACAGACAATAATAAGGATGCATAAAAATAGTTATGTAAGTGAAATCCATAAAACCAAGACGAATACATTTTTTCACCTGGGTGTTACACTTAGAGGTGCTAAATACCAGATAAGTTGTCGATGCTTCAGCTGGTAAACTGTTGACCAGTCTACAGGATGCCCTACATTTTCATAAACTAGGAAGAGGAATCTCTGGTAGGCTACACAGCTTGCCCTCTTGTAAACAAACAGATACTGTAGAGTGCTTTGGAAAAGAAAAAAGGCGATTCATTTTTTAATGGCAGGCAACTCTATTTTTTGCCTTTATTAGTGGTAATATAATTAGTATTATCACTTAGAGTCAGCATGATCTGAGACCTGAGTTAACCATTTCAGTGGAAATCGTAGACTATCTACTGGATTTCTGCTCCTGTGAAAGGATGAGCTCAACAAGGAAGTGCTCAATTAATGCCACATATTTGCATAATTTGGGTCCCTATACATATATAAAGAGCACATCAAATCATAGACTGATAACGCTATACTAATCTTCAAATATCGAACCCAATGATGTTAAAGTTAAAGCTAATGCAAGCTTATCTATTAAGATTTGGAACCAAGCATCAAACTTAAATTTGTGACTATAATGTAGGCTGTCCAGATGGAAAAATACAATCTGTGTTTGGCTTGAATAGCTACTGCTAACAGTAGGTGAAGATATAGCCTGATACAACTAACAGGCATCTGAAGAGGTGAGCGGTACAGAGGAACCTGAGACCCCAAAGTTTGTAGCTCCAGATGGAGGAATATCTTACTAGACCCAAAAACATGAAGAAAAAAAAATCTCAGCTCTGGGGAAAAAATTATCAAAGACATGTTTTGAGAGTCCAAGATAACATCATTAGGAACAGTGTCAGAACTTAGGTAATCCTAATGATGGAGAGTAGGCAGAGGCAGGTGGATCTCTTTTAAGTTCAAGGTCATCTTGATCTATGTAGTGAGTTCCACAACAGCCAGAGCTACATAGAGACACCCTGTCTCAAAACGACAACAATAAAACCAACCAACCAATCAATGAAAAAAAAAAAAAAAGAAACTCAAACAAAAAATTGAAAAAAGGAGCAGAGTAAAATATAGGTTTAGAAGAATCAGTTAGTGTACTGAATAGAGTGTCAAGTGACAGAGATACAAACACATGTCAGTATGAAGCCAAGAAGGGGAAATTTGAGTTAATGGATTTTATCAAAGAAATTATATGTGACCCTTGTACTCAAGCAATTGGACAAAGGTTCTTATTTCAGAATCCTTTTCTTTTTCTTCTTTTTATAATCTTTGAAGACACTGCTGTAGCTTTTCATCTGAAACTGACTTCTTCCACCACACAGACAATAATGAAAATGCTCAGATACACCAATTCAGAATTGGTAAATTTGTCTGTGGTATAATTTAAGGTATGCCATGACCAGCTTTCAAAACACTGTGATTATAGCTTTATTACTTTCCAATTTTGAAAACCACCTCAAATTTACTGTTTTAATGTAGATTGATGGGGTCTTGTTGGGACAGGAAACTGTGTACCTGCAATGTGATTCTAAGATTTATAATCCCATCTCTTAGATTATTCATTGCTTTAGATGTATCCTGAAGCGACAAGAGTGGAGTTTCAAATTTTATTATTATGTGCATTAGTGCTTCAGGCCAATGTGCTATTTTTTTTTTTTTTTGACTTTTAATTTTTGAATACTGCTTGGGTTTCCACATTGATGAGCTGGACCAAGCCACACAATACTCTCCAGGGTATTTTAGTCATTTTACCGTAAGATGTAAACCCTGAACACAACAATATTCCCCTTCCCCTGGAGCTACCCTCCATGTCTTCCTTCTGGGTTGCACACTTTCTTTTGAGAACTAAGAAGTATAGAAGGCAGAAAAAGGGCAGACAGTCCCTAAAACATCCATCCCGGTCCCAATTTTTACCTTTTGCGCTTTAACACTGCATTTCTTTGCATAGCAATTCATTATTTATAAGCAGAAGATAGCATTTCAGGTATTCCTTCTCATATAAAGCCTACAGAACAAAAGAATACAAAATACTTGTCACATACAAAGGAAGGAAGAATGTGTATTGACAGTCCATTTTTCAAATAATTTGTTTATAAGATATATTTTTTATTCTTCTCTCATATATTACATCCTGATCACAGCTGCCCCTCCTTCCTCTCCTCCCAGTACCTCCTGCACCGTATCCCTACCAACTCTTCCTTTATTTCCCTTTGGAAAAGGGCAAGCCTCCCAGGAATAGCAATCAAGCACTGCATGTCAAGTTGCAATAATTCTAGGTACCTCTCCTCATATTAAGACTGGACACAGCAACATAGTAGAAGGAAAGGGGTCCCAAAAGCAGGCAAACGAGTTAGAGACAGCCTCTGCTTCCTCTGATAGAAGTCCCATAGGAACACAAGCTGTACAACTATTATATATATATGCAGAGGGACTAGGTCAGACAGATGCAAGCTCACCTATTGTTAACTCAGTCTCTATAAGACCCTAGAAGCCCAGGTTAGTTGATTCTGTGGGTATTCTTATGCTGTCCTTGACCCCTCTGCTTATGCAATCTCTCCCCCTCTTCCACAAGATTCCTTGAGTTCTGCCTGATGATTGGCTGTGGGACTCTGCATCTATTTCTATCAGTTGCTGGATGAAGCCTCTCTGATGATAATTATGCTAGACTTTTGAGGATAGCAGAGTATCATTAAAAATCATTTTGTGCCTTTATTTATTTATTTATTTATTTATTTATTTATTTATTTATTTATTTATTTATTTATTTATTTATTTATTTTAGCCAGTTGTGGTTGGTCTCACGCTATCCAGTCTCTGGTACCTAACCCACCAGGAAGTGTCAGGTATGTGCTGCCTCTCATGGCATGGGTTTCAGGCTGGACCAGTTAGTTATTGGTGGGGACTCCCATGATTTCAGTGCCACCTTTACACCAGCACATCTTGCAGGCAGGACAGACTGTAGTTGAACATTTTGTGGCTTGGTTGGAATCCCAACCCCTCCTCTGGAAGTTTTGCATCCTTGCAGGAGATGACCCGTTCAGGCCATTTCTATCCCATTGTTAGAAGTCTTAGCAAGAGTCACCCTTATAGATTTCTGGGAGGTTTCTAGCTCACCCCCAATTCCAGTGTCCCTATCAGTATTCTTTCCTTCCACCCTTCACCAACCTGATCCCTCTTGTTCCCATTCCCATTTGGCATCAGTGTACCCAAGATATTTATTATCTCTTCCCTTTCACAGAGTAGATTCACTCATTCCTCTGTGTGCCTTTCTTGTTACTTAACCTCTCTGGGTCTGTGGATTGTAACGTGATTATTCTTTACAGTTAAGTGAGTACATACCTAATGCTTTTTTTTTTTTTTCTGGGTATGGGATGATTTTTTTTCTATCCATTTGCATGCAATTTTCATGATGTTATTTTTAATAGCTGAGTAATACTTCATTGTGCAAATATACCACATTTTCTTTATTCATTTAATTTTATTCTTGTCTTCATTCAGTTGAGGGACACCTATGTTGTTTTCAGTTTCTAACTATTAGGAATAAAGCTTTTATGAACATACTTAAGCAAGTTTTCACTCCCGCCAACAATGAAGGAGCATTCCTTTTGTTCCACATCCTTGTCAGCATGATGTATCACTTGTATTTTTATTTTAGTCATTGAGACAGGTATAAGATTAAATCTCAAAGTAGTTTTGATTTGCATTTCCTTGATGGCTAAGGATGTTGAACATTTCTTTAAGTACTTTTTCACCATTTGAGATTTTTCTGCTGAAAATTGTTCATTTTGATTGTATCCTGTTTTTAAATTGGATTTTTTTGGCTCACTGATATCTACTTTCTTGAGTATACATTTTGGATATTAACCCTGTGTCAGAAGTAGAGTTGTTGAAATTAATTTCCCATTCTGTAGGCTGCTGATTTTTCCTATTGACAGTGTCCTTTGTTTTACAGAAGCTTTTCAGTTACCTGAGGTCCATTTATTAATGAACTTAGTGCCTTAGCTAGTGGTGAGGTCAGGAAGTTGTTACCTGTGCCAATGTTTTCAAAGCTAGTTCCCACTTCCTCTTCTAACAGGTTCAGTATATTTGATTTTTATGAAGTCTTTGATCCACTTGAAATTGAATTTGTGCACGGTGATAGATATGGGTCTATCTGCCAACATTCAGTTAGACTAGCACCATATGTTAAAGATGCTTCGTCATTTTAAAAATCCCAGCCACTCCATTTCACCAAAGACTCAAGAGCCAGATACTGTGGTGAAAGCCTGCTAGCTCAAAGAGGCAGAGAAAGCACTCAGCTGACTATCTTTCTCCACCTCTGTCCCTGAAGGAAAAAAACTCTTTCTCCTCCTCCATGCTCTCTTAAATACCCTTCAACTCAAAGACATCCTTTCTGTTTACTCATCTTCGCTCCCTGTCTGCTGGTTGCTTGTTCCACCTCTTGACCTAGTTTCGACTTTCTTTAGTTCTTGGATTTAAGGTGTGTGGTTGGGTAGAGCCACACCACAAGTACTTGTTAACAATCTGGAGGTTCACAATGTGATCAAATATCCTGCAAAATCCCTTTTGTTTAAAATAAAAGACACTGTCTCTAACATTAATAAACTATATACTAAATGGTAAGAATTACATTCTCAATATCCAATCATTTGTATTTGGCAAATGGGGAGAAAACTATGCTACTATCTATCCTATCTTAGTGAGTTTCAATTTCTTTACCTAAATCATTTTATATCATAACTGGCATTTATCAACCTAAAAACATCCTTTTAAACATCGGAACATTTTCTTAAATACTGAAGAATTTAAGCTTAATCATGAGACTATAACTATCTAGCCTTCAATTCATCAGAGACCTAAGAAGGATAAATATTATCAGACTAAAGAGAAAGTGCAAAGCAAACAGCTTTCAAAACTATAGAAATTACAGACTGTTGGCTGCCTGGACCATTACCCAAGATTTCTCTGCAACATTGGGAAATCCATCTCTTTGGTCCACAGGTCCAGAATACCTGACAGATTTTTCTGTGAATCAGGAATTGTGAAGAATTTCTCTGCTTTGTCTACATTCTGTGCGTCTGCTTCATAGCTTGTACAGCATACTGTCAGCACTTGAGGCAAGGACAGTCTCTTGACCAGTGGCAACTTGCCACATTTGTAGCAAACTCCATAAGGAGGTTCATCTTGCTCATCATATTTGAAGTAGCATGGGGGTGCTGCTGGGATCTGACATTTCTCATTGTCAAAAAGTCTTAAAATAAAAAATCTTTAAATGCCGTGATTTACAAATCTCTGGTGTTTTTGAAGAGCATCTATCTCAGTATATTTGAATAGGCAAATGTTGTTTTTCTCTACCCACTTACAATCTCTTTAACTTAGAAAACATCTGTGATAAACTAAACTAGCACCTAACAAAACCACAAGTTTGACTATCAGCTTGGCTTTCTGGCTTATCCTAAACAATTTGTAATAGTGGCTTTTTAAAGGACTAGAACATCGCATTGTATTTTAAAGAAACATATACGTAAAATTTCTTTAGGAAGGCACTTAATGCTGTGACCTTGCCTTTTAGCACCCCTGTCAATGTGTCCCATAAGTTTGGGTATGTTGCACATTTATTTTCATTGTTCTAGGAAGTCTTTCATTTCTTTATTTTTGGCTTAATTCTGTAGTCAAATGATAGGGACTTAATCAGTCTCTATAATTTTGTAGGCTTTCTGTCATTTCTACTGTTGTTGAAGTCCAGCTTTAATCTATGGTTGTCCAATAGGATATAGAAGGTTATTCCAGTTTTCTTGTATTTGTTGAGACTTTCTTCATAAACAAGTATGGGGCCAATTTTGAAGAAACTTTCATGAGGTGCTGAAAAGACTGTATATTCTTTTGTGTTTGTGCAGAATGTTCTGTAGTTATCTGTTATGTCCATGTCAGTTATAATGTCTTTTTGCTCCATAATTTTTCTGGTTAGTTTTTGTGTAAATGACTTATCTATTGGTGAGAATGGGGTATTGACGTCTCCAACTATTAATGTGAGCAATTCTATGTGAAATGTGAGCTTTAGTAATGTTTTTTTATAAACATGGGAGCCCTTTGTGGGGAGGGTACAGATGTAAAGAATTGAAATATTATCTTGGTGAATTTTTTCTTTGATGAATACAAAGTGTATTTCTCCAAATCTTTTTATAGGTTTGGTTGGGAAGTCTATTTTGTTGAATTTTAGAATAGCTACACCAGCTTTTTTCTTGGAAAATATTTTTCTAATCCTTTACTCTGAGGTAAAATCTATCTTTAATTTTGAAGTATATTTCTTATATGCGGCAGAAGGATGGATCTTGGTTTTGCATCCATTCTCTTAGGCAGTGTCTTTTTATTGGGGAATCTAGTCACTTGTTATTGAGAGATATCAGTGACCAATACATTTTAATTCCTGTTTTTTTAACTGTTGTTGTAGATGATAATGATAATGATGATGATGAGTGTGTGTGTGTTTGTGTGTGTGTGTGTGTGTGTGTGTGTGTATATGTACACACTTCATTTCTTTAAGTGAGAATATTTTTCTTCAATGGTAAAATATTTTCTGAGTCTGTGAACTGGGATTATTCTTCTTCTTCTGTTCTATTTTTTCTTAGATTTTTTCTTCTAATAATGTCCCAGATATCCTGGGTGGTTTGTGTTAGGAATTTTTTAGATTTAACATTTTCTTTATCAATTTCTTCTATGTTCTCTCTTCCATCTCTTGAATTTTGTTGGTGATGCTTGTGTCTGCAGTTCCTGTTCACATACCTATGTTTTCCAGTTCCAGGATTCACTCAGTTTGTGTTTTCTTGGTTGCTTCTATTCCATTTTCAGGTCTTGAACAGTTTTTTTTTTAATTTATTTATTTTTATTTTATGTATATGAGTACCATGTAGCTGTCTTCAGACACACCAGAAGAGGGCATCGGATCCCATTACAGATGGTTGTGAGCCACCATGTGGTTGCTGGGAATTGAACTCAGGACCTCTGGAAGAGCAGTCAGTGCTCTTAACCACTGAGCCATCGCTCCAGCCCTCTTGAACAGTTTTATTCATTTCCTTCACCTGTTTGTTTTCCTTGGCTTCCTTTAAGGGGTACATTTATTTCTGTCTTCTGTTTGTTTATGTTTTCCTGGATTTCCTTTAGCGATTTATTCATTACCTCTATCATCTTTATAAAACTGCTTTAAAGGTCTTTTCCTTGTGATTCAGCTCTTTCGTAACGTCAGGGGATCACTATATTAGGATTACTGTGTTCTCATGTTGTCATATTGTCATGGTTGTTGTTGATGCTTTTGCTGGTCTCTAGCATCTGGGTTTGAAGTAATTATAGAGTTAGTAGCTGATTTCTCAGTTTGTTGTATGGATGTTCCCTCCCCCCACCTTTGGTTGCTGTTTCATTTTTGGTGTTCTGACCTGAGTGGCCTAGGGTTCTGGTGACAGTAGAGTCTTCAGGTCCATTAGGGTGTCTCTGCTGGGATTTTGGTAGTCTGTATGACCTCTGGGGTTTTAGGTATCACCTCTGGGGTTCTGAGATTCTAGGAGCTGATGTAGACTCTGGGGTTCTAAGTACTGGGATGGCCTCTGAAGACCAGTGGGTTTCTGCTGGAATTATAAGCCAAGATACAATGATGGCTGGAGTTGGGTGGCCTCTGAGGACCCATTGGGTGTCTGCAGGGGGATTTGTATTTGGAGTTCTGCTGGATATCCATGTGGCTTCTGGAAGAGCAGGGGTCTTCTGCTGAAATTGTAGGCCACTATCTATCCAAATACTTGTTTTTATTTGTGTGTGTGTGTGTGTGTGTGTGTGTGTGTGTGTGTGTGTGTGTGTGTGTGTGTGTATAATATGGTGGATTATTTCCAAAAGTCCAGAAGAGGTTCTCAGATGCCCTGAACTAGTATGACAAAGTGGTGTGAGCCACCTGATATGGATGCTAGGAACCAAACTTATATCTTCTCGTAGAGTTATTAGTTCTCATTGCGTCAACTGTTCAACCTCTTACTGTCCATTTTATTAATGATTCTATTCTCAGTCAAGTAAAAGCTTATCTCATTGATGTAATAACATAATATGATGCCCAATAAATACACCAGAAGCCGTGACTTTAAGTACCAGGACTCTTAAAGATCTGTTTGTTTGTTTGTTTGCTTACTTGTTTGTTTCTAACTGATAAAATGGTGGATTATTTGTACTTCCTGGAGGCTAAAGAATAGGAGAAATATTGTATAAATAAAAGAAAGATCTAGACTCAAATAAATGAAAATTACCTGTCAGGTATTGATTACTGTAAGTCAAGAGGCTTAGTTTACAAAATTTTAAATCAAAATATTAAAGTTGACTTTTCTCTAAGTTATTTTTTCCTTTACATGTTTTAATTTATTTTTTTACACTCCAGACTTCACTCCCCCCAACCCTCATCCACCCTCGACTGTTCCACATCCCACACCTCTCCCAAACACCCTGTCTCCACGAGGATGTCCCCATCCCCCAAACCCCACTCCACCCTACCTCCAAACTTCCTAGGGCCTCCAGTTTCTTGAGGGTTAGGTGCATCATCTCCGACTGAACACAGACCAGGCAGTCCTCCACTACATATGTATTGGGGGCCTGATATCAGCTGGTGTATGCTACCTGGTTGGTTGGTGGTCCAGTGTTTGAGAGATCTCAGGGGTCCAGGTTTATTGAGACTGCTGGTCCTCCTATAAGGTTGCCCTCCTCCTCAGCTTCTTCCAGCTTCTCCCTAATTCAACCACAGGGGTCAGCAGCTTCTATCCATTGATTGGGTGCAAATATCTGTATCTGTCTCTTTCAACTGCTTATTGGATCTTTCAGAGGCAGTCATGATAGGTCCCTTTTTGTGAGCACTCCATAGCCTCAGTAATAGTGTCAGACCTTGGATCCTCCCCTTGAGCTGGATCCCACTTTCGGCCTGTCGCTGGACCTTCTTTTTCTCAGGATCCTCTCCATTTCCATCCCTGTAGTTCTTTCAGACAGAAACAATTATAGGTCAGAGTTTTGACTGTGGGATGGCAACCCCTCCATCATTTGATGCCCTGTCTTCCTGCTGGAGGTGGGAGCTATAAGTTCCCTCTCCCTACTGTAGAGCATTTCATCTAAGGTTCCTCCCTTTGAGTCCTGAGAGTCTCTCATCTTCCAGGTCTTCAAAACTCAAAATATAATGTGAGCCAGAGAGATAGTTAGATGAATAAAGGTGTTTACTATGCAATCCTAAAGACTTGTGTTTAATCCCAACAACTATAAAAGGTGGAAGAAAAGAATTAACTCTGTAAAGCCATCCTCTGAGTTTTACGTGCTATTCTGCCATGGCACATCTACATCTGAACTCACATATACACTTGTAATAAATAAATTTGAAGACAATAAGGTAAAGCCAACCAATATTGGCCTCTGTCCTCTACACCTGTAGTCATTATCATGTACGTATCCCTCACATACATGCTCCCATATACAGACAAAAACATAAATAATAACAATATGTGAAGAAGAGTCGTTATGAAATAACTCAGTGTGCAGGAGGGCACAGACCTCATGAAAATGTCTAATATATAGAAATTCTACAACACAAGGTTATTGATGAATATTAAAGGGGTATGTAAAATTAAGGAAGAACACAGATAAGATATAATAGAAAACCTTGTATAAAATTCTCATGCAAAAACAATAGTGATATTATTTAAAGATATTCTTTTTTTGATATTGATAACTTATTTCATTAAAAACTATAATTGGGAGAGGGGAATAAATAAAAAATCATTTTGCAAGAACAGTGATAGCAAGCTAATATTTTATGTTTTCTAACAAAAACTCTACCACACTAAAGAATGACTATAAAGTAGCCAACATGTCCTGTATGACCTACTTTTATGTGTTTTTCATTTAAGTCAAATGGGATTTGAGTTAAAGTTAAGTCAAAACAAGAAGCAAACTTCAGAATTATTTTGGAAAATTAAACAAAAGCTTGTTCATTATCTCCTCTTTAATAAATATTAAATACATTTATTTGTATATTTGAATTTAGAGCACCCAGAAACAAAGAGGAAAACTGAATATTACAATACCATAGGTGTGTGTTTGTGTGTGTGTGTGTGTGTGTATGTGTGTGTGTGTGTGTGTGTGTGTGTGTGTGTGTGTGTATGAGAGAGAGAGAGAGAGAGAGTGTGTTTAGTAAAGATTGAATTGCTTACCAGATATAGGAAATATTCCAAAACCACTTTGCAAAATCCACATCTCAGGAAATAGTCTCAAATGCGATTGTGGGTGCAGCCTTCTGATTTATGTAACAATGTAGAAAACAAAACCCATCAGGAAACTAGAAAAACAGATGTGACTGTGAACCAGTGATCAGTAAGTCAAGAGTATAGCTTAAGGACTACCAGTCTCATCACAATGTTCTAAGGATATTTGAGGAGATCTGACTTTTACAAGGAGCTCAGAGTAAGGCTGTGTTGTTCTGTGGCGTTTACTTCTTCCCAGCTGCTTTTCTTAGAAGGATACAATATATCACTTTGGAATTTCACATTAAGAACAAACATCGCTTTAATTGAAATATAGGTACTAGAGCCCGAATAATAGAAATCTACACCTGGTCAGGATGCTAATTTTGCAAAGTGAAGTATATCTAAATTTTATTATAATCTTAACAAAAATGTTCCTATTGCAGTAAAAATTCTAAAGTAGTGTAAGACTTGACAATTTAAGCCTATGTTAATCAATATTTTATTTACTTTTAATTCAAGAAAGTATAGTCAGTGTTCTGAAAATAGTGTTTACTGTCTCATTTTTAAACCACATGATAACTCAGTGGAGGCTGACAGAATTAGTTTTAGATTCCAAATTTAATTAACAGGAATTTGAGAGCAACATATGAATTATACAAAAACAATGATGAATGGCCACAAACATTACCAAGAGAATAAAGTTATTAAAATAAAAAAGTTAGATCAGTAAATACAGGTTTGGCTCTGCAACATCTTTCAAATTTCATTAAAGACTTTGGAAAAAACATTAAAATAATAAACAGATACACATGGAAATACTAACTTAAGATTATAAAAGTTTGCCTTTTGAAATTATAATTTTTGTAATCAAAAACCATAAACAGAGTTTCTGTAGTTTCAGGTAAGGATCACTAGAAAAGATGAATCATTGAGACTTGGTCCATTCCTGTCTGTAATCTCAGGAACCAGGGGAAATCACTTTGAGTCTCAGGTTAGTATAAACTACAGAGAAGATCCTGTGTCCAAAAAATTAAATAAATAAAAAATTCTTCCTATAGAACAAGACTCACTAAAAAGGATCATAGTATAGTAAATGTTATATATTGGCCTTAAGCCAAAATCATTTTTGTTCTGAATATATGCAAAATACCAAATATTTAGATACTTCTCTCTCATCTCTCAATGTACCTATTCATTCATTTGCCAGCTCTCTGACTAATGATTACTTAAATATAAAAACTATTTGTGAAAATGTAAATATATCATCTTTATATGCATATTTATCTCTTCATAGTGCCTTGTTCCACACCTGTTAACAAAGGGATCATAAAACTGGAAGACAATAACTTGTAATCAGATTCATAAAGATAAATTGTGATGGACATTCACAGACCAATGTATAGCTAGTGATACATATGACAATGTGAAAATATTCAACTATGCTAGAGTTCACTGTTTTGAACCTAATTAGGTACTTTTCTCAACAAATTATCTTTAGATAAAAAATATCATATTATAAAAATGTTGCCTTTAGTCTTCAAGGCAAGAAAATAATAAGCTAATCTCAGTTCACATGTATTCAAACTGGGGAAAACCAAATGTCAGTGAGCTGTCTGAGTGGATATGAAACAGAACTCTGGTCCTAAGTCCTTTCTAGCAACACCTCTTCCATTGAACCATTGAACATTTCCCTAAGCCTAGAGAATTTGTATATTATGAAGAAAATTATTCATTTAGCCAGAAAGGTTAATATGGCTTTAAAGAAAAATAATAGATTCACAATTTGAATTTGTTTTTGTCTGTAAAAGCATTAAATCCTTTATAAGCCCTGAGTTGTTAGTTTGTGGTTAAATAAACCATAATTATCTGATAAATCTTTGTACTGTGGTCTGATTTTTCCTGTAGCAAATCCAACAACCTGAGCCTAACTAGCACATTTTCTGGCTTTTGCCCATGAGAAGAAATTACCAGAAATTGAGCCAGCCTTTCTGTCCTCAGGCAGATTTTTCTAAAAAGCTGTTTCAGTTTGCTAGATAAGAAAAAAGTTAAAGCTCTTTTGGCACTTTTACAGATTTAAAGCCACTAGACAAGATGAAGATTTTTTTAAGAAGAAAAACACTGTATTGTTTTTCTGTTTTCATATCTATTTTAATCTTACATACATCAATCTGTTAATAGGCCAATTGCTGGTGTCTAGTTTCAAAGCCAATGACGTACAAACACTGCGGATGGTTGATCCTAGAGTTGGAATGGTAACCCACCAATACCAAGCCTGTAACTTCATCTTACTAAGTGGTATGTTACTTCCAAGCCATAATACTAACAAAAGGTTAGAAAAAGACAAGGTACAATAAAAATCACCATCCTCAATCTTAAAGATGGAAATAGAAACAAAATTGAGAAGAAGAAGGATCATAGTGCAGAATCTCTGCCAGCTTTATGAGAGTATGGAAGATGGAGAATCTGAAAATACAAACTCTGTTCTGAAGAGGTGGGTCATGGTCAATTCTCCAATTGTATAGGTGTAGGAATAATTCAGGCTATAGATAAATGGTTTGTATTCTCAACTGAAATATTATAAGTATCCTTGTTGAGCTGTCAGTCAAAAGACAGACATCAGCTGGACAGAACTGCACAAGTAGTGCATTAGCAAATCAATGGATGGAGTAAATGACCTCCCTGGCCTCTTTCAGTCCTCGTTATTAACTACAAAATCACTGCAAAATCAAGTAAAAGGAAATTTAGTTATAAATTAATGATGATGGTTGCAAACGGAAGTTAGTATTCTAACTGAGCCATTGTGCTGATTATATTTATCATTCTCTTTTAATTCTTGGTAATTTAATTACTTCATTTCATGTTTGTAAAATTTCAGAGACTAGGTGGTCTATTATTCTTTGTGACAGCATAAAAATTAAGAATTGGTTGATATTTTTTTGTCTTTTTATAGATTTGCCTCATAGCTTTAGACACATTGATAAAATAAATTAAAGACTTTGGTTATAGCTATAAGAATATTGTGATCTTTATTTTTCTTGACTGTCCTATGAACTGTTTCTACCAAATGATCTTCAGCAGTTCTATATTTTTCAACAATACATACGATGATAGTTGAATGATATTTTCAGTCATCAAATGTTTTGTTTCCACAGTACAATTTATGATCTACAATTACTTGCATGAGAATGATGCTCAGTAGTAAATTCCAGTCAGGAAAGCAAACCAAGTATAACTTTGCTGTAGTTTTCTGTTTCTTTATTTCTATATTTTCATAGTTTAGTATGAAAAGTAGCATGTTTCTTTTTAACATTTTTTCAACCTACATTGTTGTGGTGAAATTTTTGATATATTAATACAGTATTGAGGAATATAATAAGAGTTGGTGGTAACAAAACAAGAGTTGTTGATGACCATTCTTTCGTAGCTTAAAAAAAATATTATTTTTTATTTACAATGCCATAAACCAATGCACTCTGAAACAATACGGTTCTTTTATTTTTGAGATTATATTTACAGCATTTCTCCATTCTCTTTCCTCCTTCCAAGCTTTTCCATATACCTTCCCTTGCTCTCCTTCTAGTTGATATGTGTGTGTGTGTGTGTGTGTGTGTGTGTGTGTGTGTGTGTGTGTGTGTGTGTGTATTGTGATTCTACTCTTGGCTGTCAACTAAAATACACACGGAATTAATTAAAACACAGGTAGTTGAGTATTCCTTTGGAGGAGTTTTCTTGGTTGAATAATTTAAGGTGGGAATACCCACCCCAAATCAAGACATTTTGAGTTAGAAAAATCTACTTTAAGTCTGGTCCACACGTTCTGATAACAGGCTATATAAAAGACATGGAAGAAGGAAGCACTTGCTCTTTGCCTGGTTTGTCCTCACTCTCATTGGCAACTTTGTATCTTCACTGACACTAGAACCTATTTTTTTGGAGATTCAACCCTGTTCGGATAGAACAGCTAGATTCTTGTATAGTTTTGTTGTAAGACAGAAGTAGTTGATCCATAGCCTTGTCTTAGGGTTTCTATTCCTGCACAAACATCATGACCAAGAAGCAAGTTGCGGAGAAAAGGGTTTATTCAACTTATACTTCCATGTTGCTGATCATCACCAAAAGAAGTCAGGACTGGAACTCAAGCAGGTCGAGAAGCAGGAGCTGATTCAGAGGCCATGGGGGGATTTTACTTACTGACTTGTTTCCCCTGGCTTGCTCAGCTTGCTCTCTTATAGAACCCAAGACTACCAGCCCAGGGTGGTACCACTCACAAGGGGCCCTCTCCCCCTTGATCACTAATTGAGAAAATGACTTACAGCTGGATCTCATGGAGGCATTTCTTCACCTAAAGCTCCTTTCTCTGTGACAACTCCAGCTTGTGTCAAGTTGATACACAAAATCTCCTAGTACAATTGACCCCTTGTCAACTTGACACACAAACACATCACCATTAAGTCCCCACCCTTACTTTCTTATTCATCCCCAAGATCTAAATAATTTTAAAAGTCCCACAGTCTTGCATATTGAAAGTTCGATTCGGCTTTAAAATGTCCAATATCTTTTAAAATTCAAGGTCTTTTAAAAATTCAAGGTCTCTTAACTGTGGGCTCCACTAAATACCTTCTTTCTTCAAAAGGGAAAAATATCAGGGCACAGTCACAATCAAAGGCAAAATCAAACTCCAACCATCCAATGTCTGGGATCTACTCATGAACTTCTGGATTCCTCCAAGGACTTGAGTCACTTCTCCAGCTCGGCCTTTTGTAGCACACACCTTGTCTTCTAGGCTCCAGATACCTGTACTTCACTGTTGCTGCTGTTCTTGGTGCTCATCTCATGGTACTGGCATCTCCAAAACACTGCTGTCTTCCGCTGTAACTAGGCTTCACCAATAGCCTCTCATAGGATTTCTTCATGGTGGCAAGCCTCAAATCCTTTGCATGACCCCTTCAATCCTGGGTCATCAATTGCAACAGAGACTGCACCATCACCAATGGCCTTCTGAGGTCTCTCACAGTGCCCACCTTCAGCTGCTCTTCATGATCCCTTCATGCCTTCAAAACCAGTACCACCTGAGTGACTCTTACACATTACCAAGGCCAGCCAGAGCACAAAGTAAACCTTGACTATCTCTGGAATGCAGCCTCTGTGCTCTTAGAAAACACTTCCCAGAAGATTTCACCTCAATGATGCTAGTCTCTTTTAATCACCGCTAATATCTTAGCTCCAGCTAACCAGCATCAATAGTTCCAGTAATGCAATGGTTTTGCTTTAGTAGCTGGTATCTTGTTAATCACAGCTGACTCTTCAGCCCCAGCTAACCAGAACCACAGAATCTTCAAAATCAAAACAGCAACAGCCCTGATAAGAGTCTTTAATCTTTCCTCTGGAACTTCACAGGTCAGGCCTGCATCTTCTGAACTGTTCTCAACATTTTCTTCCAAGCTCCTAACACAATATCCCACAGAGCTCTTAACACCAAATGGCTCTTCTAGCCCAAAGTTCCAAAGTCCTTCCACAGTCCTCCCGAAAACATGGTCAGTTGACACAGGAACACCCCACTTCTGGTACCAATTTGTCTTAGTCAGGGTTTCTATTTCTGCACAAACATCATGACCAAGAAGCAAGCTGGTGAGGAAAGGATTTATTCAGCTTACACTTCCATGTTGCTGATCATCACCAAAGGAAGTCAGGACTGGAACTCAAGCAGGTCAGGAAGCAGGAGCTGATGCAGAGGCCATGGAGGGATGTTACTTACTGGCTTTCTTCCTGTGGCTTGCTCAGCTTGCTCTCTTATAGAACCCAAGACTACTAGCCCAGGGTGGTACCACCCACAAGGGGCCCTCTCCCCCTTGATCACTAATTGAGAAAATGTCTTACAGCTGGATCTCATGGGATGCAATTCCTCACCTGAAGCTCCTTTCTCTGTGATAACTTCAGCTTGTGTCAAGTTGATACACAAAACCAGCCAGTACAGCCTATAAGCCTTTATAATAAATATCATTTTTATATTTATAAATTTATTCTATCAGTTTTGCTTCTTTAGAGAACCCTGATTAATATATATACACACACACATATCCTAAATATAACTTGCTCAGGTTTGTTACTGTTGATGTTGTTGTTGATGTTGTTTGAGTTTTTGAGAAAGAAATGTTTAGCCTTAGCTGTGATGGAACTCACTTTGTAGACTAGGCTAGCCTCAAACTTAGAGATCCACCTGTCTCTGCTTCCCAAATGCTGAGATTAAAGACATGGACCACCACTGACAAGTGGTACTCAATTTTTATCTGTGTTTTCACAGCTGACTATTTGTTCTTGAATCACCAATGATCTTCTCTTGTCTGGAAAAAAAGTATTTCTTCCTTTCTTAGCATTCTTTAGTTGGGTGTAGTTCTTTCTGTATAGACCTGAAGCCTCTTGGGTGTTTCACCTTTCACCATTTACATGTGTATTGGTGTCATCTTGTTAAGCTCATATCTACACAGTCATGTTGGTGGGAATTTATGGTTATAACTTCTGACATTACTCAAAGAGACTCTCACCATAAGCTCCCTGTTTCTCTGCCTCTTAAAATCTTTCTGCCTCCTTTTCTACATCATTCCCTGAATCTTAAGTGCAGGTGAGCTTTCTAAATGACTCACTTGGGACTGAGACCTACACAACTCTATACTTTGATTGGTTATGTTTTCTTATAATGGTCTTTGTTGGAAAGTGAAGTTTCCTTTAGACTTATTGGTGACTATTGTGCCACAGTTTTTAAATTGCTATTAAGGACTTTGCTGGTTAAATAAAGTGGTAGTCGTAAGTTCTCCTCCAAGATCCATGATTTCACTAGCGTTGAGTAGTTGCTAGGTTTCCAGTACCAGTCATTGTTTCCTTGTAAATTGAGATTGTCTTAAACCCAATTAGATTACTGTAGGCCACCATGCAAATATGTGTGCAATGACCATACCACTTTAGGTTATTGTGCCATGATGGTTATTGTGACTCTATGAATATGGATATTTTGCTTGCACCTATGTTTGCTCATTCCTAGAGTAAATGATGAACAAGAAGGCCAGAATAGAGAATTAAATACCCTAGCACTGGAGTTAAAGATGGTTATTAGCCTCAGGTGGGTGCTGGAAATTAAAGCTGGCTTCTATAGAAGCATGGAGTTCTCTAAACAAGGGAGCCATCTCTTCAACCCCTTCTTTTTAGCTCATACTCTTTACATTGAGTGTTGTAATAGGTAATTCATCTTCCAAGAAGCTAAAATAAAAACCTTTCTATGCATACAAAGTAATATTTCATTATTTGTCCCTTGTTAATAACAAGTACTTAAAAGAGTTTAATTTCTAACATTATATTGAAATTTTCGTTGGCAAACATGGAATTTAAGCTCAATTTCCTTCTGATTACCAAAACTCATAATACATTCTGGCTTTGTAATGGAACACTAGCAAGTTTATGAAGGCTTTTATGTTCTTGAATTTGTAAAATTTTTGGCACCAAAATCACAAATAAATAGTTGCATCAAAATGACTTTTTAGCTACAGTGGATGGAATCCTCTTAGATAGACAGGTTTACTTTAGGTGTAAAATGACAGTAATCCTAACAATTCAGTGGGTTTTTGTAAAATTGCCAAATTTATCTTCTATTTTCAAGAGGTAAAGACTGAAGAGCCTTTCAGTATAACATGAGAGTTGTTGAGGAGTAGTGGGAATGACTGTAGGTGCCTGAGCATAGTATCCCTCTCAATAAATTCAAAATATACTCATCCCGAACAATTCTCGATCAACACTCACATCTTTAATTCACCTCCTCTGTTTATATCTTTTTGTGATGATATATTTGTAGTATACTTATTCTATTCTTTAAATTTAATACATGAGCACCTGTATCTATACCATGTCTCTCCTCGTTCCAAATCCCTCCAGATCTCACACCCAAAATTCAGGCCTCTTCTTTAATTATGGTTGTTATATGTATATACATACTCAGATATACACAGTACATGCAATCCTACTGAATCCACTCAGTATTGTTTATATACATATGTATCTAAGACTAACCATTTGTAATTAGATATTCTATACAAGGGCCCATTTTGCTGGGAAACTAATTTTATTTCTCTTAGTAGCCTGATTATCTGGACCAAGGTAAACAAAAATATCTACTCTATAATTAAGAATATAATCATATGACATTAAACAAATTTGATTTGTCCCATCATGTGTCAGTGATAAAACTCCTCCCTGGGGCTGAAGAAATGGCTCAGTAATTAAGAGCACAGGATGCTTGTCAGAGGATCTGTGTTTCATTTCTAGCTTTCCATGTACCAGTTCACTCTAGGCCCAGAACATCCAACACCTCTTCTGATTTCACGATACAATGGCAACCATTGTTCAGCACCCCAGATAAATACAATACTCTAGTAACCTAGAAATATGCAGATATGTTAATATTAAAAACTAAAGTGTGAGGTCTATTCCATAGTTTTCTGATGCATTGAGATCAAATGAAATAGAACTATAAACTGACCAGTAAATTCTTAAAAGCTTAAGATGTTCATAGCTAAAATAAACTTGCTTGTGTCCTTTATAAGAATCAGCTAAAATTGTTCATGGATTTCTTAACCAAGTTCTAAGCTGTCCTTTACATAAAACATTTATCTTCTCATCTAATAGAACATCTTCTTAGTAATTGTGGAAAGACATCTCTCAGAGAAGCTGACCACTGAGCGTCCATGGACACGGTACAAATATGAATCTAAGTTGAAAACCTACTCTTAGCCCTCCACTCCACACTACATTTGATACAGTACTAGGCTGCCAGGTCGAGAGAACACAATAGCTGACACATTTTTTCATTTGTTCTGTTTTTACATGGGTTGCACTAGTTCATAGCTGCTTAACAAGTACATATCAAATTCATCATCTTGAGTGGCTCTGTGTTAAATGTCATTGAATGGAGTAGGCCACAGGAACTTGCTCTCTCTCCAATGGCTGGTTCTTTTAAACATAGAAAGACATACTTGTCAAGCCTGTAGAATGGAGTTGGGGGGGGGGGTCACCAGAATAGAGGATGATAAATTTAGAAAGCACAATGGATTTGATGGAATGACCTTACAGCAGCAAGATGAAGTTTAACAGAAAAACATGTGGCCCTGATTTTAAGTTCAAAAGCTAATCTTGTAAGTACAGGATATAACTGCTCAAAGATGAGACCATTTTTCTTCTGAATATAATATACGGGTTGGTCTTCAGAATGAAGAGAGTTCATGGAAAGGTCCAAGATTTTATATGACCACAAACTCAAAATGAGCCAACAGTGTTGCTCTGATACTAAAAAAGAAAATGTACTTTCAGCCTGTACTAATTTACATATAGCAATATCAAAGGAAGTTAAACACACAGATCTGAAGGATGGTCTCTGCATCTGGGCACCAACTTTAAAAGAACATCCATAAAGGCTAGCCTTCTGGAAAACATGCTGAAACAATATCCCGGCTAAGAGTTTACCCAGCCATGCATTCATCAAACATTTAAGTGCATGTTTTAAAACAGAACTGCACTTAATGAGGAGGGTCAAATGTGATCTTCAGATTCAAGAGTTTTGAGCCTCACAGTTGACCTGAGTGTTGGCCAAAGAAGTCTTGAAGGAAAACGGGCATTGCCATCACATATTTGAAGTTGTTTTGGATATGGCTTGAGTGTTTTCCCCAAGGGTTTATGTGTTGGATTATAATCTTCTCAGCTAGATAATTTAGTGTAAAACTTAAATAACTGTGATATTTTGAGCACAGACTGTAAGGAAGTAATTAAGATTAGATAAAGTCATCAATTTTTTCTCTGCCTTGGCTTGATAAAATAAAGGAGATAAATCAGAACAGAAACACCCCCATCCCTTTTATAAAACTGTTTGCATTAGAAGGCCTGTACCTTGAGAGGAATCAGGCAATGAGAAAGCCATCCAGACCCAGTTCTTTGAACCTTTAAAACTGTGAGGAAAATCAGTTAGAGTCTCATGCTTTATTTTTCAGTATTGAAATGCAAAATGAATGAATATACATAGATTAACCTCTAAAAGACTGATTCCATTGACACTGGTCACAGAGAGACAAAAATGATCTAGTTTTTGAAATTGCTACACAGGTATTGGTTATGCTTCTATTATTAAGAAAATTGTTTCTTTAAATTGAGAACTATCAGTTGTGATCATAAATAAAGGAATTGAGAAAGTATAGTAAATGTTGTCCCTTTGCCTTCTCTGAACTTTGAGCTGCCAAGAAATGACCAACTGTTCTTCTATCTTGGTCTCAGTTCTCACTAGTGAAGGAATAAATAATTGTCAAAGTCACTCCTTGGAGTATCACCTCCAGACAGTCTGCATTGCTTTGTACTACTGGAGAGTATGATACCATATAAACAGGTGGTCTGTCTATTTGCCCTCTGAATTGCATGTATATAAAACAGGAACTATTTTACCTGTAAAATCGATACCCAAACATTAGCTAAACAAAATGCCTAGAAATTAGGTTACTTTCAGTAGTAGAAGCTTATTTCCACACATTTGACTGGTCTGAGAAAAGTTGTCATAGTCATAAAGATCAGAAGAATCAAAAGTAATTATTTTGAGGAGAAAAAATGTCAGTGATTAAATCCTGAACTGCCAAGTTGACATCACCTAAATATGGTATTCATTTCATATCTGCAATGAGATTCACTCTTTGTATGGAAACTCTTTTGGTAAACCTCAAAGCCTTTTTACAACTGTAAAATTTAATGTTGCTATATTTGGGCTCAGCAATAGGAAGTTACATCCCTTCAGTTGTCTTCAGTGAGTGAATGAATTCAGAGATGTTATGTGGGTATGTTCACAACGATAATATTTTCTGAATATTATGTGTATCATCTTTCTCTTATTTTCTGTTGTTATTTTCTAATTTTTGAAACCTGAATGCAATTTTATGTTCTTCACCCTCTACTCTACCAAGTTTTCTCCACTTATGTCTCCTTTCAAACTTCAGATCACCATTTTAAAGTGTGTGTGTGTGTGTGTGTGTGTGTGTGTGTGTGTGTGTGTGTGTGTATCAAAACTACTGAATCAAATTAATGTTGCCCAAATTAATGTGGGCATAGAACTGTCTACTGTAGCAGTACACCTTTAGGAGTCTCACTCCTAAAGAAAACTGACTTCCTTTCCCCAGCAGCCATAACCTGCCAGCAACTTCTCAAGGAGGTCTAGGGACTTCTAGTATAACATATCCATGATGAAATATATACTAAACTGATCTTGTATGGGTAACCATAGCTCTTGATAGTACACAAATACCTGTCCAGCTGACACTATTTCAAAACAATCCTCCCCAACCTCTGGCTCTTAACAACCTTTTCACTACCTTTTCTGTGATGTCTCTGGGCCCCGGAAAAAGTGGTATGTGACAAATGTCCAATTCAGGATTAGCACTCCACAATCAATTTTATCATTTGTGGTTCTCCATGTTTGTTACAAAAAGAAATTTATCTGATGAGGGATAAGAAATGAACTGATCTATGATAAGGATAAATATTCAGAAAGCAATCTGTTATTATAGCAACCACGGGCTATTAATTGATAAGCCACGTTCCAGGCATGGGATTCCTAACTTTGAGATGTTGCTCCAAGAGTTCCTGAACACAGTACCTGCTATTGTTCTTGCACATGGTTGTCCATTAGAACATGAGGACAAAAATATACTGATGAAGATACCATATGTTTTGATCACAGAACTTGGAGAAATCAGGTGGGTTCTGAATTATTTCTAATTCAGAATGTTCACTGATGGCCAGGTTTTATAATGTCCTAGGTTATAGGTAGACTGCTAGGAGAGAAAAGACATTAACAATCTCGCTTAGCTATTAGTTTTGCAAACTTCTATATAACTTACCCAACATGATGTACTCACTGGAGCCATAGTATCAGAAATAGTGAGTAACCAGCATCTGTTTGCATGGATTTATGGCCCACTCAACAGGACAGGACTTAGAGCTGGCACTGTAACCTGACTATGGACTCTTAATACAGGTTACAGGCCTTAGGAGAGGTTCTACACTATCTCTTACAAGAATATTTTAAGTATTGTTTTCCTTTTGCTAGATTTTGTCTTAAATCAGTTTTAAGTTAGACAAAAAACTTGGTGAGCATTCAATGTCAAAGAACACAAAGATTTTTCTAAAGGCATAAACAAAGCCAATTACTTTTACCTCATAGTTTATTTACTAGCTTTAAAAAGAGAAAAGACTATCATTATGTAGAAATACATAAAGGAATAAAAGTAAGGGTTTGGAAAAATTCCTAACAAGTAAAATTAACTTTTATACTGCCCTGAACAATAATATATGCTGGCAGCTTTGAATATTGTGACAAAGCCTAGCATTTATCAAATAACCCCACTAAGTTTGATGTTCAAACTTCTCTTTCAGAAAGTTCAATTATAATAATAATGCCTAGCTTGAGTTTTTCATTTCATGTTTCTTAACACACTAAATAATATTGGTAAAACTGGAAATCAAAACCCAAATCATTTTTTAAAACACATTTTTGACATTTGTTTGTTTTTTAATTTTAAATTTACAACCCTAAGTGCCTTAGGAGTACTTTACACGGATGAGAGAGAACAGTGTTGTAAACCTTTCTCTCTTTTCTCTATGTCTACTTTGCAGTGAACTAAACACACTCTCAATTTCAAACAATCTGAAGAAAATAGAAATAACTCTCAATGCAGAGTGCTTTAAAGAATTTCTAGTAATTCAAAGGTCCTACCTTTGGTTTTAAAGAATGTTGTGGTTAAGTCCCAGTGAGACAATGAATCCATTTATCAAGCAAGGCCCATGTAGAGGCTCAAGAAAGCCTAAAGCCACCCACTATGCAGCCTGACCCAGCTGTAGGGTTAGTAGTAGACTAGGGCAGTAGATTTGAGCTAAAGCATCTTCTGTGATGAAGGTCTCCAAGCGTTCTGACTCAGGAAGCATGCTGTAGACTCTCCATCTTAGCGCCCCATCTATCTCCTTCTAGTATGTGATACAGGATAACTGATTTCTTGTTCACCTCTGGATCTTCACTCTATGCTAGATACATCAATTCTGGTGCTCCCTCATAAAACAAAACTAAAGAGGTTTCCAGGGACAGATTCATCCCTTTGAATTTCTTGACCAAAGCATTCTGATTAAAAAGAACAGGCTCCACACTGTTGTGGGTTATCCTGCTATTTGATGCAGAGCAGCAATGGCCACTAAGGAGCCAACTTCTCCAGTTTGACATTTGCTGGGTAATTCCAGCCATTTTATGGCTGTTTTAAAATAGGCTGGTTGTTGCAAGCTCTTGCTCTTTGATGACATTTGGGTCATTATAGATGTTCCCTGCATTTTGAGAGCCCTGAAATATGACCACAGTAACATTCATTTTGACTCTATGTTTACCTGAAGGAGTCATGGCTCTGACACCATAAGTCTCTTCTTCTCAGACTTTGAATGGCCCCATTCTACAAATATATGCATGTGTGAATACACATACGTATTTAGTGTGAGTATGCCCTTGTGCCACAGCAACTGTGTGGAAACCTGTAGACAACTTAATGAAAGTTGATTCTCTCATGTAGGTCCTGGGAATAGAACTGATATCCTTAGGTCTGTCAGCAGACGCCCTTACGTGACACTCTTGCTGGCCCATCTCCTTGACTCTGAAACCCAAATTTTGTTTGTTTGTTTGTTTGTTTCTCACAAACTTATTAGCATTAGCAATGGACAAAGAACTATTGTTTTCAAATAAGAAAACCTAACATGAAATTGAATCATGGTACAGGAAATAAAGAGTCAAACTTGATGTTGAATATCTTTTAGGAGTAAAAATATCTCCTTTTCTCCCATACTATCTCAAATGTTATGACTATTGCTTTGGTTAAAGGCATGATTTAGGTGTGATTCAACTAACATGTCAGAGGTAGAGGAACTATTAGATCAAAAGTACAGATTTTATTTCATAACAACTTACTACTGATAATTATGCAAAGAAAGCAATAAAGAATCAAAAGTATCCAGGAACTGGAGAGATGACTCAGCAGTTATAAATATATACTTTTCTTACAGAAGACAAAATTCAGTTCCCAGCACCCATGTCAGGGGTCTTACAACTGCCTGTACTCCAGCACTCACATATACGAATAAAACACAGACAAACACAAATACATATAATTTCAAACAAGAAACAGAACTTTCAAAACATTTCTTTATCTTTTTCTTTTATTAAAAATAGGGTTGTTTTTTTTCTTCCATGGTGTATCTAATCACAGATCCCCCTCCCGTTAACCTTCCCAATTCCCCAACATATCCCCTACCATCTGGATGCACTCTCTTTCTTTCTCTCATTGGGATGCAAACAGGCTTTTAAGGAATGATAATAAAATATAGTAAGACAAAACAAAGCTAGCACATTGGAATTAGACACAACAAACCAAGAGAAGGAAAGGAGCCCAAGAAATGGCACAGGAGTCGGTCACAGGCTTGCTAGCACACTAAGGAATCCCATAAAAACACCAAGCTAGAAGCTGTAATCTACATACAGAGAACTTGTGAGCCCATGCAAATTGTCTCAGTCTCTATGAGTTTATATGAACAGTGATCATGTTAGTTTAGAGTGCCTGGTTTTCTTGTCCTCCATCCTGTCTGGCTCTTCACTCTGCCCCTTCATCTGCAGAGTTCCCTGAGCCCTGAAGGGAGGGAATTGATTGAGACATCCTGGGAAGGGCTGAGTGTCTCAAGATCTCTCGCTCATGTCATGTGTGGCTGTGGGTCTCTATATTTATTCCTGGACACTGCATAAGGAAGCTTCTCTGAACAAGGCACTGAGTATAGCACAATACCATTAGGAGCGATTTTATTTTATTGCTACTTTTTTGTTTGTTTGCTTGATCCAAGATCCTTGGACTGTCTAGCTTTAAGTTCTTGGTCACCCAAACTTGGTTGCCTGTGAGTTCTATCTATCTCATGAAGTAAGCCCTTAGTAAAATCTGAGGTTGGTTGGTTACTCTCATGAGCTTTGTGACACCATTGCCCTAGTGTATCTTACAGTCATAACCGCCTTGTTGATCAATGGACAAATCAAAATGTTTTTTAAAATTTAATTTTAATTTTTTACTTGTTCACTTTATGTCCTGCTCATTACCTCCTTCCCCACCGGTCACCCCCCACACACACACACAATCATTCCCCCATCCCCTCTCCCCTTCTCCTCTGGGGGGGCGGAGTCCCATGGATATCCCACCATCCTGGCACTTCAAGTCTCTGTAAGACTAGGTGTTTCCTCTCCCACTGAGGCTGGACAAGACAGCCCAGCTAGAAGAACATATTCAACGTGCAAGCAACAGCTCTTGGGAGAGCCTCCTCTTCTCCCCCTGACTGACCCCTCCCCAATTGTTCAGAACTCACATGAAGGCCAAACTGCACATCTGCTATATATAAGGAGGAAAAACTAGGTCCAGTCTGTATATGTTCTTTGTTTGGTGGTTCAGACTCCAAGAGCCCTCAAGGTTTCAGGTTAGTTGATACTGTTGATCTTCCTGTGGAGTTTCTATCTCTTCCTCCTAGTCTTCTATAAGAGTCCCAAAGCTCCATCCACTGGATAAACATAAATCTTAAACATCACTACCAAGCTGGGAAAATTCCCTGGCCTGTGCTGAGAATTTATAAATGGATAATTCTAAATTAACCATTAGGACAATTTGGAATAATAGAATGAGGAAATTCTTTTATAATCATAAAATGATAAAATGTTCAAGACATGAAACAAAGCCATCAATGGAACTGTTTTACTTAGGAAAATTCACTACTTGGATTGCAAAGAGAAAATGTTAAGTTTATCTGTTACATAATAATTTGTTACTTACATGTCAAAAAATTGGTTAAAAGATTTTTTTTTCAGTGTAAATTTAGAATTAATCTTAATTCCAGGCCTACTTATAACTGCAAATGATTTTCTTTGCTCTGCTCCCAAGTCTTACAGGAATATACTTTTAGAATAATCTGAACCTTCTTAGTAACAATGGTAGAGCCTTCAGAAACTGACTAGCCTTAATACTTCTCTTACTAACTACCATTATTGTGGGGAGTTGGAAACCTGATAAATAAACATACTTGTAAAAAAAAAAAAAGTTTGGTGAACATTGTAAGTAGTAAATTCTCAAAACCTTGCATGAGCTCATCTGAGCTGGAAGTACACAGACAAGAAGGTCATTTGGAAAGACAAGAGAGAATTTAGTGAAAAGTCACAAATTCGAGAGAATCTGCTAGTTTTTGAGCTAGTTACAGAGGATATTTCCCAAACATCATGTAAGAAATTCTAATGGGGTACACAGGTGTGACTATCTGTGAGTCATTCTTTCTTGGATGAAACTTGCCTGTACGTTTAAATACTTGCATAGTTTGACAATAACTATGACAGTGGATATTTTTTTCTAAACAATCTATGTCCTTTTAGTGATGGATATGATGAGTCTTTTAAAACCTATTTACTTAGAAAATACCACTTGAGTTTAATTTTTAAAAGGTTTTATAAGCATTTGGTTACAAAGTTCTCTGCATATCAGGTATTTTATCCTCAGCACAAATCCTTTTGTGGTTTTCATCTGACAATAAAAAAAAAATGATAAAGAATCTAGAGCACATTGTTAGAGGAAAGTAGAAGATCAAATAGCACATATTCTCCCTTGGTGTTTGGCAAATGTAGACAGAATGTCAAGTCTTGTATTTTGTCACAAGAACAAATTAGAATATAATTGGAGAAAACCCAACATTTTATTTCATCAAGGCTGCAGTATGTCTTTTATGTCAGATATTTTTGGTATTTACTTATATTTTAACTTTGGGATAAAAGTAAAATTGAATCTTATCTTACTAATTTACATCTAACTATACAACAACCATGTTAATTCAAAAGAATTTGAATGTTAGTCATTTTACACTCAATGTACTATTCTAACGAATATTAGAATATTCAATGTACTATTCTAACTCCCAAAGAATTCCAGGAATTGCTCTAATTTTTATTCAGAAATGCATTTACTTTGAAGAAAAATACTATTTTTTGTCTTAAAAAAAATTGAACCTAATGAATTTTAAAGTTTATGCAATTGTAGTAGAAGTGTAACTGTACATCATGAATCTTAAAGAACAAGCTAAAATGATTCATTGGGAAGAATTAAAATTGCATGCCTCCCAAGCATTTCAACTCTTCAAATTAACAATAACAATAGCAAAAACCACACAGAGACATATACAAATGCAGACCAGCAGTCAATATCTGTAGCACATCGTTGTTCTCCATTCAATGTAACTTTGACTGCCCCTTTCTTTAGTTTTGTTTAACATTTCCATTCTGAAGAAATACCTGTACAGTGGCTGAAGAGATGGCTCAGAGGTTAAGAGCACTGGCTGCTCTTCTAGAGGTCCTGAGTTCAATTCCAAGGACAAGAACCCACATGGTGGCTTATACCCATCTATAATAAGATCTGTTTGCAGGCATACATGGAAGGAGAACACCGTACATCTAATAAATAAATATATTAATTAATTAATTAATTAATTAATTAATTAATTAATTAATCTTTAAAAAAAAAAGGATTACCTGTACAAAGCCACTTCCACTTCAACAGGTAATGCTCAGTAAGCATTCTGGGTGCATCACAAACGCCACCACTTCTTCATCGAAGGAGTTTCTGTGATCACCTGGAAGCATCTTCCAGCACTGAAACACAACAAACAATTTCTGTTCAAAGAAGCTTTGAACATAAAACAAAAAAGATTTAATTCAATGCTAGAAAAACATCTTGCCATTATCAAAGCTAGATACACAAACACGAATGAACCCCACCCCCAACACACACACACACACACACACACACACACACACACACACACACACAAACGTCTTAATGAAAATATTTGTTTTGATTTAAAACAATTATTTAGCAAGGTCCTATAAATAAAGATAGCACCCTTATATAGGACACTTTGTATTCATCATTTTGTCGAAGTTATGGATCCTTCTTATTGAATCTCCTGCTGTATGACTCCAAGCGTAATCTAAATCTCTGTCAGGTTTCCTCATGGAAACCTAAGGCTAATCTACATAGCTTCCTCAATACTGACATTCCAGTGTTGACCTAACATTACATGAGGCTTAGATTTGAGGAACTAATACAAGTTAAAAATCCTTTGTAAATATTGAAGTCTTAAATATTGAATACACCTAATTTATTTACTATTATCAAAGAGCTAGTGGCAGAACATAATTGAGATATACAGAGCATGAGTTTCACGTTCCTTAGGATGGAGTCTAGTAGTTCTGGAACTTCATGGATAGATGTTTTTGTTTGCTTTCTATATTAGCAATTTGTTTTTATATTTTTGGATGTAGGATTACACAGTGTACTATAGAGCCAAAAGACATTGGCGACCTTCAACCTTTGAAAAACACTCAAGCACAACCAACATTTTATGATCTGTAGTTCTGTGAAGAACATTTGTCTACATGGCTAATACTGTGACTACAATTTCAATGCTTAGCAATAAAAACATAGAACATATGGCATAGTATATTCACAACAAGCAGTACAATATAAAGCCTTAAAGTTATTTATGTATATTCATATAGAAATTACTTCATGAGATTCAGAGTTTAAAAATTACAAGTTGCTAAAGATTTTATAAAGAAGATTGAGCTCACTTATTGTACTGACTGGTTTTATGTGTCAACTTGACACAAGCTGGAGTTATCACAAAGAAAGGAGCCTCCCTTGAGGAAATGCCTCCAGGAGATACAGCTATAAGGCATTTTCTCAATTAAGGATCAAGTGTGGGAGGGCCCATTGTGAGTGGTGCCATCCCTGGACTTGTAGTCCTGAATTCTATAAGAAAGCAAGCTGAGTAAGCCAGTAGAAGCAAGCCAATGAGTAACATCCCTCCATGGCCTCTGACCAGCTCCTGCTTCCTGATCTGTTTGAGTTCCAGTCCTAATTTCCTTTGGTGATGAACAGCAATGTGAAAGTGTAAGCTGAATAAATCCTTTCCTTCCCAACTTGCTTCTTGGTCATGATGTTTGTGCAGGAAAAGAAACCATGACTAAGACACTGGATAACATTATATCTTTAATTTCAGTATGTTTTGTTCTATCCAATTTTAAATGTGAATTTCCGCATTATCCTAAGTACCAGTCTAGCTCCTGTTGACCACAAGACAAAAGTCTCCAGCACTGTAAGTATAGAAACAATCATCTGACTGCCTATTTCTGCTTTTTGTGTTTTTTTCTAAGTATTAACTTCTCTTTATAACAATACCAACACGCCTCTCATTTTCACAGAAAAACATATGTGTTTACCTGTATACCCAATTTTCTTTTAAAAGCCTGACTCTATACTAAAGAACTACTTAAAAAAAAAAAAAAAAAAGAATAAAAGAATGGACCAGATATACACTTGTCTGGTATCAGCCCACCAATGAAATAATCCCAGACTTGGCATTGATCCTGGAACACTAGTCAAAACATTTTGTATCTTTTTGATGAATCTCTTCTTTAGACACCTGTGTCTGTTTTCTGCCATTTGATCTCGATTGGGAACTCCCAATTTCACCTAAACAGTCTAACATTAAACATCAAAACCCAAACTGTTTATTCTTGATCAGAATTCCCAAGTAATAGATCTTCATCTGCGTGTCTGCAATGCAAATTATTTATCTCTTTACCTATCACTTTTCAACTTTAAATTTAAGGAATACTGTCTCTGTCCATCTGCAGTAAATCATGACAGATACTTCATTTATCTTCAGATTAATAGAAACCTTATTTTGTTTGGTTTTTTAGTTGCAATAATTTGACTGAAGGTGAGAGACCAGATCTGGCTATGTTATCAAAAGCAAAAAAGGAAACTTTATCATATATAGATTTTAAGATTATAAACTGCTAAGTAAGGAACTTGCTAAATGCTAAATAAAACACCTGATTATTTGGAGATAGAAAGATGTCATTATTGTGTTATCAATTTCAAATTGTAAACCAAAGATTGCTTTTTACAGTAGATTAACTTATCATAAAGTTCATATAAAATAGGCAAACAATATATATGGTCATATGAAGATACATTTTTGATACAATCACTGGTGTATAACTATTACTAACAGGTAATAAATTGTACAGACATGGTAGTCAAAACATTTTCTTCATTACCTGATGTTAAGATGAATCACTGCCAACCCCTTTACCTTGAGGTACTACAGTCAGCACAGAATTTCTCTAACAACCTGTGGACACACCTTAAACCTAGTGTTCAGTGGTTTCTAGGAAACCACTGAGAAGATGTAATACCACAGATGCATGGTAACTGAGCACAAATAACCAGTCATGTGACTTTAGGTTAAAGTAAATGGGTTATTTTATGATCTAATAAGAGAAAAGCCTAGCTATATGCCCAAGGTATTTGTAAATCTATTTTGAGTCTGAGTCTTATTTCTGGGAGCATGGGATTGGGACGAAGAACCGGATCTAACTTCTATATCATACTAACCTAAACTTGAAAAAACCCAGATGTCCATCAATAATAGAACTGATAAGCAAATAATAGTGTTGCAGTGAGTTTTGGCTACACCACTTTGACTCCTGGTGGGTCACTCATGAGCACCGGCCCAGGAGCTATTTATGGATCCATGAATGAAAGACACACATTAGCTTATTTTTCACATGCCTCAACTAGCTCAGTAGTTGGGCACTTCGGAGCCTCCCACTGTTAGCATGCCCTTCCCTCTGGTACTCCTGGTTCAATACCTTCTAAATCTACTTTTAACTTTGCTGGCCTATTACCTTCTGTGAAGCCCATTGGTCTTTGCTGCTCAAGATGCTTTTGGGCAGCCCTTTCAGGGCTGCTTTCCCTTTACACCTACATTTCAGATTTTCTCTACACTGTAGCTCTAACTCTGTTCAGTCTGTCTCTCCGGGGACATGGCAATTCTCCCTCCCACCTCTTGTGTCTTAGCTGGTGCAACTCTCAGGATCCTGCCCTGGCTCCCTTTGCCCAGTCATTGGCTATACTCCAATTCTTTATTGCCAATCAAATCCAGCTGGGTCAGGCTTCCTTTAACCTGTGTTCAAGACACTGCAAACAGGTTTTGATAACATAATTAGACAACACCAGCTGCTATATAATAGTATATTTGTATAGTGAACAAATATTCATAGAAGCAAAATGAAACAGAAAAGTGCTGCTAAGTTAATGTATTTGAAAAATCCCATTGCTGAATGAAAGAAAGAAAGCATACAAGCAATGCTGTATGTTTCATTAATGAAAAATCAAAAAAAGAAAAAAATAAAGAGAAAGAAAAACAGAAAGAAAAATAAAGAAAAAAGAAGGAAAGAAAGAAAGAAAGAAAGAAAGAAAGAAAGAAAGAAAGAAAGAAAGAAAGAAAGAAGAAGGAAAAGCAACCTTTAGTCATAGATTTTTTTAAGGGAAAATCATAGGCCACATTAGTTGTAACTGGCTAGATTTGGCTAACTTTGTTCGTCAATGGACCTATTAAGGAGTCAAATAATTGTGAGAACAGAGAAATGAGGTTTAATCAATGAATTTACATTGGGAATTATAAAGAGATTATAAACTGAGTCTGCCTTTATAGCATTAGCACAAGCCTTAGCTTTAAGTAGAGGAAGAACTCAGGCAGACTGAAAGGTGTAGATTACTAAGCAGTCTCAGTGTCCATCAAAGTGTGATATGGTTGATCAGTATCTCTGTCCTGGTTTAGAAATGTGGTTTCATGTAGCTGAAGAACTCATTAATATTATTGTCACTGGAGGGAATAATCTGCTTCCCATAAAACAATTACTCCTTCTCCAAGGTACAGTCTTGCCATAATTAGTAATTACCTTTATTTGTGAGTGTTCAATTCTATGAGGTTCCCTGTTGTTAAAAAAGATGTTTATTATTCAACCATAATCCAAGATAGCTGAAAGTTTAAAACAGTGACTTTTTGCTTATATATGTCTTTCAGGGACAAGAACAAGAGAACTGGACAGCAGAAAGGCTAAAAATGAGGTAAACAAAAGAGATAGATGCTAAATAAAAGAATAGGACCCAAATTTTTGTTGCTTTGTGGGATTAATGATTATTCCACAAAAGTTGTTTCTAAGTCCCTGTTTTAAAACTAGATAGTGATTGTTAGCAGCAGTGGGAGGTAGAAAGTTTTGCCCAAAAGTGTCATGAAGAAATCTTCTTGGAATGATGGAAATGTCCCTGGCATGATTTCAGTGGTGGTTTCCTGGGCTTATACAACTGCACAAGCTGATTAAACAACATAGTTTTGATGTGTACATCAAAAACATAATAATAAAGTACAAAACTGTAGAAAAAAGGAGTTTAGTGCAAAAGACCTGCTCATTAGAATACATCTCACGTATAGCCAATAGACCTTATTTTCCACTCATGCAATTCCAGTCTGTACCCTTTCCCTGTCTTGTGAAAAGCTGGTCTCCACAACATTTTTAATCACTACTGAACTTTCCTTTTATTTTTCTGTTTTCCATGTTTTTCTGACATCATGAGATGCTTCTAATTATAAGATGGCAGTCTCACATTCCAGTTCTGTGAAATCATGATTATGTTTCACAAGGGCTTGAATATAATAGAAAACAAAGCCATAAAACGGAGAAGCCAACATTTTCAGACATTAACTTTAACTATTAGAGCCATAATGTCTCATTCACCCTGTTAGATAGCAAGTTAAATATTAGCTATTTAAATATTGATGCTGACCACTCCTTCATACTTTATAGCTTGTAAAACCAAGAATTTAAACTTTGGGACTCAAATTACCAGTCAGAGAAATGGGATCTGAGATATGTCTTTGGCTTTGAGGGAAGATGCAACTTCCTAAAACAACCTCTATATTTGCTGCCCAGAAAACCCTAAACCTGTAAGAGATTATTCAAATGTCTCTGTTATACCTGGAAAGGCTCTTAATCTGTCTGCTCTGGAGTCATTACAAACAATAGTAGACCTTCTACAATGTAAATTGTCACAATGGTCTCTCTGGTTAAAGTTTATTTTACCCCATGAGACTATTTTGCTTCACAGTTTGTCCATTTGTTGATTATGATGCAGACTTTATAATAAAATCACACCTATCTTCTACATTGCACTCTGTATATGTTGGTGTGTTTATAAAATTGTTGATGGTTATCACAATGACTAGGAAGTCAAGGAAAGGACAGAGGGAAATTCAAGTATGGTTTGACCTTATTGTCCAATAGACATGAAAAAAACATCTACTCCCCCTATATAGGGAAACAAAGGCAGAGCAAAGTAAGGATAACACCGAAGTCGAACTTGGTGAACCAACACATGTTATTTGGGGTTGCTTACAAGGATATGGGTAGAATTTATTTACAGGGCCAAAAATGACTCAAAGACAGCTCCATCACCACAGCCCACCCATCGTGGATGACAAACAGCAGTTGAAAGCTGGTTGGAAAATATCCTCTCCAAATCAGTTGGTTTCAGCTTCTTACAGACAGCTCAGCTGTTCTGAACCTCTGCTTGGCAGCTCAGCTTTTCTGAGATTCTCTCTCTTCAACGCTTATCACTTAGGTGTTCCTGAGTAGGGAGGGTCCTAGGGAATCACGCTGGGTTCAGGGACTTGTTGAAATTAGTTTGAGTGAGTTCCTTCCTGAATTTAAAGAGTTTCCCAGCAGGATGCTTCACTTCAACATCTTATTGTTTTATTTTTCTGTAAACATCCTGTTTTAAAACATCCCAGTTTCATCTTCTCTTAACAGAACGTTCTAAGAAGCTTCCCTTTTAGGAAGGTTTTTAACCTGAGGGGAAATGGCGACACAGCGAACAGTGATACCTTTTAGGGTTTCCACCTGTTTGCTTTTGATTTTTTTTTTTAATCTTAATTCTGGTTAGAGCCTGCGTTCTCTCGTGTTGAGGCCCCACAATTTCTTACTCTTTTAAACTTGTGATTTCCCTCTATGCAGACACTTTGACCCTGGCTTCAAGATCTCCTATCACGATCGGATCTCCAAGCTACCTTCATGATTGAGTTCCTTGGGTTACTCATCTTGCTCATTTGATTTACAGCGCCTACTATATCTATTAACTTAACTCAGGTGCCCTTTTCAAAAGGAGCTTGACTACAGAGGTAATACTTTCTCGATGTCTCTGGTTCCAGACTCCAGGACATGGGACTGTGATGCATATTTCACACATCAAAGCAGATCTAGCCTCCAGGCAGGTTCACCCAGTATCCTTCAGTCTCTACCTGGCATACCGTGCTGCCAACCTTAAATCTTCCAGCCCAGAGGTTGCCCTTCCCCCGGAAGCTATAATCCAGACCTCACCCTCTCTTATTGTTCTTCCTCTTCTTGTCTTAGTTCTTCACAAGCACCCTTTTCACTCTCTCTCCCTTCCCTCCTCCCTCTCTCCCTATGGCGATTTCCTGGCCTCCTTCCTTGGGGACAGTGAACTCCCCTTTAATACAGTCTGATGTGGCTTGAATTGGCTCATTTCGGGAGCGTAGAAAGAATCTATCAGTCTCTATTGACTGTATGTGTTGTGTCAAAGAGGGAATGCCAAATCTCGGATGATGGTAAGTAATTTATTTTGGGTAATGTAATAAGTTACAGATTCTCTTGAGACAATCTGCATTTGATTCATTGTGACCCATATCAGAGGCTATTCCATTTTCACTTTCCTCCAAATCTCTCCAGATACTTACAAAAAAGAAAAAGAAATTCATGTTCAACCGTTGCTATGAATTAATACAAAAGTTTTTTGTTTTTGTTTTTGTTCTATTTTAAAAATGAAACTAGTCAAGAAAACAACTCTGAAATCAGGTGAAGCAGGTTACCCCTGACTCCTGGACTACCTCGTGAGTGGGGGATGATCTGGGTGTACGTTGATACCTTTACTTTCTCTTATAGATAGATGGTTAACTAACTTTTAATATCTAGATTCATATCTCCAGTGGATGTATCCTTCATACTTGGAAGACATTTGATTACAAAATATGAAAAGTAAGATGTTAGTTTGTGTTGGGATGATCCCCAAATATTGTATTTTCTGGATATCAAAAAGTGTGTTTTTATGTTTTCAGTTATTATTTGGAGCCAGCCACACCTGGTTTGCAGGGTATGTAAATGTCATTTCCACACCTGTCTTTCTGAGGAAGTTGACCTTCCCCAGCCTACTAGATGAGTGAGGATTGTGACTTTTTGCATAATAAAAAGGGTGTTCAGGAGCTGGGGCAGGAAGTAGTAGGGGCCAAGCTTCTGGGCAGGTAGATAAAGAAGGGAGGTGGAAGGAAGTTAGAAGCAGCCAGTGAGAACTATATGGAGAGATGAAATGGTGGAGAAGACGGGATAAATTAGTAGCTAATTTGGAGACTGCCCCAGCAAAAGGCCAACAGCTTTAAACTATATAGAGGTCTCCGATTCTTCATTAAACCTCAAGTAGGATCTGAAAAAGCCCCCAGCTTTGGCCTGAGAACTAGGCTTTTAAAACATCCTTTATAAACAACTAGACAAGTTTATTGTAAAAACCCAGAGTTAAGCAAATAATGTAAGCAATAACTTTAATTTAAATGCCAAATAGTAACTATTCACAAAGCGTACCTAATGAAAGCTCACAGAAATAGAACAAAATGCACACAGAACTCCTTCCAGCCGTACCAAGAAACTTGGGATTTAGCTTCTGGTTTGTCCTCCTGAGGTAACTTGCAAAAACTTGTTCATTCAGGTTTAAAACATATCCCTGGGGAAGAATGTGTGTCTATGAGGCAGCCTAGGAAGATACCTTGCATTTAATGTGGCACAAAAGAACACGAGGGAATTACTGTCTCAAAGACTGAAGGACTCTCAGGTCTCAGAGCCAGATGTTCCTAGAATAAGTCTGCACTCAGCACCAGTTGGCCGTCAACTCTATCTTCATCAACAATATCTAGGTTAACTCTTAATGTCACAGGTAGTGGGGCCTCCTACTCTGTTTTTATCCCTTAAAGTTAGTGTCTGAATCTCTTCAGATTATTGGCTTCAATGGGACTCCCATGACACATCACTCTGCCATTATGCTATTAAATGATTTACTCTTTGACACATGCTTTTCTATTAATACTGGAATATCCTTTTTTTTTTTCCCTTGAGAAGATACATATTGATCAAAATGGGAAATCTGAATTTTCTTCAGCCTACAAAATACCAGAGTAATGGACATGATCATCTTTCCTGACAAATAGGGATTTGTGCTTATAGATCTCCTCAATAACTTTCAAGAATGGCTACCCACATTGCCATGTGGGTATATGACCATCACAGCCATATCAGCTACAGTCAGATTAAAGCATTTTTATGTTATTCTAAACCATAAACATTAAGTTTTTCCAGTTTGAAACCATAGTAGAACACCAATCTCTAATCAGTAATATTCAGTGTTAGGGAATTTTTTAGCTTCAGCTAAGTCACCATGTAATACTCCAATACTGGCCATTAAAACTAGTCTTCAATTTCATCTTGTGAGATTTCTTCAAAGCCACGGTAGTCTTTCTTATTTTCTACGTGATCACTTGTCTGTAACTAAATCTCTGGGAATCAGACCCTATCTTCATTACTCTTAGATCTCAGTCCTGTGGAAATACCAAATAAGCTAATCAGACTTCTAGTTAAAAGGATTTACTGGGAGATTCATCTTACTTGAGGGTAATGTTACCAATAGCCCCTACCCTTCTCATTCATGCCTGAGCTTAAGTCCTTTAGAGGTGTTTCATGGATGCCCTTTCTATATTTACGTATGTTTCAGTTGATAAAGCCTGATATTTAAGACAGTTTGTCTCTAGACTGAATGAATTCCCATAGGCAATCAAAGAATGTGAGTAACAGAAACGCCTGATGTATCAGGAAAATAAACCAAAGTTTATTTTCAACAGAAAACAGGTGCAAAATAAAACTTACAAGAAAGGCCCTCAGGGCTAACAATTAACTCCTTTTTGGAAAGTCCCTTTCTTTGTTCTTTTATCTTTTTCTATATCTGTCAAGGTCCTGGGGATTGCCATCAATCCTGAGCTAAGCCTTAGAAAAGAACCTCTGTGGAGGGGGACACCTCCCACCCCACCCCATCCCAACCCTGCCTCCAAACCGTTTGTCAAGTCAGCACATGAGCGACCTTCAATATCTGATTAAAGGAACAAAGTAAGAATTTGACTTTTTGTTCCTCCATCATCAAAAAGATATACTGCATTTTAAAAAATGTCCTTCATATATCCTTGATGACAACTGTAGATCGCCTTTGTGGATTTACCTTTGTGGTGATATCACTCCTCCTAAATGTTTTCCAGTGGTAAGATCATCCAGTTTCCATTTTCATTTCATATCTAAGCCTAGAAGCAATCAGATATACTCAAAGGACTCCAAACCACACTTACCAAGGAATTAATCTTCTTAATTCTAAAATCCAAATGAGAAAAACACAATTGTATGTACTCCTGTGGCTTCAGCTAGCCTCAGAGTTGCTGTGGAGAGGGGAGTTGGCAACTGCATTGGTAGTGAGGTCTTGTCTATATTTGTCAGAAAAATAAGTGAAAACATTTTGCATAATGGGAAAAGTATACTTAGTGACAGGTATTGCTTACAAGGTGTGTTAAGAAGCCAGCCACAAGGCAACTCTGACTTGAGATAATCATGGCTTTGATATGCTAATGAGCCAGTTAATGAATCAGCCTTAAATTGTGAACCCTTGTATAGCAAAACTAATGCCCACTGGAAAAATACAAAACTTGGAACTTTGGAAACAGCCTGGGATTGTACTGCCATGGTCCATGACAAAGAACCTACAGCTTACCTGTGCCCTGATTTCTATCAGCAAAGGGACTTTGAGACTGGCCACTCACTGCATGACTCTGGCTCATTTGGAGTTCCCAGAACCATTGCTGAATGCATACAAGCTCGCCTGGTAGCTGCTGGTCAATGTTCTGGCTAACCATCTGGAACTTTCAACGGTGCCATTCTCCCAGTTGAAAGACTTCCTATAGGATATATGTTGAGTGTGCTCTCACTCAAGAGGATTCCCCATCTGAAGGCTGAAACAGTTCTGGCCCAACCATTGTGTTTTATAAAAAGATAAGGAGAGAAGGAATATGTTTGGTGGAGGTGTAGTCAGGTGTGTATGTGGGGCAAGGGGGTGCGTCAGCAGGGCCCATGCTGAGGCATCCCTTCCTATCACACAACAGTATAGTATAGAATAGAGCTTATTCAGGGCATGGGGAGATGGGGAGGGGAGTTGAGAGGGTACTAGAGACAGAGAGAGAGAGAGAGAGAGAGAGAGAGAGAGAGAGAGAGAGAGAGAGAGAGAGAGAGGGAGAGAGAGAGAGAGAGAGAGAGAGAGAGAAGACAGCAGAGGCTGGCCATGAGCATGTGGAGAGAGAGCAGGAAGGGGCAAGAGGACAGAGCAAGAAAGCAAAAGAGAGAGAGGACAGGGCAAGCAGCCTCTTTCATAGTGAGTCAGACACACCTGGCTGTTGCCAGGTAACTGTGGGGTGGGAGCTTAGACAAAATGCTATACCAACCATTCCCTGATTGGTGTGGTATCTGTTTACAAGAGACTACTCTATCTGTATAATGACATAGTGTTGTAAGGACATGAGATTTCTATAATCTTTATAATGTCATGGTAGTGTAATGAATGCTTTTGTTTATAAACTGAGTATATTAAAATAATTTCAGACAATATCACTGTCCCTTTTAATAAATTTAAATCTCTGGATTTTTTTGGTAGAAATTAGTTATACCTGCTTTAATCTTGGTAGTGATTCTACCGGTTTTTGGTCGTTGCATACTTAGCTGCCTTTTTAATTTTATCTACTCTAATTTACAGTCTATCTGCTCTTAAATGATTCTGTATGGCCTGGAAATCAGTAAGACAGAGCTTTTAACTCCCCCCCCCCCTTTTTTTGCCACTGCAGCTATGAGTAATCAAGTTGATGCCATGCTCACCTCCTGAAGAACTTTAGGGATTCAACTCTGAAGAGGGGATTGTTAGGTAGGTAATTAATATATTACCAGACTCAAAGGTCATTAGCACTAGAGTTCTCCTTCATAATAACTCCTCACACTGAGGACTGAAATCATGGGTCTCTACTAACTGTTTAGAGAAATGGGACCTGATTCATATCTTTAAAAGTAGAAAAACACATAGCATTCTGAACCATCTAGAAGGTCATTAATTGACAACTATCTGGTTCAAGTTATAAGTCAACTTAAACAGTCACCTGGGCAGGACATGCCCCTCAGACCATTGGAAGTAGTATAAAATCAACCTATGACAATCTTCATAGCCAAAATCTGCTCTTCCTCTGTGGAAATGTTCTGCTTTGTAATGGCCTTTTTGGTCATTGCTCTCTCTCTCATCCCTGGAGAGTGCTTCATTGTACTCTATAATAAATTCTGCCCATCTTTAATATTAAATTCTGCTTGTTTCATTTGAATTAAGGACAGAGAACCTAAGGAAAGGCTAGAAAGAGATCCTGGTGACAACGCATCTCCTAATAGACATAAAAATGAATTAATTCTACTTTGGGCTTCAGGACATGAACCTCAATTTTGGTTATGAGGTTGAATGATAACACAAGCTACACATTGTTTCACAATGATATTGGATCCTGTAAGATCTAAAACTTATTTTTGACAAGTTATGCTAAATATGTTACTGCTCTCTATACCGACCAATTTCAAGTGTAAGGTCAGACTAGGGGATCTTACAAGAAATTTCCCATCTTCAAGCACTTATCACCACTATCGCCATTGTAGCCTCAAATCCTTTCACCCTGTATCACGTGTTTCAACACTGTTTTTACTTCCTTATTTGTACTGTGAATTTATTTAATAATCCTATCCATTTCACGTGCCTGAACCTTTGAAACCATTTCCAATATTCTCAAGCAGTGATGCCTGGTTTCCATATTGATGGCTAAGCTTTCTAGGAATAAACTAAACTATCCTCAGCCTTCTATAGTTCGTCTGTACCATCACATTTCTCCTTTGAGTGGCTCATTTTGTCTTGATGATGCCACGGTCCAACATGTTTTCTTTCTATGTGTTTGTTTGTTTGTTCCTTCCTATTCCTTAGTGTAACTGTGTGCTGCTACCTTCAAACCTAACCTCCCCCTCCCTCTCCTGCAGTCAGAGCTTCTGGGGAGATACTGCCTTCATCTAATACTCTCGCAGTGAAATAGTTGGGAGTTCTCGAGGAGAACCTTATGGCTTGAATTGTTCCTCAGAGGCTCACATACTGAATATTTTGTCCCAAGCTGATAGTACACTATTTTGAAAATTCTGGATACTTTAAGAAGTACAACCTAGTTGGTGGGCATAGATCACTGACAACTTTGTAGACCATATCTTGCCTGAGGTCTGTCCTTCTTCCTTGGTCTCCTTCTGTTTCCTGTCCAGCATGATGTTAAGAAGCCACTCTACCATTTTTTTCACCAATACGAGCCCAAATCCTCTTGACTTGCTTATGTCAGTTGTTTTACCAACGCAAAGCACTAGGAAAGGTTCTGAGCTCACTGTGACACCTTAAATCTTCAGAAATAAACAATAGGATACAGGGAATTTATTCTTTGGTTTGGTTGTTTGGTTAGTTTGTGCCTTATTTATTTATTTATTTATTTATTTATTTATTTATTTATTTTTTAATTGAGACAGAGTTTCTTTATGCAGTCTTGGCTGTCCTAAAGCTAGCTGTGTAGAGTGGGCTGGCCTTGATCTCACAGAGATTATCCTATCTCTGCCTCTAGAGTGCTCTGTTTAAAGGCATTCGCTACCACCACCCAACTAGGAATTTATTCCTACCACTTCTCTTTCATTTACTCTAAAGAAATTTGCTGTGGAGTGATATTGCCTATGTACCACTGTATGTGGATCAAAGTGAGGTCAAATCGTATCTGTTATAATCAAAGGTTTATATCCATGAGTTGTGCATTGGTGGTCAAAACTACTGTTTATCTATGAGTTATACATGAATGGATGGATTCAGATTTTTTTTAAAAATAATTTTAAAATTTGAGTTCATGTTTCACATAGAACATTCTAGGTGCTATTCTTAAGCAATAGAGCATATACATTTTTACCAAAAATATGTAATGCTGTACACATATTGCAGAGACAAATGTGTATAAATTATTTTGAATAATGTCATTTTATATAAGGACAAATATTTTCAGATTTTACCACTCACTGAGGGTCCTCGAATATCATCTCTGGGGGTGGGGGCAACTAGATCACTCAAGATTCAGACTGTCTTGTAACATCTCTTTCAAATTACTTACTAATATTTATTGAATTAAACTTTCTACAAGATTTTTCTCCCAAATACAAGATTGGTAGTGAACACTAATCACAAATTGAAATACCGTTTAATATAATGGTGATAAAACGTGGTCTAATCATTCTAAGTATTAGAGTTTCACCTTGTAGGAAGAGAAGCAGTATGAAATAGATTTTAATTATTTCATTGTTTCAGAGCATAATCAATATGTAAAGATAATTTACTTATAGTTCTTCATACCTGCTCTGAGTGAGGAGTTTGTTCCTGATCTGTGCCCCTTGCTTTCTTTTTCACCTAAAACCTTCATCAATATTGTGCCCTAATTTAGGAGTATATGATATATTTAAATTTCATATTTTTTTACTTTCCTATACAATATTTATTAAAATATTGAAGAATGGTGTTATTCAATAAAAGTAAATTCTAACTTTTATCAAGATATGAATCCAGTATAATTTCCTGCATTGATGTTGCAGTAATAATTAACATTTTAATACACCATTGCTCTGCTCCATGCCACAAATCTGTTCTTGGACTTTTGTCAAACTACAAGACCAATTTAGAAGAAATATGTTTTATGTAAGACTTTAAAGAAAATGCAAGAATAATATTATATCATGTCCAATTATTTCAAGAATGGTTACCTCCTGCTGTGGCAAACCCAATAGCAATTTAATTTTGCTTGAGGCAATATGGGGAGTCTTTATTTGTTTAAGTTGCATTTAAAATAGACCCCTCTGTTCAAAATGGCATATCAAGGATGTTGTGGCTCATTAACTCAGTGCTATATAAGATTCAAACAGAAACATTGTTTTTCAATTAACCTATAGATTTTAGATAACTGCCTACAATTCATTTGCCATTCATGACATACTTTTACAACGTTTGTTTTTATTTTTGGATGAGTGCATTTCTTCTGTCAGTATCCCCTTTCCCTCTCTTGTGGTGCTACAGGCAAGAACCATTTTACTCTAACAGTTCTTCCTAGCTTTACTCTCCCACAGAAACTCTGAAATACTTTGGTGTCTTGTAAATCAGATTTGGCTGACATGGAGAAAGACCTTCTAGATCTGGACAGCACCTCCTATGGGGCACCAGTTTAAAGAGGCAAATTGAAAATGAAAAGGCATTGGATGATACAAGAAAGAAAATAGAGAAATGTTTATACGTGGCATATTATAAAAACACAATAACCTATGTTTATTTGTGCCGTCTAGAGAATACCATGGTTTAAATTGCTGAAAACTGTGGTTACTTCAAGGATACATGTGTCACACATGGATTGCTGGTTTTCAAAATGCTCATGATAAAGTACATTTCAGTTCTAAAATCGAATTTACAAAATTTAAACTTTGATGATTCAGATGATCCTGAACTGTTTGTTTATTCTTAGCCTGACAGAGCAGGTTGTGTCTCTGTCTAGTAGAGATGTGGGCAGAGAGAGAAAAAGAGAAAGAGGGACAGAAAGGCAGAGAGACAGAGACACACAGAGACAGAGAGAGAGACAGACAGAAACAGAGAAAGGTAGTAAAGAAAACATATATATTTCACTTCATCCCCAGGTGAGTTAATGAATTTTATGGAAGAATGACTGGGTACTAATAAACAATGGCAAGCTTTAAAACTATTTGTTCTGCCCATCATAAGGCATAAGGAGAGCAAGAACAATGAGCAGGAGGCATTGGAAACAGACCAGTTCTACTGCCCATCATCAGGTATTCTGCACAATCCTGCAGTAATCCACCTACCAGAAGGAAGTATCAATTTAAAACCTTTAACAATATAATACCAAATTCTTGGTTTAAGGATATTAGAAGCTTAAAGTAAGCAGGGGAAACCAGAGCCTTCAGGTCTATGGAGTATTGGTTGTAGCTCCTGGCAGGAACACTCTCCAGTTTGGAACCAAAGCTTCTAGGCCAGCAGAACTTAGGGTTGTGAGAACAGGAAGCAAAAATTTACCCAGTGGATTACTAGGGGAGATAGTGGGAGGAACTATTCCCTTTTCAACTCCTTGATTCCTGGACCCATGGATTGTGGCAATAGGAGAAACTACTATATATTAGGTGCTGATTTAAAGCATATACCTGCCCCACCCCTCCAGGTTGCTGCCACCTAATTGACACCATTACTGTGTCTTCAAAAGGCCATTCTTATCTTCTGTTAAGCCAGCTGCTTCAGAATGATGGAGAATATGGTAAAATCAAGATCTGTATCAAAAGCCTGTGCCTTCCAGCCTCAAGAGCTGCATCAAGATCCAGTTCACAAATGTGCTCTCCATGTCTGTAATGTCATTCATTTCACATACAGTCAAGCTGACAGCCAACAATAGCCATCGCACCAGCCAAAGCTGCATAGTGTGACTGTCTCAAAAAACAACAACAAAAATGAAAGCATTTATATATCAAGAGTGTGCATTTGAGAACAACTTGTGGAATTGGTTCTCTTTTTCCACCTATGGGTTCTGAGGATCAAACTCAGGTCCTCAGGTTTGGAAGCAAGCAATTTATCAAGCCATCTTGCTGTTGTTTATGGTTTTCTTTTAGAGTGGCTATGTAGCCCAGGCTAACCTAAAACTTGATTTTCTAACTGCTTTTAGGTTGCTGAAATTACATGTTTGCACCATCTTAAAAAAAATAGCATATTCTAATATCCTACAAGATCTATGTAAAGCAAATTATGGAGAAAATAGAGAACAAATGTTGTACATAACCTGGATGATATCATACAGTTCAACCAATAACCGAATAAGCAGTCAGAAAAAAATATAGTAGCATAATATATTTGATAGTATAATGAGTCAACTTTTGATGTAATTGAGATATTCAAAGTTTAGCTTCTTAAACTATACAGATATTCTATACCAAGAAATTCAACATAAAACTGAAAAGTGAACTTACATTTTCTCACTTTGATTTAACTATATATGTTTTGTCTCAGATTATGTCTCTTGGCAGAGCAGAATTCTTTGTTTGTTTTGGTGATAGATGGCATTTACTATAGCTGTCAGCCTTTCTAGAAAACTGGATACATAAAAAGGTAATGAAACATATACATATTCAGTGGCATTTTTAGTGTTCCAGAAAGAAAATAAAGACAAAGGCAATCAGTACAGAGACCTAAGAAATGGAATGGATATCCCCTATTTACCACATTGAAAATTAAACATTTTGTATGAAAGTCCCTTTGTGTCCCAGTGATATGAGCATCTAGTCTTACAGTGTAGTCCTCAATGCAGAGGCTTTTGCTAGCCCGAACTACAGTGGAGTCATGTTCTGACCAGAGCCTCTTATGACTCTCTCAGGCTTGTCTCAAGCACTGCACATCATGCTGAGGCTGTTCCACTCGGTTGCTTTGGTTCTGCATCTGTTGCACTAGCAGCCTGTTGCACAGTCTCCTGCAGTCACTCCTGCCTTCTGGAACTCATTGGACTTCTGATAGTAAGATGCCTGTAATGGATATTTTATCACTTTGTGTCTTCACGATTCTCTCTCTTACTAGTATCTATAACCAAAGGATAACAGAAGATACCTTTGTAATGATAAGAACACTATCAATTATCAAAAGGAAAGCCAATCTTATTCCATATATATATATATAATGCTTTTAAAGGGTGAAATAATTTTCATTGTTGTTGTTGTTGTTGATTTCCCAAAGGAATGACCAATATGTTTGCTGAGTATTAAATGACTCTTCTCTTTTCCGAACTTCTCTTGCCAAGAGATTCATTGACCCCTGATTACAGTACTAAAATGTGTTTCACAACACAAGATGATACAGTCTTTAAAACAATATTTGTTCTGGAGTGAAGAATCAGAAACAGCTAATGTGATGGGGAGGACTGGAGCAAGAGCTTCAACCCACTCCTCCCAGAGTCACTTCCTTTATCAATTTGTAACTGAAATCTTGGCTAAGTAGTGCAAATTTATTCCAGATATCTTAAATAGTTCACAATGCTTAATATAGTAACACACAATAACATTAAGCATATTTATCAGAATCACTTTGACAATTTTCTTCTCTAACCTTGCAACTCATTCCAGTATTTTTTCTGGTCCCTTATTCAATAGGATTACCCTCTTATCGCAGTTGGAGAACAGTTTTCCAAGAGGGTGAGGCTTCCCCATCAGACTGATGAGCTGTGAATGGGGTGGAAAAACAAAGGAACAGCTGGACAACTTCTTTCTGAGTCTGATGCAAAATTTGTCATGTTTTGGGCCAAGAATCCAGAGAAGCAAAATGCCCAGAATAGGGTTACTGAAAGGTTTAGGCCTGGTTTTTTCAAATAAAAGATAGAATTCCAAGAATGGAGATACATGGTCTGGGCTTCATACTTGGAGAATTGTCTTCAGATCCCCCAGAAACATGACAGGTTTAACAAAGGCTAATTACACATCCTCATCACAGTAGAGGTTATAATGTTTGAAGGGTAGGAGGAGAAGGATGTTGGAGACAAGATTAAAAAGGAAACTATAAGATAAAACAATTGCAAGCTGGTAATTTCAAATGAAGGGCTTTGCTTGTGTGGTTGTCATCTGACTGAAGGAAGACAGTGGGGCGATGAATTCCCACACCTTGGATCTTATTGGCAGCTGTCTCTTCCTTCACAGTGGGTACTGGTTATAACTATGGATTTAGGGTTTTCTAAAATTTAGGTTGTCTCTAATATCAATCTATATGATTTTCGCAGGTCACTAGCTTTGGACTCTTATCTCCCTTTGTAAAATAAATATCCTGGGCCTTGTGCAATGAGTGTGTGGAGTCCCAAGCACCCATGGGGTTTTGAGTAATAGGTAGCAAGGAAAATTGATTAGATTATAGGGCAATCTATGGTACCATACAGACATCTGATAGGTAGAGATGGGCTATAAAATGAGAGCATTGAAAAACCAACTCGAAAATTAATGTACAAAAATGTCAAACACTCTTACATGTTGTTTGTCCTATCATCCATCCCATGTATTTCTGTGACTTACTCTGAGTTCTCCCAAGACTATCATTTACCACTATGTGTAGTATAAGTATTTGAATTGTAACTTTGTTGCTATTCTATGAACACAGAAGCATTTGATATACAAATAATTGATGTGGAGGGTGCAGTGCCACATTTTGTATGTTAAATGTCCTCAAAGATATATTGCAGACTTTCTAGTGTTATAAGTGTTTAATATTGCTCTTATATAGGAACTGAATCATGGGGGACAAATTTAGAGTATTATTGGGGGAGGCCTAATCAGAGGAAGTAAGTCGCTGCTGATGTGCCCTGGTAGTTATGTTTTGCCCTTTATCACTTCTTCCCTTTTTGTCTCTTCATTTTAGCTATCTTTCCCTGAACAGCTCTGTTCTACCGTCCTGCTACCACCAGGCTGTTCTACTTCACCACAGTGAAAGCAGTGGAGCCAACTGACTATAAACTGATCCCTCTGAAATAGTTAGCCAAAAGTAACCCTTAGTCCTTTCCTTTGAATTTCTGCAGTACTTTTTCACAGTGAAAGATATCTGACTAATATAAGGCTTAATAAATTCAGGTATAATCATGGTTGCTGTGTCTATTATTCTGAATTAATGAGAAATAGTTGTCACAAAGCCCTTTCTGAACTTAGTACTCAGGTTTTCCAGTGATTTGGTTTGGCTCTATTTACCTTATCATTCTGCATATGTCAGTTTATATAAAGACATGTGTTCTTTCCATTTTAATCTAATCTTCAAACTGGTAAATATGTATTGTTTGTTGTTGTTTCCTTTCCCATTTAATTTTTTTCCTGGAAAGCATTCAGTTACTCTTAAAAGAAGTGAATGAAAATTTTTTGCTTTCTATTAAAAAATTGGAAAACTTCATTTTAACCTGAAACTATTTGAAATAACAACCTTAAAATGCATTTTGGAAATACTCTCTTTATGAATGTTATTATATAACAAAATTCTTCAAACTGATGGGGGTGAAAAGGATTTAAGTAGAGAGGAGCTTAGGATTATGGGAGCTATTGAGGGTAGTGGGAAGGACTAATTGAAAGGAAAGGTTATGAAAAAGTCATATGAAAGGCTACTATATAATAGCCCAATTGAAAAAATATAAGTGAAATGATACTATAATTCATGTAGTCTGAATGAAATAAATGAGTAAGTGGGGCTGGAGTCCTTGTAGAAGTGGCATGTAGCAGATAGGCCAAACTTAACTATAGATATATGAAAAAGCTTTATTGGAACCCACTAATTAGTAAGCTAATTTCAAAATCTAACTTTAAGAAAATAAACTCAAATAGAGGTACCCTGTATGGGTCAAAAATGCTGCTATAAGAAGACATTAACTATTATACCAAAATTTCAATGTAAGACTTGAAAGACTTGAAGACTTCATACTTCCTCATGAGTTATAGGTCAAGGAAGCCCTGGGTATCTCCCAAATAGTACAAGCTATTTTGGTTGCCTTTGGGTATCTGCTGAGTCCTGCTTGGCCATGACAGGGATGTCATGACATGGTTCTCACCCCTGGATCAGAGCCAGCATGGAGTAGGCCTCTACCATTGTTGATTGTTGCTGTGGATGTAAGGCTTGCACACACACACACACACACACACACACACACACACACACACACACATGCACGCACACACTCACACATACACACACACTGTAATATATATTTTAATTATAATTATATATATATAATTTTTATATTTATTTATTTATTTATTTATTTACTTACTTACTTACTTACTTACTTACTTACTTCATGTTCTTTCTTCAGGAAATATTCTCCCTGCCAAGATTAATGACACCATGATACTTAAAAGCAGGACGAGTCCAGGAGGCAAGGGTATGCTTATGTCTCAACAAATGGTAAATGCTGAGACCTTCAGAATAGCCCTTAAGGCTGTGGGAAATAACTTTGAAAACATGAGTTCTAAAATATGTAGTTTCTCAACTATGCAAAATATCAGGATGCAATATGAATTGTATAATGAGCTTCACAGATCTAAATAATCAAAGGCAGCTGTACTAAGATCCAGTTTGGGCATAAAAATACTAAAGAATGAGATAAAGAGATTAGAAAATGGTGACCACAGGGCAAGATCCCACCCAGCTAGGTTTTTCGTTTTTGCTTACAAAGGCAGGCAGATTCCTGGGACAGAGTCAATGTAGGTACAGGACCAGGCATGGTAGGAATGGTAAATTCAGGGTGGGGTCCTACCCAGCTTGATTATTGTCTGTGCTTAACAAAGGCAGGTAGATCTCTGAATTCATCTGCAATGTAAAAAATTTAAAAAAGTGTTTATTGACTCTTTCTAAGAATCAAGGAGCTGGGGTAATGGGATGCTGATTCATGGGATAATCAAAAGGGAACCTGGAGTAATGATTGAATTGATACATAAATAAAAGACTGGATTTTGATCTTCAAGAGACGCACTATCGGAGTGTTTTTAGACTTGCAAGAAAAAGTTGTCTCAAGAGAGAGCTGCCTGGAGAGCTGTGTTAAATAGAACATAGACCATCAGCTTATAACCCACAATTTGATTTTGAGTTGTTCTTTTCACTGTTTCCAGGAACCCCTTCCTCAGAACTCCTCTACAAGTGGAGGCTATTCTTTGGCAGTTATCTACTATTATTATAAGGAAAGTATTGTTTAAGAGAACACATACTTTGTAGTGCATGGAGAAATTAATCCCAAACCTACTAGGAAACTTTTTACTTACTGGCTAGTTTTATCCTAGAAGAAAGAACTGAAGAGTCCTTTTTACTCCATTTTGTTTCTACTCAGAGTAAGCCATAAACCATTTACTATCATAAGTGTAAGGTACTTTGCTTGCACAGATAATTGGCCTGTCTGGGTCACTCTGAGGCAAGAAGCTGCAGTCTCCAGTTTAGTACCTCACAGTAACAAAGTGAGAGACTAAGTAAAGTGGCCTTTGTTCTACCTTGGCAGAGAATTGTGCTTCTCTAAGTCTCAGGAGGAGAAGAAGATGGAGGCCTGTCTCTATTGTTTGTTCTGTGCACTTGTATGACTTTCAGAGTGTGGGTTCATATGGTAAAATGATTACTATGAGTTTGCACATAAATTCAGGCCATAAATAAAATAAAAGGTTTATAACAGAATGTTTGCATGCATATCCACTAGGAGCAATTGTCTGGCTAAGCATTCATCATTTGTTACTAGCTTACAGGTTCATGGAAAGTTAAAGACCATAACTAAGCTGTCCTTGAAGTTTTGTATAGATTAAACCCAGTCAATATCTTATGTCCTGTTTTGCACCTATGGTTCTGTGGTGTATATCTTCTTTATGGCCCTTGGTTTTTGTAACCTCTTGGAATGTGACCAAGGCTTTAGAAGTCTCAGAAGCAATTAAGTAGTTCTGTTATAAAGGAGCTTGAATGTTTTTGCGTTACCGTGCTGAAATAGTGGTGACCCTAGCATGCTAGATATTTCTGCAGAATAAACACTCTTTGTTTTTATATACTACCTGAGTCTGAGGTCTTCTTTCAGAGATTTTTCAGATCTTTACAGAATTACACAAGCTTCTGGGTAAGAAAAGGTATCAGTGAAGAAAAGACATTTATGGTTTTACCCAGTACTGAATCCTGCATGTTACCAATGTAAAATTACAAAGCAAGATATGCCTACTGATTATAGAATACTGATTGCTGTGGGGTAACTAACTGTTTTCTGACTGAATTTTAAGATATGCTTCCCAACAGTCAATTTTATACCATGAATGTAATCCTGGTCTAAAACTCATAGCTGGGAATACCATATGTTCTGCAATAGAGCCTGTCCTTATTTAATAATTGGCCATATTATCAAATTGCCTTCTAAGTATGTGTGTTGATATCAATAGACCTGGGTTGCTCTCACCCTTTAGTCAGAGAAGCTTCTTTTTTGCAGTGTGCAACAGTTAATACAGAGATGCATAACTGGCAAAACTGTTGATAAGAATATAATGATGCTCAGTCTTAAATGGGCTGTTTGTAGTATTCTCCATCTTCCAACCATGGGTAAGTGAGCATTAAGGAAAAGGAAGTAGAAAGAAAGGGATGTTTGATTAGTGAATACATCAGTCAAGGTATCTATTAGTAACATAACTCAATAAACCAATGTCTTCATTGGGTAAGACATTTTGCTGCACAAATGTGAGAGTCTGAATATTGAGGTAAATAGCTAAGCACCAACAGACATCTGAAATCTTAATGCTGGGGAAGCAGAAGCAGATTTTCCACAGTGAGTAAGCCAGACAAACTGGTAAGCAGATTTGGAGAAAAACCTACTTTTCTTTGGGGAGTTGGTGATTAGTAGGCTGCTATGCCCTAGAGGATGATCCCACACCCATATGCATACGGACAGCACTCACTGTACTCAAGGGTTGTAAAAACAAAAGAAGAGAACATGAAGTTGCCACGAATGGTGTTATATGTAGCTGGGACAAGTGTAAGGCTAGGGAGATTGTATGTATGTATATAAAGAACTTTCAAAGAATACGTATTAATGTAGGAAATATTAAGGTAGGAAATGATTGAGAAAGATATCTGATATTGATCCTTGACCTTTACAAGCACACTCACGAGTATATACACCCTCCCTTATATATTAATGTATAAGTATATATAAAATATATAGTATATACACATATTTCACACAAACACACAGTGTTAGATCTCATAGAGTTTACTTTATCTTAATTTATAAATCTCAAGTGGGTGGTTTAGTATATTCCAATTATTTCATCTGTGATATAGGCATTCATCTCACTATCCGCATCACTGATTGTTACTCTATGGTGTTCGATATCTAGAAATCAACAATTCTTCAGCAGATCTCAGAGAAACTCAAAATTCTTCCTCTCACGCAATTTACTTTATGCTCAGCACCTATCAAGTCTGTTTCTGTATTTGTTTAACTACATTAAAGCTTACTAAGAATAACATTATGTACTTATATTTACTTTGCTTCATTTAATGCCAGAATAATTAGAAAAAGCAGCAAAATGTGAATGATGATCTAGAAACTTACCAAGGTTAGAATCTGCAATTTTTCATGAGACCTCCTGCAGCACATTACTACTATTCTCAGTTCCAAACACTTCTTTGATCGCTTCTCTAAATCAGAGTTTTGCTAAACTCAGACTCCACTATAGAGATGTAAGGTGACTGTGAGAGTGATGTCATGTACACTGCAGTTGAAATGAGTGATTTTACAGGATTTTTGTTAGAGTAGAGAAGATCTATGAACTAAAAATCAAAGACAAAATCACACAGGATTATGGAAATTCAGACAATAACAGACTTTGAGCTCTTCTAGGGGGAAGCAAGAAACAAACAAAAATCCAGAAAGAAACTCAAAGATTACCATAATATAAATAGATAAATAATGAATGAATAAATAAATAAATTCTATAAATTAGATAAATTAAGCAGATAATTGCCAATAACTATATGACAGACTGGATTGCCAAAGTTATATAGAGTGCTTCCCTGATGAGATATTATGGATAGCTCTTGGAACTACAGTGTCAGCAACTTCTGTAGGGATGATACCAATGTTCCTGAGATCACTAACAGCATTGCCCTCCAAAGAAGTTCGTTAAATAATTTCCCCCCAATAAGGCATGTAATGTTTTATAAAAATTGTCCGTGACTGAGGATTGGTAACAAACAGGGCAAAAATCTTCTGTGATAGGGAATTGAACACCAGTTAATGACAGAATTTATGCAAAAAAATTCACCAGTGTATCTTGAATTGTAACTCTATACTGTTTGACATTTGTGGATCTGTAGGAGCTCTTCCCTCAGCAACAGATAATGTTTTTTTTTTTTCTTTTTAATTTTTTTTATAAATGTAAAGTTAATTAGAGTAAAATATTCCTATTCATCATTTTAAAATTTCTTTAATATTCAGTAACTGCAATTAATATTGATTTAAAGATTTTATATTTTCTGACTGATGTAAGTACCTTGAATTAACTCAAAATTAATAAAATGGACATATATCTAATTTTCCATTTTTAAGTGGATAAAAGTATGTAAATACTCCCTGAAGATTTGGAATACTTGATCATGTATTCAATCCCGTGACACTTTAATTTTGGGTTTAATCATTTTAGAAAATGTTTTTTATTTAATTTTTCTCATGTTATATTTTGGCATAAATGAATACTTGTTTATAAACTTCTAAAAATTAGCATGTCCTGGGGCTCTGACAACAACATATAAAAGGTAAAACCTGCCTGCTCTGTTACAGTATGGAACCAGGGCAAATATGCTTTTCAACTTCTGAGAAGAGTAAGCTGTCCTTACTTAGTACAACAATTATATGTGCTATTTACTATTTTTTTATAGAAAGCACTGAGAAAATTAACCCACAGTTGACATTTTCACAAAAGTTAGTAGCTTAAAAAGTGACATATTTCAAGCTCTCTTTATTCCAGCCAGTACTTACTTTTTAAACTTAAAAATAAGAGCACTACTATTCCTCATAAAATCCTAAATAATGATACATGTGAAGTATAATAATTAGTTTCCATAACTCATCGTTTCCTAAGTAACATAAATAAGTTACATGATTGGAAAAAAATTAAAAATACAGAAAAAAAATCTTGTAATTTATTTCTGCTCTTCCCAGGTACCATGTAATGCCAAGATATATAATGATATATGCTCCAGATATATTAGATGATATATACTCCATATATATAAGATAATATATACTCCAGATATTTAAGATAAATACTCCATAGATAAGATATATACTCCAAATATATAAGAAAACTGAGAGAAAACATAAAAGTAAAAGTCACATACAGCAGCATAAAAAATAGAAACTTTGTAGTACATGTAGGAAATAGGAGCTAAATAATAGTAATTGACTTAGCTATGGAATGATTTCCATAACAGGCTACTGATACTGTAACAATATCTCCAAGAGAATATCACCCCTTCTGGATGCATTGAGGTGAAACATCTTGAATGGGTACTATATTAATCCACCACAGCTAGAGTTTTAACTCCAGGGTGAAATAGTCAAATCAAGTCATGTCCTGTTTATGAAAACATGAGATGGGGACCAGGAAGGGCCAGACCTAGGCTTGAGACCTATCCCAGAGACCATATGGCTCTGCAGCCAGAGACAGCATCCTGCAGTGCCAGTTATTGCCTTGGAGTGCAATGGAAGAAGCATACTGCTGCTGCAGCTGATGCTTGGGCTTTGGTGTGCTTTTCCGTTATTATCTATCACAGAAAACATTATCTTAGAAGCAAAGCCTGGTCTAGAAGTTCTTGCTTGAGCAATGGGGATAGTTTTAGGCATGAAGTAGCTAGACCTGCATACCTCGGAAGTGTGTGTTTTAGCCTTAGAGCTGAACTAAAGGGAGTAGAATAGAGAGCTACAGTTATAGAGCTCATTTCAAGATCGAGTTCAGTTTTATGGCTTGGACAAACAACATGGTCAGTGACAGTCTAAAAGAGACAGATAATGCTTGTTATTCAGTTCTAATGAGTCACAAGGCAGCTCATCTGCTACAGGCGGAGTGCTAGAGCCCATGTGTTGTGCTGGATTATATCTAAGCCAATAGATATAAATATATCAGCTACTAGTGTTTCGCGGTGAGTTACATAATCTCTCTAAGCTTTCGCTATAAGGCTCCATCTGTAACTATAGAAAAGGAAAATCTACCTTTTTAAGCCTCAATAAGGACTGTTCAATGGAACTTGACAAATGGTCGCTCTCTGAGGACTGTGCAGGGCAGGTGAAATAATTCCTGATTTAAAACAGGGCCATCTGGGAGCTGGGGTGGGATTAGGCTTCAGTTGAAGGCTGTATCTGTTTGAAAGACACTGAGGAAAAAGGAAACGAGCCACCACAGTGCAGGCAGCAATTGCTTGGCCTCAGCTCTTGTCTGTAAAACAATTGCTGCTGAGGGTCTCCTGGCAGATACTGTCCTAAGGCATGAGATATATGGTGTGGCTTTGGAGAACGTAAGATGCAGAAGTGTGTCGATAGAGGAAGCCTGTGACAAAGAGGTTCAAAACAGCCACCGAATGTGGATCTCAGGAGAGAGTGAGTGAACCGTGACTAAGACATCTACTTAGAAAATCCAGACTAGGAACAAAGGACCCAGGGAGACAGACAAATAGCATGTCAGAGAAAAAATAAAGTCACCTTCATGAACATTCAACCCAACTCAATTCAAGATGTACCTACCAGTCATAGAACCAGTGGTGGAGCACATGTGAAAGAAACATTTTACTTCTGTTAAAACTGTCAGAGCAACACTCAAACTGTGAAATGAAACTGAATTGACAGTGTGAAAAGTTTCCTGTTTTCTTTTTTTCCAATCATGTGGCCATTTGAAACTAGGGGCCCAACATACCAGGATCCAGGAGATACTTTGGCTGATGGAATACAAGCAAATGTTTTGGAAAGCAGATGGGGATGTAGTATGAGAGATCCTGAATAAACAGGAATGGAGATAAAAACTGCATGTATGATGTCTACAACTAGCATGACAGAGTCATGACTGGATCTCTTCCTAATCCCTTCCTCCATGCAAACCATAAGAAAAAAAAGAAAGAAAGAAAAAAAAGAAAAGACAAACTGGTGAATAGCTCCTTCACTTATAGATCTATAATTTGATTATTAAGCTGTTCTGTCTCTCAGATTAGGGAATATATATATATATATATATATATATATATATATATATATATATATATAGTATAAAGACTTTCTCTAACCCTGTTCTAATTTAGAGGCTCAAATCTGAATTCAGTGCTCTCAGCTAACTCAGTTTTCCTCCCCCACCACATTTCTATGCTATGGTTCTAGCATTTTACAAGCCCCACCCTTGGTTTTCATGTATTACTCATTAATGTCTTACTTTCTACTGACAAATGGCTTCAGGTCATAATCAGGCATCAAATCAATCTGAAGGTGATTCAGCTCCTCAACCAACACAATTTTACAACATTTCTGCTGACTGCCTGGGCTTGCTGAGAGTCCTAAAGATTGTTTTCCCTCCTACGTACTTAAATGTGATGTGTGTATGTTACCATAACACCACCAGTATCATGAATTCAAGATCTGTTTGTTTAAGTGGAGTGTATGCCTTGAAAGCCTCTGAAGTGTCTTGGAAATATAGAAGACTTCAGTTCATTCGGGCTCACAGACTGACTTGTACCTTGGCTGAACTTTGAAATGAATTCTACATTTATCACTGTTTTACTGCATCCTATTATTTTTGTTGATCTTTTTATAAGCATGCTTTCTCTTTGATCACCCCATGCTGTGTGCCTACACAGAAACGTACAGAGTTAATCTACAGTAGTCTTAATTCTATAAAAATCCTTGATAAGTTGGTGCCATGAACAAAAGGTCACTCAAGATTTTTGAGCCTTATCTTCTCTCTCTCTCTCTCTCTTTCACACACACACACACACACACACACACACACACACACACACACACACACACACACGTGATCTGTACAATTTCCCAAGTCAAATCATCTACCAAAATTTAAATAAACCTATAATTTAAATTTTTATTATTTTCTAGAAGTTCTGAATGTTAATCCTATAAATTCACTGAGTGATGTTTGTTTTTCTTTTTTAGAGAGACTTATTTGAACAGTCAACAATTATTGTTTGCTCCCATCTCAACTCAACCAAACCTCTTTGACAAACTATGTGTCCTAGGGCTCTTCTCACACAATGCCCTGAAAGGTAATCTACAGTGAGAAGAGTTTGCATTGACTTCTAGATTCCCCCAAGTCCTGCAATTGGCCTGCTAAGCACAGTGATGGTACTGGTCTAACAATAACTGATCTCAGTGTTTGAAGTGTTTTCCTACCCCTCCTCTTGTTCTCTCTTTCCTGGTTGTTTACATGCTTGCTTCCTTCTTTCCCTTCTTAAATGCATATTTATCCACAATTATGTAAATCTCATTTGCTTTGTGATGGAGAAATGATAATCATATAGCTTCAGATTTTAAAAGTTCAGAAGAGACCACAAGGCTACAGGGCGAAACGTGGTATGAAATCAAATGACTTGGAGATGGGAAGGACTGTTTCTTTCATGCCCACATAACATGGGCAGTCAGTGCTATGACTACATCACTGGTGACAGTAACTGTGGTGTCTAGTGGTCAGGTTTCATGGCCAATTACTTTGAATCAATTACTATGAAGTTCACTGAAGTCACTGCAATGTGTTTAGCTTCCATCACTGGATTTACCTAAAGTCCTCTTTGGTCCAAGAGCATATGGCAACATTTTCGCTTGCCCTTTAGTTCGTGGCATGGTTTTGCACAGCTCTGTTAAAGAGACTCCTAAAGCTCTGTGTCAAAGAACATGAGCATGGCATTAGGAGAGTACTGTGCTACACATTTCTACAGCCCTAGCTGAAGGATTCCTCTTAAATGAGACTTTTATGTTCAGTCCAGGGAGTCAAATCTTATAGTAACAAAAGATTTCTGTTAGTTGGTTTACAGTGTACACTGAGTTGGAAAGTAGTCACAGAGTATCACTTATAACTGTGCTTTAGAGGAATGCTGGTAAATGAGATGTAAGAATGACTAAGTCTCCCACAATGCTGAGCCACAAAGTACCCAAACACATTCCCAACTGTGTGTTGTATAGAGGGATTTTGATAGCATAGAGAATTTGTGATATTTTCTCTGCAGACATGCTAGTGAGTAGATAATTGTTAAAATCTCACTCTTTAAATCAACTCATAACAGATGTAATGCATACTGCCTTGCATTCTCAGAGGTACTACATAGGTAACTGTGGGTGAGATGGAAGAAACAGACCAACGAGCAAAGTAAACAACAAAAATTACAGCAACTATCAATACCTATGACCCTACACTATGCAGCTTATCATTTTTCAATCCCTACTCTCCTGGGGTTCACTATTTAAGAATCAATGGAAAAGTAAAACTTGATATAAAATACTGGCACCAGTTATGCGATAGACTTCTATGCAAGTGTCTGGCACTGATATTTTGATTCTGTAATTAGGGCACTTAGCAAAAGCCCCAAAAGTATTCATTTGGCACAGGCTTCAAAAGGAGATCATAATCACTTTCCTTTATTGCATTTGATATTTTTAAGTCTGCCGTTTACAATTTACAGTATTCATCTGAGAGTATTTACTGATAGACGGTAAGTTAGATGGAAACACAGAAGTGCTTATTACATGGTGAATGATATATTCACCTAACTGTGTGTTGATATTTGTTGTGTCTTATAAGAGTGTCAGTGCAAAGTCATTTAGAGAGTAAAACTAATAAGAATCACCATGAATACTATGTTGTATGGTGAGTTGAGAGACTCCTGTCTGGCTTGAGTTCAACATAAACTTCAGTGGAAATGCTGCTCACCCAAACTTCACAATTGATCATTATGAAGAATTATGAAGTTGGCCTGGCCTAGGTGCCTTGAGAGCCTTGCAGTATAGGTTTTCCAGATAACAGCCAATGGCTCCTGGGACACAATGTGCCTTGTAGTTCCTGAGAGACAGATACACTCCCTCAGGTAGTGAAGCATTCAGGCAGCTGTGTTTTTCTCTGTATGTTCACTTAGTAGTCAAGGAAGCATGGAAGATTGACAGGACAGTCATTCTTAGACATTAATCTTGTGTGCCCTGTATAGCTTGCAAACTTGATTGTATTCTGGCAACTACAGCTGTATTGAACCTGAAAATTGATATTATATTCTGTTTTATGATAAAGGTATAAAATGTCTGATTGCTCCCAATAAAATTGCCACAACTTAAGTTTTGCTATGGCACCTCCAATCTGCCTGATTTAATCCTTCAAGGACATATCATGTGATCTTGTTCAGGTAAATAAGAGTGGAATTACAGATCATGAAGACTAGGAAGGTAAATTGACTCTTCCCAGACTTTCAATTGACAGGAACCTTAAACATGCCATGAGCCACATTATCCCTTTAGTTGAAATTTGTGACATGAAGAAATGAGAATACCTTCATCTAATGGTTCTTCTGACTTTCTAGTATAATCATTCAAACACTTATGTAGATAGTACATAGAATTAAATAGCTTTTGAAATGTTTCAATGGGACTCATTAATCGATCCTGAGTTTCACTAATGGCATTATGGTATCAACTTTTAAATTTTTACTTATCTATGTATGTATGTATGTATGTATGTATGTATGTATGTATGTATGTATGTTTTTGCTTTTTAAACATGTGATGTGAATTGGTTTTCTTAGAAAATACCTTTGTAACATTTTGAATAAATATCATGGTCCTCATTTTGGTTGGTTTTTTGTTGACTTTAGAGGAAATTTAAGTTGTAAGGTTATTTGCAGTCAAAAACAATACCAATAAATAGCCTGTGTGTTTGGTGAGCTCCTGGGGCCTTTGTGCTTAAAAAGAATCAAAAGGTGGATCCCAACACCTGACACTGGAATTTTCATTTAAAAATCCTAGGCTTCTGGGAGAAACATTATCCACTAATGCAGGCTACCTCCCTTCAAACACAGACACTGTCTGTCTGTCTATCTATCTATCTATCTATCTATCTATCTATCTATCTATCTATCTATCTATCTATCTATCTATTGGTTATTTTATTTATTTACATTTCAAATGGTATCCCCCTTCCTGGTTTCCCCTCCCCCAACCCCCTATCCTGTCCCGCCTTCCTCCTGCCTCACCACCCTAGCATTCCCTTATGCTGGAGCATCAAGCTTCCATACAACCAAGGGCCTCCCCTCCCACTGATGCCAGACAAGGCCATCCTCTGCTACATATGCAGCTGGAGTCATGGGTCCCTCCATGTGTACTCTTTGGTTGGTAGTTTAGTCCCTGGGAGCTCTGGGGGGATCTGGTTGGTTGATATTGTTGTTCTTTCTATGGGGATGTAGTCCCCCTTCAGGTTCTTCAGTCCTTCCCTTAACTCTGACATTGGGGTCCCAGTGCTCAGTCCAATGGTTGGCTATGAGCATGTACATCTGTATTGGTCAAGCTCTGGCAGATCCTCTCAGGGAACAGGTATACCAGGCTCCTGTCAGCAAATGCTTCTTGGCATCAGCAATAGTGTCTGGGTTTGGTGTCTGCAGATGGGATGGTTCCCCAGGTGAGGCAGTCTCTGGATGGCCTTTCCTTCAGCATTTCCCTTAGACAGGAGCAATTCTGGGTTAAAATTTTTGAGATGGATGGATGGCCCCAACCCTTAATCGGGAGCCCCACCTAACTTCTGGATATGGTCTCTACAAGGTTCTCTCTCCCTTTTGTTTGATATTTCTGCCAATCTCATCCCCTTTGGATCCTGGAAGCCTCTTGCTTTCCTGGCATCTGGGACTTTCTAGTGGCTACCTCCAGTTCCCCATCCCTCACTGCTACACACCTCTGTTCACTGTTCAGTTTTCTGACCCTCTGTACTTCTCCTCCTACCCCTGTCTCCTCCCACACCTGATGCTCCCCCCTTTGTCCCTCCCTTCTTCTCTCTCTCCCAAGTCTCTCACTCCCTCTACCTTGAGGACCCCGATATATCACTCCTTAGCATATATCCAAAAGATGTTCCAACACATAACAAGGACACATGCCTCATTATATTCGTAGCAGCCTTATTTATAATCACCAGAAGCTGGAAAGAACCCAGATGTCCCTCAAGAGAAGAATGGATACAGAAAATATGGTACATTTACACAATGGAATATTACTCAGCTATTAAAAGGATTGACTTCATGAAATTCGCAGGCAAATGGATTGAACTAGAAAATATCATCCTGAGTGAGGTAACCCAGTCACAAAAGAACACACATGGTATGTACTCACTGATAAGCGGATCTTAGGCAAAGAGCTCGGAATACCCATGATACAACTTACAGACCACATGGAGGTCAAGAAGGAAGACCAAAATGTGGATGACTCAATCCTACTTAGAAGAGGAGAACAAAACAAACTCTATTTCTTAATTACATAATTTATTTTTATTGTATGTATATGAGTGCTTTTGCTCTCTCTCTATATGTGCATCATGTACATGCCGTACTTGGTGCTTACAGAGGCCAGAAAGGGTATTAAATATCCATGGAATTATAGATGGTTGTGAGAAGTCATGTCTATGCTGGACACTAATCCTGGGTCTTCAATAGAGCCTCAAGTTCTCTTAACTGCTGTTCCATTTTGCCAGCCCTGTTACGTATATTTTAATATTAGATTTAAAAATAGTAGATTCCCAGAAAGTCTTGTTTTTCATAGTTTTTATTAACAGGTCTTTACTAAACTTCTTTCTCCCATCCTTCTTTTCCCACCTACCCTCAAACCTTTATCTTCCAGTAGTCACTGTCTCTACTCAAACACATAACATGTTTTCTACTGTTCAGAAAACCTTTTCCCCAGAAAAGTTCCTGTCTCCTTTGTGATCCTGGTGCGCACAGCTGGTTGAGAACAAACATCTAAAATTTCAAAGCTAGCATCTCTGTAAAACAAGATGTTTGGCTTTCTGGGCCTGAGTTAGATCACGCAAGTGCAACATTTTACAGTTCCATCGTCATCCTGAAGTTTTTCACATTGTATTTTTAACCTCGTAATTACAAAATGCTATAGAGGGGATTTTGTGGGGGCCAAGTCTCTTTGGGGCTTAAAGGTTTCTTGTGCTTGGATGTTTTCCTTTCTTTTCTTTTTCTTTCTGGGATATGTTGTGCTCTAACTAAAGTTGCTTCTCTGTGAGTGTTGTCTCAGCTTGCTCTCTCCCCACTGCTTCTCAGGCTCAGCCTATTGATCCAGAGTTCTTTATGTCCAGATTGTACTTCTTTATTGGCATTATACCACACTTCTATCTGGTTTAGTCTGTTGCTGATACTATCCCCTGATTTTCTCATTGAACTCATTGACTTTTTCATTTGAAGAATTACTCTTTGCTCCTTTTTTCCCCTGTAACACTTTCAATTCCGCTCCTGTTTTTTCCATGTTGCTACCATTGTCATTTGTTTTTCTGATATTTTGTCTATTTGTGTAGATGCTTTTCTCTATGTTCCTGTTCCTCTATGTACCTGCTTCTTCTCTCGAGAGTGCTTCTTGAATCTCCCTACTTATTTCTATCATCTTTGAAGTCATTTGTCATTTTTATTAAAAAGCTGTGGAAAATCTTCCCTAGGATTTCACTTACTTTCAGTATCCTTGAATTCAGTAGAGGAAGAGTTACGATCCTGTGGAGGGAGAAGTCACAATCCCCTGGAGGGAGGAATTAGTTATGATGCCATAGGGGGATCATGGTTATGGTGCTTTTCCTTCTTTCTGTGCTGTGGTTTGTGCATTTGTGGGTTTGGATATCTTTTATGACTTTATTTACAGATCTTATTTTGTCTTTCTCTTAAAGACTCAATCCCAGGTATCGGACAAGGAGAAGCAAACAAACTGATTTAGCTGACACTCGGCTTCCCCTCAGTCCACTAGGGAGCTGTGCTGCCAATTCAGCCTGGTACTGTGCATGGGTTGCTGTCTTTTCTAGGGGGCGTGCAAATGTTCTGTGCCATGTCTTTCTGGATTTGATCCTTCCCTTCATACCTGGGAGTCCATACTGGGAAACAGATCCTCTTTTGTCCTTGCTTCTACTTTTCATTACCTTCTACTTACAACGTTGTCTTCAAAAGTTCTATATTTGTAGTTCCAAGCCTTAGATTTTCTTCAGCTTTTGAAAGATGCCATTGTTTAAGTCTTTGTGTCATCTGTTTTCCAGTCTTATCTTTAATTATTTTTATCCCCCCCCCCCAGTGTATGCATGGGGTTTTTTTTTTTTGTTTTTGTTTTTTGTTTTTTTTCTGAATATAAGTGCATCATGTGTAATATAGTGCCTGGGAGATCAGAAAAAGGGTATCAGGTCTCCTAAACATAGAGTTACAGTCAGTTGTGGCAGCCCTTGTGGGTCCTAGGAACTGAACCTGAGTTTTCTGCAAATGCATTTAAAAAGAGAGCATCTCTCTCTTTCCCTATCTTTGACTCTTAGTTTCAACTTGCTATAATGAACTTGATTTGTAGTAACTTACCTTTTTTCTAGTTTGTAAGGCCTGGCACTAGACTTTTCATTGGTCAAGTGGTCACAATCAAATTTCTGGTAGATTGAATGTATCTCCCACACTTGTTCTGCTGAAGTCTGATATCTAGTATGATAGTGTTTGGTAGTGCAGTCACTAGTAAATAATTAGGCAATGAAAATAGACCCTTATGAAAAAGATGGCGTCCTTACAAGAAGAGATGGGAGAGAGCTTATTCCTTAGTTGTTTCCAAACCAGAATGAGGAAGATGTCCAAGAGTCCAAATGTGCTAGAAATCTGATCTCCTATTTCCACCTTCAAATACATTTCCTCTTAAAATACCCAGTGATTTTAAAGCAGCCAAAATTGACTAAGATAGCTTATGAATGTGTAATAATTTAAATATGAAAAACTGAATCAGAAGGCAGTTTATAGTATTAGCTTTGGAAATACTAATTTGTATAGAATATTAGTTTGTGACTTTATCTTCTTAGTAGTCTTTCAAACATCATTTGTCAATGACAATTATTGTCAGAACTTAAATCACACAATAGACTAGTGAGATGGGTGGGTAGAGTAGTCCATAGAAAGTTCCTGAAGGATCATGGACTCTGTTTGTTTTGTAGAAATTGGCTAGAAAAGACTAGCACACATATCTAGACATGACCTTATCCACATTGCTATGCATAAATAGACAGTTGAACCCACAAACTAAGTCTGTAATAGTTGCCTTGAATTATGCTGCAATTTAATTTATCTATCTATGCTGCCATGCTAAGACCAATTAAGTGATTTGGAAATAGTATATTGCTAGATAAAAATCATAAGGTTCATTTTACTTTTAATCCTCCTTATATCTATTCCCCACAAAGTATGTTTTTAAATCTCTATTTCAAAGATGTCACACTGTTATTATTTAATAATCCTTGGGGAATTTAATTATAACCTTAGTATTTTATGATGGGAACTATCTGGTATCCATAAATGCTTTGAAAAGAAATGGAACGATATCAGTGGAAAACATTAACTGATGGGGAATTCAAAATCCTCAGCTGTAATTAAGTTCGGGAGTAGTTTTATATACTAGACAGTAATTTCTGGGACACATTAAGAGAGTGGCTGGAATAGCTCACTGCCTAATTTTTCAAAGGACATTAAAAGTGACAGCAATCCAGAAACACTACTTGGCTTCTCTTTAGATTGTAAATGAAATGGACTACCAGTTGTTCATATATTTACTTAAGAGTAATTGCAGCTTCTGTTTTAGATGTTAACTCTAGCTCTGTCCTTGCATAGCCTGGAAATAATTCTCTGTTAAAATCCACGGGGCAGGGTTACTATAAGCTAAACTTATAAATAATATAAATTTAGTTATTACTTATATTAGCACAGTTGTATGCTAATCATTTACTAAAGTCTTTTGTTCTTGGAGACAAAAAGAGCAGAATGAGGATGAATAGATTAAGGTGAATGAACACAAGGAATGGCAGTGGCAGAGAGATGGCTCAGGGGCGAAGAGCACCCACTTTTCTTGCAGAGGATTTGGGGAATCCTGGATTGGTTTCTAATACCTGTATTGTGGCTCACAACAGCCTGTAGCTCCAGTTCCAAGGGAATTGATTCCTCTTCTGATATCTGTGGGCTCCTGCATGCATGTGGTACACACACACACACACACACACACAAACACACGCGCGCGCCAGGTGTTTCCCACACTAATGGTTCTAACTTCTGTTAAGCAGCAGTGCTTCTGATTCACACTTAAAGTGTGAGATCAGTGTGATGAGAGAACAAACCATGTCTCAAAGTTACATGTTTGTTAATGATTATGACACTTTTTTGGTAATTTAATAGGAATTTGCATTTGAAATCAGTTTGTAACTACATAATGATACAACCTCAATGTAAAGAAATTTAAAAGATGTCAAAAGCTGGCTTAAGGTGAGTTGTATAGAGGTAATTCATTACTACAGTACTTCCTTAACAAGGTCAATGCCATGGCTTGACAGCCCAGTGCCACATATAACTAGTCCAGGGCTGCAGATCTGTAATCTTAGGAACTTGAGAGGTGAAGTAGCAGATTAGAGATTCAGAGTGATGGCAGAATGAATTCGAGGCCAGCCAATACTATACAATAAGTACACACACACACACACACACACACACACACACACACACACACACACGTGCGCGCACATGCACACGTACACGCTCATGCACAGATACACACAAACACACACGTGCGCACACACACACGCACACACACACACGCACACACCTGTGCCCACACAAATGTACACATACACACACACATACCACATGCTCACACAGAGGTGTGCACCAGCCTAGGGAATCAAAGACTAAATACAGGCTTGATAGCAACTACTTTTTAAAAGTCATTCTATGAACCTCAACTATGATGTAAAAATTCCTTAATACAAATGACAATAGGAAGCTGGATAAATAAACCCTTAATTTGAAAAACACTTCTCAGTCAAGGCCACTTAATACAGATTTAACCAGGCTGCTCTATAAGTTTTCTGATGAAAAATAACATTTCAGTGAATATAAAACATGTGTTTAGCTATAAATGAAAAAAAAAAAAGCCCTTCTGTAATGTAATTGACAAGTTCAGGTCATGAAGCCTGGGCATTGCTGTGCTTATTCACATGGAATTCTAATCTAGGCTGCAACATGAATTATGCTTGCATTGCTATAGTAGCAGATGACATGGGAGACTGCTTCTCATCACGGATGGGGTGACAGCTAAGTATTTCCCTTCTGCGGAGGTAAAACATGATCTTATCATAGGTAAAACTGTTCTGACAATGGAGGATATATGTGGAGAAAGTCTACAAGGAGAGAGAGAATAAGGGAGGCCCTTCAAAAGGGAGGCCTTTGTAAGGGAGGCCCTTTGGCCTCTTACAATAAAGAAAAGTGGAATGCACATTTCTACAACAATACAAAAATCTCTTCCAATGTTCTTATTTTCAAATACAGTGGCCAAATGAGGAAGAAAATGATGTAGAAAGAATCCAGCTATGGTATTCATTTTTAGCCCAAAGTAAATAATCATTGAGCATAAGTTTCCTTTCCACATGTTACTGGCTTTCAATGTATATACACTCATAATGGAGAACTCTTGGCTTTAAGCGTGAAGTCGCCTGCAGAGCTCAAGCCAACACCTCTGTGGCTCTGGAATCTGATCCAGCGGCTTACTGCTCACAAACTAATGTTTAAAATGATGAAAAAAATTGCTTCTTTACTTGCTAGAACCTTGTTTTCATAAAAGTCATAGCATTTGATAAGCAATATTTAAAATATCTTTTGGTTTTAGAGTTAGCCCAAGTCATGGCAAACAACCACAGCCCGTTGCAATTGCTTACATTTAAGTCAAGGACATTTAACAATGGATCTAAAGTTTATTACAGCTTGGCTCTTACTCTGTTCCTTCCATAATGGTTGCAGATTTTTTTCTAGTTAGAATTAAAGAATTTAAATGGCACCAAAGGCTCCAACACCATAAGCAACTCCCTCAAATAGTCTGTGTGATTAACCAATTACTTTTAGCTCTTTTGTTCATTTATTCTCATTCAGTAAATATTTCCTGAACATTTCTTAAGCCCTGAATCAAATGCCTGAAATCCAGTCACAAAAGCACAGTATGTTCTCTTTTTTTCTTTTGTCTTTTGGTTTTTCAAAACAGGGTTTCTCTGTATAGCCCTGGCTGTCCTATTCACTCTGTAGACCAGGCTGGCCTCAAACTCAGAAATCCTCCTGCCTCTGCCTCCCAAGTGCTGGGATTAAAGGCATGCACCACCACTGCCCAGCTCAGTATGTTCTTTTATATTCTTAAGATTCATAAGCATTTTTCTAGTTGTGTATGTAAGTATGCAAATTATGCATGTGTGTACAGCCATAGAAAGAAATATGTTGAATGAGTACACTTTGCGTATTTCATTAAGAGACAAAGCAAGTGCTGTGAATGAAAAGTAAAACCCACTTAAAAGACTGTAGCTTCCTTAAGTCAGTGTACTTTCAAAGGTAGTTCAACCATCTCCATTCTTAAGAATGTTTCTTTAGGAACTTTTGATGTTAATGCAATTTTACATGATATTCTTTTGGGTGGTTTCTGTATATTCTTGTCATGGTCAGTACATCCTGCTTACATCCTTCTGTTTCTGAGCTATATGCTATCACGAACTAAGCTCCTTGTCTGTTTGTTTGTTTTTGTTGTTGAGTTCCTGTCCTTGGCTGTGACGTTGGTGACAACAGTTCCCAGGGGGACATGGTGTATTTGTTTATTACTCCTTAGCAAGACTTCAGTTCTTTAGAAATGAGAGCTCAAACATATTCAGAGACTGTAGATAGTTGGGTATGTTCTGGTAAAATAAGATCTTGATGTTTTCCCCAAAACAACAGCGAAGAGGAAGCTGTCAATTTTGGTCACAGTTGAGGCCAGCTGAGAATTAATGGATTGTGCTTTTCTCTGTAAGCCCAACGTCACATCACACCCCCGAGCAGCTCAGCTTTCTTTGGTTTATTATCACTTTTGTCAGGCATTCTCTGTTCCCTGTTTAAACCAAAGAGATATCATTTCTCAAGAAATTTGGTATCCATTTCCCTTTTTATAAACTGAGAAAATTTCGCAAACAGAAAAATAACTCTTCATGTAAAATTTTTGAGTCCACTCTTGCTATGGATATTGATGCCTTCTCAGAGAGGGACTTCATGGTTCAAGGAGATTCTCCTGAGCTGATCCCACAGATAAGGCGGCTTTCTTTATAGAGTTTGCAGAGTACACAAGCTCAAAAAGAATGAAAAAAAATCATGTAGGGAAAGTGAAAAATGGGTAGAAACCTCAAACCTTGCAAGACAATAGGAACAGCAAAAGCATAACAGTGATCATGGTGTCTGTTACATACAAAGCCAGTCAATAGGTTATCGCTCTTGCCCTTGACCGCTTCTCAGAATTAGAAGTTAAGACTCTAGTGCTGAGTAAACCACACAGTTGAGACACAAGCCTTAAAAGAACTGAGCTGGAACTGATCTTGGAGTAGCTCTCACAGTATCTGAAGTTGTTATGTCAACTTCCAAGAGAAAAAAAGCAATCAATAGTCAGACTCAGCTGTATAACCTATGAATTACAATGACAAGCATGGTACACCATCCCTGAGAGTATGCATTATGGACACTTATATCTTGGAGCTTTCTCATTGGATTTAAAGCCAGCTCAATAGGAAGATATTCTTGCCTGGTACTGTAACTTTCGTCTACTACCTGTGGCTGGAGAAACCATAGGCTGAGAAGAGAATGGACCTATTAAAGCCACATTCACAAACCAGTATAATCTTTAACGATACTATACATACTTAGCCTTATGCTTACAGATACAAGAATCTCTCATACTTTATCAAATAAAGGGACCATTACAGAAATCCATAATTGAGATGCTCAATTACAACTCAATACCTACCCTGTATCTAAGCTTCAGGAAAAATCACAGAAGTACACGTAAAACCATTGTGTGAGTCAGAGGCCCAGAACATCTGCTATGAGACAGTATCTTCTACATAACAGGGAATCTCTACCCAAGGAATTTCAGCAATCTGGTCACCTAAGCAAGATCTGCACAGTAACAACCCCAGCTGATATGCCAGTGGGAAGAGGGGAATTCTCATAAGGCCCTGGCCCGATAAGGAACTACAAGCAATCAATTACTACTGAAAGAAGGAATCAGTCTTGTCTAGATATTTGCACCCCTGATAGGTTATTTGATCCCCAAAGTCAGCTTTAAACACAGACATACATGAGCGACACCAAATGGACTCAGTAGATTGTATCTATATATGCACATGTGCTTAACAATAATAAAAGAGGTTATGATAGAGAGAAAGAAAGAGAGGGGGGAAGGAGGAGAAGAAGAAGAAGAAAAGGAGAGGAAGAAGGAGGAGGAGGAGGAGGAGGAGGAGGAGAGGAAGAGGAAGAGGAAGAGGAAGAGGAAGAGGAAGAGGAAGAAGAAGAAGAAGAAGAAGAAGAAGAAGAAGAAGAAGAAGAAGAAGAAGAAGAAGAAGAAGAAGAAGGAAGAGGAGGAGGAGGAGGAGCAAAAAGAGGTGGAAATGATATAAATACAAAACTAATATATAATTTTATTTTTAATTAAAATAAGGTCTGCCAATATAGACAACGTAACCATGGAAGTTTAGGCCATATAACTAACCTATGATGGCTCACATTGGGAGTGGAAGAAATCAATGATGGTGACAATTCTAGTCTCCTTAGATTCATTATGTTTTTCTTAGAGACAAGGGAACATTTTCTGGCACTTCAACACTGTAATATTTGAATATTTTGTACTTAGTGAAAGTAGGTAGGAGAATTCACTTATGAAGAATAAATCTGATTTGTGGCGTGCTAATCTTAGAATTTTGTTATGTTTAAGATGCCTAACTCTCTATTATCAATAAGCTAAATATTTGATATCGAGCCAAACTAACATGCACCTGGAAAATCTATATGCCCCACCCTGAGAAGATATTACCAGTTTGGTCTGCTTGCTTTTATATCTGGTAGCAAGAAGCTCCCTCTACCCTCATATAGAGGGACAGAAAGATAAGCTGAAGACTTTCACTGGAAACATGACACATGTACTGACGGAAAACTCAAATTAAACATGGCAGTATTTCCCATGAAAATGGAAGTAGGAATCATTTTTCAAACTCAGTGTCTCATCACTGAGGTAAAATTCAACTCATAGTGTTCTTCTAGAATCTTAACTAGCGGCAAGCACTTGCATGAAAGCAGCTATGTCTTCAAGGATCCGAGGGAGAATTGAAATAGAGAAGAAGCAGTGAGGCCATGTTATGTGGTTAATGGCTTCTGGCTACATGCAGAATTCTAAGAAGTCATTGGAGCATGCGCAGACATACCCTGCTAAGGGGTGTAAGAGCTGCGGTATTACTTACTTTGTCCTATCCATTATTGAGTCAGTGTTTTCATAGCCAAAGAACTTGGGTGTTACTTCTGAACAGTTTTGAAGACAGCTTAGAGTGTGTCCTGTGATAGCCAGAGAAAATCTCAATGCAAAGATGTATAGGAAATGCATTGCCCCCTATGGAGAAATTGTAGAAGAAATTTCTGAGGGGACAGGTTTCTATCTAACGGCAGATATTTGAGCTTATTGTGATCAGAAAAGCAACATCATAGCATTGTGGATGACACTGAGCTTCTACTGATATAGAGTTGACTCTCTGCCCAGAGTTGGCCAATCCACAACGTGTACATTTACTGAGACATCACAATGTAGTTTTAATTAGATTATAGGTATTATTTTCTAATTAAAAATAAAATTTTGAAGTATGTGCAAAGGTCTTTTCATTCATAGCATGTAACTTTGTGTTTAATGATCATTACATTAATATTATTTTAATATTAATAGTCATTACTATTTGATTCTTGAAAGTACTATGGTGTTTGTCATTCACAGTATGTGTTTCCATATTATAAAACATTTTTGATTTAAATAAAAAGAATATGATATCTAATACAAAACTTAGTTAAAATTGTCCAGTAGAGATTATCCTTTTGTAATGGATCTTGTTCAACACTACTACATCACTAAAATACTGAGATATCTTACTTTATATTTAATATTAGTTTAAATGTAAATGTGCGAGGAGATGAACAAAGCAAACTTTGAGGTTCTCTCCACCTCTAAAATTTCTGTGCGGTATGATCAGGAATTTACCAGGTAAATTTGAGCATAGCACCCACATAAATAGAAAAATTAGCTTTATTCGAGTGTACTTAGAATAAAATTAACCACAATACTAGCTAAAATGCTAAAACTGCTAAGATAAGGCTGGTCCACGTGATCGCACTGAGATCAGCAGGAAGCAATTTGACCCTTCTGCAATACAACCTTAGCCACCATCTGATAGCTAACCTAGTCCACAGAAAGATTAATATTTTAATGAGGAAAAAAATTACTAATCCTACAAAATTTTAATAAGTAGACTACTGCATTAAAACATAATTTTAAATCAAATAGGAAATGGGTTGTGCTATATGTAAGTGCTGTAACAGACACTAACTCCTAGAAAAGAGTTTGGAAAGAGAATTATGTACAACTCAGATGGAACATGGTGTAGGCTGATACTTGAGTCCTGAACTGGGAACTGGCCCATCACAGGGGTTACTAAAATGTTTGGAATACAATTGTAATACTTTTGCTTATTTTACTTTTATACAGTGCTTTACCAGTCTGTGCATTTATTTCAACCAAGGCAAAGCTACCAAATGAATTATGGAAATGACTTACTTTAAGTCCACTCAGGGACTTTTGTTTTTAAATCAATGGTTCATTAAAGAAAGCTCATCTGCCAGCTGTTTCAGTTTTACTCGGTTAATTTTTTTTACTTGCATTAGCTTATATAAGTATACAGTGTGAGTTTTTGTTAAAAATATAATTGTATGTTGCTTACGGTATAATTATCTAGATAATAATACTCAATGAGCAAGTAATTTTTAAAAACAATTAAGATGGGTTCTTATACATTTTTAGTATATTACCTCTATTCCTTGAAGAAGAAAAATGCATTTCTCATGTGTTCACACACTTCCCAATCCTGGGCCAGATCTCAGTGGACTAGTAGAGTAAACGAACTTAAGTGTCAAAGAAAAGGTAATGATGGAGGAGTATGCATTAAACAAACACTACTCCAGCGTCAAGAATGAGTCTCTCAGCAATGATCTTATCCACTTAAAAGAATGCTTTGAAGATTGGTAGTGACTTCTAATGAACTGTATTTCAGATTTAATACGTTCCATAATTTTTAGCTCTAAAAAATTAAACAGTACAAGTTTTTCCTTCTTGGGTAAATTTTTAGAAGCTCACAATTGAAGTATAATTCCAAAGAATACATATTTTAAAGAATAATATTTAGAATGGAAAGGACAGTCCATTTGAAGACATCCAATCAGCTTCATGTAACAGTACTAGTTAACTTTAAAGACCTTTATTGAAGGACAATGCTAGGAATGGATTTCTTCTATCATATATTTACACTGTAAATAGGTCTTGAAGACATGACTACTTAAAATGATTTTGTTGTTGTTTTGTGTTTTTTGGTGGGTATTTTGTTTTGGTTTGTTTTTGTTGTTGTTTTCTGTAGACCTCCCAGGGAAATTGAGGCAGAATGGATCTAGGGGAGAGAGGGAGGATTGGGAAGGACTGGGAGGACTAGAGGGATGGGGAACTGCAATCGGGATGTAATGTATGAGAGAAGGATAAAAAATATGTTTTATTTCTGTTAATATAGGATTAAGAGAACAAAGTTATGAAATTGTTATCTTTTTTTACCATCCATAGTTTTGCTCTGAATTATGCAACTTCAGTTTTTGGGAGAAAGACTATGAGAAGGAAACCTCTCTAGATCTCTTCTGCATATCCACCCCACCCCCCATTTTAGTAATATGTGATCTACTGCTTACCCAGGGTGTAAGCTTGTCCTAGCATATGCATAGGAGGAAATCTACAAAAATAATTCCCATAGTAGATAAATATGATCAACTTTAGAAAAAAAGAGACAATCGTAAAGCCAGTACCATTTCCAATATTTCAGCAAGAGATTGTTTCCATAACAATGGCAGAAGGAGGAAATGTTTAAAATCACCTAAACCCAAGTAGGCAACAGGCTAGTGAAGTCCTTGTTTATTTCCTCATTTAGCAAGCCTTATTGACCTCTTCAGTGTGCTAAGAATCGAACTAAATGCCAAATTAAGACCAAAAAAATGTTCTGTAACTGTTACAGTTTTTGCCTGTCTGTATTCTTTCTCCCAATTTTGAAACTTTAATTTTTGCAAGAAGAAATAGGACAAGGAAACTCTAACCTTATGGTAAAGTAGAGGAGATGGAAAATTAGCCTTTTAATATGTAGAGTGCTTTAATAGAAAAGTAAATGTAGGTTAATCAAGTGAGTAAATACACAGTATAGTGACAGAGATAAACAATTACCATAGTTAGGAAGTGAAGAAGCAGAAATAAATAAGAACTTGATTAACAATGTTGGCCATAGATCATAACCAAAAAATTCTAAATGAAGCAAAAAGCTGAAATACCTTTTGTCCCATTAACACCCACCCTTTCAGTTCGTTGCTCTCTCATTCTGGGCAACACCTGTTGAGAGATTTTAAAAACATACAGCATCCATCATTGTGTAAGTTTTCCTTGGATAGCAGCACATTTAAATTCTCTCAACACCAGAAACATTCCCTATTCAAATACAGGACAAATATATGACAGGGATAGTATGTTTAGAATTAATCAGCTCTATGTCAAAAATCTTATTTTGCAAGTAGCCAGAATGAGTAAAGGACACATAATAAAAAATGTTACTCAAAACATGTTTATCACGTAAGGGGATAGTATTAGTATTGCATGAGCACTTTTTGTATATAGGCACATTTTTTCACTGTACTCATTGCTTCAATAACATGAACATGGATAAATCACAAGAAATATAATTAAATCTTTGAGTTAAAATGAAAATTTAAAAATATATGCATACCTATGCATGTATAAATGATACATTGTATATAAACTTGACTGTTATTGCATTCGGTTTGGAAGTGTTGTCCTGAGGACTTCTCAGACATTAGTCTGCACTTTTCTAATTTTGCTTTTTGTTCACAATGTTTTGACACTCTGGTGGTAACTGGCGTCATGACTCTGCTTGCACTCTTTGTCACATTTGAGGCACAGTGACACCTTTTTAAAGATTGAAAGTTCTCGTCAGTGAATCTGTGTGTCCTTGAGCTCTCCTTGGTGGGGAGACTTGCTATTGTTATGTCTACCTCACTGATGATTATTTTGGTTTTTTTGTTTGCTTTCTTTTTAAAATTCTCTCATACATTACATTCCCTCCACTTTTCCTTC
>CM052700.1:134470090-134535121 GCA_028551405.1 Uromys caudimaculatus
AGAGAGAGAGAGAGAGAGAGAGAGAGAGAGAGAGAGAGAGAGAGAGAGAGAGAATGGGCAGAACCCCTCATATCACAGCTGCGCATGGCAACCCAGTAGGAGGAAAAGGGTCTGAAGTGCAGGCAAAAGATTCAAAGGCACCCCTACCACCACTGCTGGTAGTCCCACAAGACTACTGATACAGGGCTCATATTTGTTGTTTCAGTCTTTGTGAGTCCCTTTGAGTCCTTAGTTGAATCTGTGGGCCATGTTCTCCTGATGTCCTTAACCCCTCTGGCTTCTACAATGCTTCCTTCCCCTCTCCTTTGGGGTTCCCTGGCTCTGCTTAGTGTTCATTTGTGAGTCTCTGCATCTGCTCCCATCAGTTTCTGGATGACGCCCCTCTGAGGTTGATTGGGATAGGTACTGATCTATGAGTTTAGTATGTCTTTTATTTTATTTTATTTTTTTATTGTCATGTTTGATTCTATTCTAGGTATAGTATCTAGGCTGTCCTTCCTCTGGTTACTGGCCATCCAGGCAGTGTCAGGTCTGGGTTACCTCTTTTAATTATACCAGGTCATCTATATCGAGGAATTTATCTATTTCCTCCACAAATTTAAAGAATGTAAGTTTTTCTTGTTATTTTATTTACATTGCTGTACTAAGAACAGTGTGGTGATTCAGGATTGTTGTTTCTACTGCTGCTGGCTAATTTTTAAAATTTATTTATTTGTTTGTTTGTTTGTTTGTTTGTTTATTTATTAGCAGAAGACTAGGCTTTTCTTTTTTGTAAATTTTTTTTGATACTTTATTTACATTTCCAATGTTTCCCCCTTTCTAGGTCTCCTCTTTGGAAACCACCTATCCCCTCCCCCCTACCCCACCTCTATGAGGGTATTCTACCTCCCACCCACCCGCCCGCCCACTCCCATATTCCCACCTTGACATTTCCCTTTACTGGGGCCTCTCCTCCCCCCCTGATGGCCAACAAGGCCCTACTCTGCCACATATGTGATCCGAACCATGGGTCCCTTGATGTGTATTCTTTGGTTGGTGGTCCAGCCTCTATGAGGACCGGGGGTGTCAGGCCAGTTGACATGTTGCTCCCTCCATAGGTAGGCTTTTCACACACCTTTTCTTCTCTTTCTGTTCCCCAAGCAGATCCAGTCCCTCAGGCTTTTCCTAGAACTACAACAGAAACCAGTTGCAAACTCCTTCCCCCCATCCACACCTCCTGTGGATCCTACAGAGTAGCTCCTTCTGGCCTCACTGTTACTCTTAACCGAGTCCCAGCACCCAACTCAGGAGGACATTTCCTACTCAACTGCTCAACCACAAGCCATGTCTGCCAGAAGATCACAAGCCTGCCTTTAGTCTCTATTCTCTTTTTCCTCCCACAGACCCAGTCCTTCAGGCTCCTCCCATCTGCCGCCTCCCAACCAGTTTCCACCTCCATGCATGCCTCCTGTGAATCCTACAGATTTTCTATCCAGAAATTAGCACCTAGACCTATAATTACTCCAAATCCATATACATAGACACCAGAGTAAAAATAATGAATAACAACAAGATCAATTTATCTCCAGTAGAGTCAGCTATCCCACCACAGCAGGCCCTGAATATCCCAACATAGCGGAATCATGAGATAAAGATGAGTACTTAAAACCGGAAGTACTCAACCTGAGGGTCATGGTCCGTTTGAGGGTGAAACAACCCTTTCATAGGTGTTACCTAACGCCAGCCTTCATATCATACAGGTACATTAAGAATCATAACAGTAGCTAAATTACAGTTATGATGTAGCAATGAAAATAATTTTATGGTTGGGAATCACTACAACATGAGAAATAGTATTAAATGGTCATATCACTAGGTTAACTACTCCTGCCTTAAAATCAATTATATGAAGACGATACAAGTCCTTAAAGAGGAAATAATAAATCCCTTAATGAAAGCCAAGAAAAAATAAACAGAGGAAACAAATAAAATTATTCAAGACCTGAAAACAGAAAGAGAAGCAATAAAGAAAGCACAGAGAGAATCCTGGAAATGAATAATATAGGTAAGTCAACAGGAACTGCCGATGCAAATATAACCAAGAGAATACAAGAGATGAAAGAGAGAATATGAGGCCTTGAAGATACAATAGAAGAAATGGATATATCAGTCAAAAAAAATGTTAAATCTATAAAATTCCTAACACAAAACACCCAGGAAATATAGGACATTATGAAGAGACCAAAACTAAGAATAATATGAATAGAACAAGAAGAATCCCAGCACAAAGACCCAGAAAATATTTTCTTTCTTTCTTTTTTTTTTCTTTTTTTGGTTTTTCAAGACAGGGTTTCTCTGTGTAGCCCTGGCTGTCCTGGAACTCGCTCTGTAGACCAGGCTGGCCTCGAACTCAGAAATCCACCTGCCTCTGCCTCCCAAGTGCTGGGATTAAAGGCGTGCGCCACCACTGCCCGGCCCAGAAAATATTTTCAACATAAACACAGAAAATTATTTTCCTAATTTAATGGAGGATATGCATATTCAGGAAGCATACAGAACACCAAATAGACTGGAACAGAAAAGAAAGTCTGAAAGGATATTTAGAAAGGAGAGATATTATCTCAGAGTAAAGTGTTGAATGAACTTATTTCAAGTAAATGAATCTAAAAAGCAAGCCGATGTAGCCATTTTAATATCTAACAAAATAGACTTCAAAAATTAATTAAAAATTCGGAAAGAATTGTTGGCATAATTTTTTTGCAAACTACGTTAATAAGACTTCAAGCTCTTTTCTAGCCTATCACCCAACAGAGGTAGAGGAAGAGAACAGTTATTAGAATATGGGGGAAGTGGACCTGTTCAACAGTAATTCTTTGCGGGCAAGCTGGATCTTCTTTGGCAGCAGTTCAGTCCCGTAGCAAACACCAAATACTATTCAGCAGCTGCAGACCAGCCCCCTAAGCAGTCAGACAGCACGAACTGGCAGCTAAAGATCAGTCCTTTCTGCAGGCAGACACCAGGCACAACAGCAGCTGATGTTCAGTCCTGAAGGAACCATTAGGTTCACCAACTGGCCTGAGGTGAGGCCACAGAAGGATCAGAGTGCCACAAGAACCTCATGAGCAGTTCTTGGGAGAGCTTTTCTCAATGGCAGTGTAGCAAAGAACGATGAGGCAGAACAAAGCAAATCAATGCTCACTGCTTATTTCCCACTGTCTGTGGGGTTATATTTATACACCTTCATCAAGAGTCTCTTCACCTGTGTGCCCCAGAAAAACATCATTTGATATAACTAACTTTCCAAAGAAACTAGACGCTTCCACTTCAAAAGAATACAACAAATTCATCAAATAAACTAACGTACCAGGATGGCATTTTAATTCTTAACATTATGCCTTAATTAAAAGGACACTCATTTTTGTTAAAGAAACAGTACTACACATGTTGACCCTCACCTACAGATTGTGGGAGATTTTAATACCACAGTCTCACCAATGGACCGGTTATCCAGGTAAAAATTAAACAAGGAAATGCTGGAACTACTTGATTTATGAACCAAAGTAATCTAACACATATGTCACCCAAACACAAAAGAATAAAATGTTTCAGTAACTCATGAAAATGTCTCGAGTATTGACTACATACTCAGACACAAGACAAGTTTCAATAGATGCTAGAAAACTGAAATAACTTCTCACCTCCTATCTGACCGTGACTGCTTAGGCTGTGTATCATCAACAACAGAAATAACAGAAGGTTTACAAATGTGTGGAAAGTGAACAACTTGCCACTCAGTGAAAATTATGTACAGATCTACATAGAGACCTCTCAGTGTAGGGATCTCATACAGCTGAGAAACAAAGAAATAATCAACATCCTTAACCATCAGGGAAATTCAAATCAAAACTGCTTCGAGATTCCATCTTATACGTGTCATAATGGTTAAGATCAATAATACAAGTGACAGCTCTTGTTGGCAAGGATGTAGAACAAGGGGGAACACTCCTCCATTTCTGGTAGGAGTGCATTCATATAAAGCCACTACAGAAATCAAATTTTTGGTTCCTCAGAAAATGTAAATTGATCTACCTCAAGACCCAGCTATACCACTCTTGGGCATATACCCAAAGGATTCTCCATCCTATTACAAGGACACTTGCTCAGTTACTGCAGCTTTATTCATAATAGCCAGAAACTGGAAACAACCTAGATATCCCTCAACTGAAGAATGAATAAAGAAAATGTGCTACAATTACACAATGGGGTATTACTCAGCTATTTGAAAATGACATTTTTCAAATTTGCAGGCAAATGAACGCAACTAGAAAAAAATGATCCTGAGTGAGGTAACCTAGATCAAGAAAAAGAAATATGATATGTATTAACTGATAAGTTGATATTAGTTGTTAATTAAATGATAATCAAGCTACGATCTAGAGGCCCAGAAAAGTAAAGTTGAAGACTGTATGTGAGATGCATGTATCTCCCTGAGAAGGGTTCTTAGAAGAGAGTTCTGTGTGGACTGAGAGAAAGTGAGATGGGAACAGGAGGTATTATTTGAGACAGAAAATGGAAGGGAAGGAGTGAGGGAGACATGATTAGAATTGAGAATCACATTGGGGGCGGGACTCTGGAAACCTAGTGCTGTAGGAACTTCCTGGAATCTATCAGGGAGATTCTAGAAAGAACTACTTGTAATGGGGGATATAGCTATCTTTTCTAGCCAGCCAAGGCTTCCAGTGGAAGTACTAGGTTGCATTTGGCTGAGTTGTTGGCCGAGGTGGTCCTGTGGAGATTCCCAGACAAATTAGACTGATGCTAGAACAGAGGGTTGATCTTTATAAACTGACAGTAAGAGCTTTATTGCTGAGGACAACAACCATATAGCAGTTGATAGTGGAGAGGTAGAATTGGTGGGCACATAAAGCCTTTACCTCTATGATTTAGTCTTTTTAGTGCAGAAATGTACTCTACAGGCTATCCAAAAAGAAACATGGACACAAACCTAGCCACAAAACTCTTTGACCTACAATCTGTCCTGCCTGAACAATGTCCTGGGGCAATGGTGACCCAGAATGTTTGGGAGTGGCCAACCAATGTCTGATTTAACATGAGGCCTACTCACAAGCGGGAGCCCATGCAGGCTAGTGCTTGGATAACCAAAAACCAGAGACTGGATATCTCAAGAGTAGTCTAAAAAATAATTAATGAAAGGATTCCTAATAATATTCAGGCATATACTCTTAGATTGGTTCTGTGTCCAGTCATCATAGAAGAAACTTCTTCCAATATCAGATTCGGACAGATACAGAGACCCAGCCAGACATTATGAAGAAAGAATATCTAAATTGGAGTTCTCCACTGGGTTCTTCACCTTGAAGATTAGGGAATCCAGCAGAAGAGGGGACAGAAAGATTGTAGGAGTCAGAGGGAATGAAAGATACCAGGAGAACATGGCCCAGTGGCTTAAGTATTCAGGAAGTTTATGGGCTCATAGAGACTGCATGAGCCTGCTCCAGGTCTGTTGTATATATTATAGTTGTTATCTTGGTGTTTTGTGAGACTGTTAATAGTGGAAGTAGTTGTATCTTTGACTTGTTTTGCCTGCTCTTGGGACATTTTCTTCTTGTTGGGTTGCCTTGTCCAGCCTGTTGTGACAGTGTTTGCCTTGTCCTATTGTATTTTGTTTTGTTTTGTTCTCTTTGTTTTGTTTTGTTTCCTTGTTGTTACTTGGAGGCCTGCTCTTTTGTAAAGGGAGATGGAGGGGGAGTGGACCTTGGAGAGAAGGGGAGGTGGGGGGGAACTGGGAGGAGTAGAGGAAGAGAAGACTGTGGTTGGGATGTATTGCATGAGAGAAAAATCTATTTTTAATAAAAATTATTTATATTTTTATATGTACATTAGCGTTTTGCCTGCCTGTATGTCTGAATGAGCGTATCAAATCCCCTGGAGTTACAGAGAGTTGGGAGCTCCCCATAGGTGCTTGGAATTGAGTCAGTGCTCTTAGCTGCTGAGCCTTCTCAGAAAGTAAGTTTTTAAATTATTCTTTAGTAAATCTGGGGATTTCATTGGGTCCAGTTTTATTATCTGGGGTCTTCACCACCTCCTCTTACTCCTTCTTCCTTTCCTACTTCTTCTTCTTCTTCATTTCTTTGTTAGTTTTGCTAGGCATTTCCTATTCTTGTTTGCTACTTCCAAGAAAAAACTATTTTATAGATTTTAGGTATTGTTCTTTATGATTGTTTCAACAATTTTTTGCCTTGGTCTTTATTATCTTTGGTTTGGTCTTAATTTTCTAAATCTTGGGAACATCATTAGGTTATTTGCTTGAGATCATTGTGATTTTTAACATTACCACTTACTTACTTACACTGATAAACTTTGCTATCAGAACTGCCTTAGCTGTATGTCCATTTTTATGGAACTTTAATATTCATTTAATTCTAGGAATTGCTTAACATTGCCCCTTTATCTTCAGTTATTTTCCACATTTCTTTGTGTATATTTCACCAGAGCCTGCCGGTACATGTCGAACATTCTCTGAGGGGGTTCTGAGTATTAAAGATAGGAAAGGCAGAAAAAAGACACTGAGACAAGCAATAGATTTGGGGAGGACTGATAGTAAATACTGACGCAGCCCTGAGCTTATTTTTCATAACCATTTTATACCTCACAGTTCTCTGGGAAGCAAAGCCTCAAGCTAGCAGAAACATTAGTTCTTATCCCGAGGTCTCCCTCTTCAATAGAATGTTCAGACTCTTGCCTTGAGCCTCAAGGGCATCTCCTCTTATCATTCCATAACTCAGCAGGCCAGGAAATATGCCAGCAGACCCTGACCTGTCTTGACTCTGCCTGGCAGGCACGTTTTCACAGAAGTATGTAAAGTGGCTCCCTAATATTGCTTAGTACTCATATATTGGTGTATTTCTGTATTCATCTGGTTGATGGTTTGTAGTATTATTTAGCTGTTAATCTGATAAGACAGAACAAATTATTTTCATTCTTTTGTGTTCTGTGAGATTTTCCGTTTGTAACAAAATGTGGCCTATTTTATGCAAGGTTCCATAATGACTGAGAAGAATAAATATGCTGTAAGTTTTAAATGGAATATTCTGTAGAATCTATTTATTCTACTGGATTATGGTATAATTTACATATAAAGCTTCTTCACTAATTTTTAGATTAGATGACCTATGTAAACATAAGAGTGGCATATTAGAATCACACACTATTATGTCTCAGAACCTATCAATGCTTTTATATCTATTGGTGTTTATGAAATTGTGAACCCCAGTATTCAATCCATATATTTATTTTTTTAAATCAGTTGTTCCATTATCATCATGTATTGACATTCTCTATTTCTTCTGATAAATTTTGGGTTTAAAATCTACATTATTACAGTATTTGAAGGTTTTTTGCCTGTTTTTTTTCCCCATTCACTCGCTAGATCATCTTTTATGATTTGGGTTTTGGTCTGTGATTTCTGTACTAGTTCCATCTGCTTTTTTGAGACAACAGACATTTGAGTCCAATTTTTGAGGTTTATTTTTGTATAATGTTTTTATTAATGTCCTAGAACATATTTTAATCATATTCATTCCTTCCCCAATTCTTCCCAGGTATTTCCCCATCTCCCTATCCACCCAATTCTCTCTCTCTCTCTCTCTCTCTCTCTCTCTCTCTCTCTCTCTCTCTCTTTCTCTCTCTCTCCATCTCTCTTTCCATCTCTCTCCCCAACCCACTATTTTTTCCTTTGAATCTGTCTAGTCTGTTGGGATGATTGTCTACTCTTGGACATGGGTCTTTCCCTGGAGTGTGGTCCATATATCAAGTTTCACACTATTTAAACAAAACATAACAAAACAACAAGTAAAACCTTTCTCTTCCAGCAGCAGCAAATGGCAAAATTCCTCAGCGATGGGTAGGACTTCATAGCAACCTCCCCTCGGAGCTCAGAGATTCTCAAGAAAGAGAATCTGCATCTTTGCTCTTTTACTGGTTAGTGGTATGTCAGTTGGTGCTAACTCATAGACTCTAAGTAACTAGTACAACCCAGGACAATCATCCCAAGAATAAACTAAGAACATCCTTGTCTGCAGCATAAAAATAATTGGCGAATGGACAAGCTTCTAGGTAGCTGTGGCCCCACACAAATCTCTTTAAACCCATACTTTGGAATACTTCATTGCCACTCACACAAATATGTCACAGCTCCCTTGCCAACTGTCTTGCAGCCCTTTATCATTGTTTCAATATCAGAGTGGCAGGCAGTACAGTACAAAGACTTCTGACATTTACCCAGCTTTTCTTTCTCCAGCCAATAAGCTGTGATAGAGGGCCAGGATCTACCCAAAACTCTCAAAGTCATACATCTACTGCCAATTTTATTCATTCTCCCAGACTGGAGAAGAACATAGAGATTTTAAAATACTGTAAAGTATTACTAAAATTTCAGTAACAACAATATGAAAGAGGGAACTACCACTATCAGAAACAATTTAACAAAAAAAAAAAGATGGCGTTGGGGTGGCTTCTTTCGGTGTCATCAAAAATTGGAGAGTAAAAATTACATACACGGGTTGGTTCTACGGATTCTTGTCTTTCCCATGGTTTATACTGTTTTTGAGCCTCTACTAGACAAATGCCCCATGTCCACTAGCGCAGTCTTCTCTTCCTTCTTTGCATGCTAGGGACCTCTGCTGGCCACATTTAGCTCTGCAGTCTATATGCCTGCTCCGCATTCTCCAACTCTTCTCCGTACTTCCTGATCATAACTGTTATCACCAGATCACACGCCCATGGTAGTTAATGCTTTAACTGAAGGTGTTTGCCAAGCTCATGGGAGATGAGAGCAGCAGTGGAATGCTGAAATCTGTACAGATGGAGAACTCATATATGCATCAAACCCAAAAGGATATGCATGGTATGTACTCACTAATAATTGGATATTAGCTCAAAAAGTACAGAATTCCCAGGATGCAATGCAAAGAATTCAAGAAGGCTAGCAAGCTAAAGGGCTCAAGTGAGGATGCCTTAATCCCACTTGGGAAGGAGAAGAAGGCAATCACCGGAGGTTTGGGAGGGAGGGAGAGACCCGGGTAGGAAAGGCAACAGGGAGGGAAAGAGGGGGAACATGATCAGGTATTTGGGGGGAAGGAACAGGACTGAAGCTCTGAGGAACAGCAGAAAGGATCAAAACAGACAACCTTGGAAGGTGGAAGGTAGGAGGATCCTCTAGACTGTACCAGAGACCTGGGAGGTGAGAGACTTTCAGTACTCAAAGGGAAGGACCTTATATAAAATGCTCTACAGTGGGAAGAGGAAACATGTAGAGTCCACCTCCAGTAGAAAGACAGGGAAGCACATGGAGGGATGGGTTTGCCATCCTGTTGCAGAAATATTTAAAAAAAAAATGGCACCATCCTGCTCTATACAGAGCTATACTCTACCCCAGCTGTCTTTGCCTCTAGACTAGCCCCAGGTGGCAGTCTTCCCAGCTCTGGTTTGCCTGGCTGCCTCAGAGCAGCTTCTACCTTCTCAGCCATCTACCTCCTGCGGCTAGTTGTTGCAAATCCCTTTAATCCAGTAAATCAAAACTCTAGAAGCTTATAATTTATAAGTCAGACTTATATCAGTAAATTCTCAATTCGCAAGATGCCCACACAATAATTTCAGAGCCAACTGATAATGATACAAGCTGTCCACCTAGATTAGATACATTATCCCAATTATTCTATCCTTTTATGATATTCATAGCTACCTATGGCTATTTAAAGCCACACGGAATCTGGATCATCTTTCTCTTCCTCCGTCTTCCTTCTTTCTCTCTGCCTGTCCCCCGTCTTTGTCTCTGAAACTCTTAGTTCCACCTCCCTTTTCCCTGTCCAATCACAGGCTTCTTGTTGTATTAATATTTAATTAATTGAGAGAAAATTCTGCTATACCATCCCACAGGGAAAAACCCTGACCCAGAATTGTTCCAGTCTAAAAGAACTGCAGAAACAAAAATGGAGAAGCGCCTGAGGAAAAGGAGGTCCAGTGACAGTCCCAAATTGAGTCCCAAGGCCTGACAGTATTACTGATGCTATGGTGTGCTTACAAACAGGAGCCTCTCATGACTGCCCAACAAGCAGCTGAAAGATTCAGATGCAGATAGTTACACTCAACCAATGGACAGAAGCTGGTGACCCCTGTAGTTAAATTAGGGAAAAGCTGGAAGAAGCTGTGGAGGAGGGTGACCCTATAGGAAGACCAGGAATCCAACTAACTTGGTCCCCAGGATTTCTCAGACACTGAGCCACCAACCAGGCAGCATACACTAGCCCTCAACACATATACAGCAGAGAACTGCTGGGTCTTTGTTCAGTCAGAGAAGATGCACCTAACCCTCAAGAGACTTGGGGCCCCAAGGAGTGGGGAGGTTTGGTGAGGTGTGGGTGTAGGTGGAGACATCCTTTTGGAGATGGGAGGGGAGGAGGTGTGAGGTGTGGAACAGTTAGCAGGTGGACCAGGAGGGGAATAAAGTCTGGACTATAAAAAGAGACTAAAGAATAAAATTTAAAAAAAGATTTGCTGGGTACTGATCTCTCTGCGAGAGAATTTCAGTTAACATAAAAAGTGCATCACTAAAAGCTCAGAATTAGAAATCTCATTATCATTGAAACTCAGTTCAATAAATGACAGCAGAGGTTCATCTGTCCTCTGGCCTCAGGGGCAGAGCTAGAAAGCCTTTGTTGTTCTTAGTTGGAGTCTTCTGGTCATGGAGAACAAGGTTGACTGACTATGTAATTCCATGCCTGACTCTAGACTCCTGTCACCTGTGATTCTTTGTCTCCAAAGCTGCCTCTCTTGGACTTTTCTGTCTCTGGAACTATGGTAAGCCAAATTTGCCCAAGTATGTGGTTGTCCCTTTACCTAAGGTTTCTTAGGTAGCTAAAGTTTGACAAATGATTGTTCCTCAAAATGTTGTCCAGCCACTGACCCCTGCAAGAAAGATCACTGTCTCCACCATGGAGCTGGAGTGGAGGCTTGCGATGATGAGGGTTCTTCCTGGGTATAGAATTGCCCAACTCTAGGCGGGCTTCCCTTCTGGAGGTGCCTGTTCATTTCATCCCTCTGCCAGGCAGTAGTCTGCAAGGCTGCAGCACTGGCCAGCTTGTTTCTTACAGGTCTGACTTCTCATCTTATACATGGCACTTTTAGATACCGTTTTCTTTTGTGAATTATTCATGTTTTTCCTGTTTGGAATGAAATTTTCTTCCTCTTCCTCCTCCTCCTCCTCCTCCTCCTCCTCCTCCTCCTCCTCCTCCTCCTCCTCCTCCTCTCCTCCTCTTCCTCCCCTCCTCCTCCTCCCCCCCTCCTCCTCTTCCTCCTCCTTCTCTTCTTTGTCTACTTTACCTCTGTCCTTCTCTAGGTCACCACAGGCAGCATCTAGCCTACCTTATTAGCTGAATATGTTCAGGTATGTTTCCTACCTAAATAATACTCAAAGTAATTTATTTTTCAAAAAAAAGAAAGGTATTTCTTTCCTCTTTTAAACACATGTCATACATTTCATAGAAAATTGAGTATCTTCTAAAGAAGGCACATGATTTAATATTGTTGTTAATTTTCAAAGAAAATGGGGACATATGAATGAACATATATGCCTCCAGGTTCCCCTTTGTTCTAGAATAAGCCACACAAAATTAACTAACTATTGCTAAAGAGAATGATAAATGTTTTAATGCCTATTGTCGACAATGCTCTACAGCAGCATCACATTTTTAGTATTTCATAAAAAAATCTTAAAATAAAATATTAAAGTGAATCAGTTGTTTAGATTTTGAAAAATAATAATTTTTAAATTACTATATAATTATACCACTACCCTACAAATAAAATCTCTCATGTTCCCCTCCTTGCTACCTTCATTCAAATTCATGATTTCTTTCTCCATTCACTGTTCTCACATGCATGTATGTATAATTGTATATATACTTAATCTGTATAATAAATATATTATATATACATATATACATATATAAACACACACATATTTATATGTATTTAAATATTTATATATAATATATATATTTCTGAAATATTACATATTTCAGAGCTGACCATTTGGTATTGGATAAAAAACTGGTGTGGTCTTCCCTGGAGAAGACTATTTCTCCTATCTCAGCAACCCTGAGCTCTCTGTTGTTCTTTGTGTAGGGTTGAGGTTTCATGTTCTTGCTGCAGTCCTCTTTGGAATATCCATTGTTGTTCTTGTTAGTTGTTTGTCAGCTCATAGTTAGGCACTGATCTTTCTAAAGTTTTTCTTTAGCTTTTATAATTTTTCCACAGGAATGTTGTTTTTGGTTTTTTTTTAAGATAAAGGGAAAATGTAGTCAACAGCAAAAGATATATTAATATTGGTCTTATGAATTGAAATAAAACCTTATTTTTGCCAAATGTTTTAACATTTAAAGTCTTGGCTTCACTACTGAAATGATATATGATGGGACACATGACACTTATAGGGTTTTTATTGCTGCCAATCTAATTACTCTCTCAGAAACCTCTTGTTAATAGGTGTGATTCTTTGACATACTGAGTTTGGCCTCACTCTTCAGTGGTTTCAGTTTTATTTATACAGTAGAGTAATGAAACTAACAGCATATGTTGAATTCAAAGATATGTTTCCATAGCACATCTGATAAACACAAACCTGGCTGATTCAAAGAAATGTCAATATGTAAAAACATTTTAGTAGTCCCACCCCAGTCCCCAGGGACTTTCTTATCAAGAATATGTGAATCCATGCCAGCCTAATTAGCTGATGGAGAGAACATAAGAATTAGCAGCAAAACATTCCTTTACAATCACAAGTAGTTCCTCAGAGAGATGACACACGAAGATTGGATGCTGGTCAAATTCTGTTCAGGTTGCAGAAGGGTTGGTCAGATGCAGAAGGGAAGACACAGAGCAAAACTAATCAAAACATAAAGTTGCTATGTAGTATGTAGAGTCCAGGAAACCCATAAGCTCCTCATTCTCCAGAGACATTTTCAATATGACATGTTGCTCTTTAGAGATGAAGCTTGACCATAAAAATAGTCCTGTTTAATTATGGTCCAAATTGTATGAAAGCTTTTCGTTCATCTTGTAAATGTTTCTACAAGTGATTACATTCAACTTGCTTTGTGTTTAACTTAGAGCTTAACACACATACACACCCACCCACACCCACACACATGCACACATACATGCACACTCCGTGTTGATTTTACCATGGCTATAGCAGAAATGACACTGTCTTTCCTCTTTTAGGTTTCAAATGGGAAGCAAAATAAAGGGAGCTTTTGCAGACGGTATGTGGCACACGACTTGTCTGGAGTCATGAAGAGATGTTCTATCTTTCATGAATTTTATAGTCTCTTCCCATCTGTTGTGGATTTTGTCTACAATTTCTATTAGAAATTCCAAATTTTCGAAAGCCAAGATATTCAAAGGAAAAATGCCAGGAGACAAAATAAAAGAATTCTTTCAACCTGAAAGCAGTGATGTATTGGGAACATTGGAGAAGAGCTGGGAGTTAAATCTTGAATTGAAAGAGTGTATAAAATATTAGGACTTTCCTACAAAGTAGAAAATGTCTAACAGGAATTTTTATAAGCTGGTTATTTATAATTCTTTTCTATTTCCTCCAAAAGACTGTTAATACTCCATACATGTCATCTTCACTCACCGTCATAGTTGCTTTATGTCACCTGGGTTTACCTTCATTCTTCGGTTGGGCTAGAGAGGCAGTGCTGTTCCTCCGTCTCCAGAATAAGATCTCTCCTTGCAAAAAGGATCCCCGTAACTTTTAATTTGCTTTTCCTCATTTTAAAAATACAGGAATTAGAATGTAGGGGGCTAGAGAGAGAGATCTAGATACTTTTCAGATTTAGCTTCATGATTCATGAGTTATGCCTTTACTGCACCTGATTTTCCGCTGCCTTACTTGAAGAGTACTTCTTTACTAGTCTCTTTTTCATTCTTCATGTACAGTATTCTCTTCCAGCCCTTGGTAAAAATATGTAGTGCCAGGGAAAAGAGAGCACAGATGAATCAATAGTGTAAGTGCCAACAGGTGATCACAATAGGAATTTGGATTTGAGAAACTGAGAGAAACTCACTAATATCACAATAGTCTTGATCAAGTAGAGAATGTGTTCAGGAAAATGCTATCTATACCTTAAAGCTGCCAGAAAGCATAATTAAATGATAGCTAGGCAAACAGCTCTTTACCTTGATAAAGATATTAATGGTTTCGCACTTGACTGAACAAATCAGAAGTGGATAAACGACCTTAAACCTCCATGCAAGAATTTCCAAGATATGCCAAAATAAGGAGATTGGCAATTTCCCTCCTTAAAAATTGCAGGGCATAAAGGATGAAAACAACCATTTCTATTTTCTAGGAATTGAACTTGACACTGTGAAGTGTTTTTGTCTGAAAAACTTCTAAGTTGAGTTAAGAACAGCAAGAAATCTTTTAGGCTCATTGTTTCTTGTGTCACAACTTTTACAATCACTGAACTGTGCATCAGAGTGGTGACAGACCAGGGCTGTGATATAAGGAAGGGGCTGTGAGAACCAGTTGCTTTGTCTTTGTGGTAAATGGGAACCAACTCATATCAGAATATTGAGCTGTGACCATACTTGATAGTACTATCGGTAGACTTCATAATATATTGGTTATGACTGAGCAGTCAAATTCTTGCCAGAATGCATACATACAAAGCAGAGGCCTAAGAACTCAAGCCAGTTAAATATTCTTGGTCCATGTTGAGGCTGTACATATGTGCAGAAAAGCCATGGATTATTCTATTGGAGCAGCCTGGGCCAAAACATAGAATCTGACTTGAACATACTCTTTTATGCACGCAGAGTCTAGTCAGTGGCATAAAGAAGCCTTATTGTCTCCAGATGCTTGAGAGCAGTGTTTTTCTAATAATCAGCCAACAACTGAACTTTGTAGACAGAGGAAAACATTTTGGAGATCCAGATTTTAAAATAAAAAAATAACTCAATGGAGGCATCTGTGACTATACACCACACCAGAAATAGATTTAGCCAGAACGAATATCTGAAGCAATAAGTCACCACATCAACAAACAAAACAACAATAATCACCACCTTAAAATAAATTAATCAGAATTTGTTGGTTAAAATGCCAAGTTTTCCAGGAAAAAACATGAGTCATATAAAGAATTAAGAATGTGTTGTGTTTGCTCTCATTAGAAAGAAAGAGAGAGAGGTGGGTGTGAGGAAGAAAGTTAGAATGTCAAGGGGCTGGCAGGAAGCCTTTGCAGGGAAAATGTTTGCCTCTGAGTCTGATAATCTGCGTTCAATTCCTGAAACCTAGAGAGAGGCTAAAAGAAAGAATCAGCCTCGCAAAGTTGGCTACTGACTCTGTCCTAGATCTTGTACTTGGCAGTCAAAAAGGTCAACATGAGTACATTAGAAAAGTGATATATAATTAAAGGAATCCAGAACACTAACAAATCGATAACAATTCTCATCAAATCCAGATTATTTTATAACAAAAGAAATGAAAGAATTAAGATGATCTGGATATATTATTTTCTTTATGTACTTAACAGCAGAAGAAAATGAACAACCAACCAAATGCAACATTGAAAGCCATGAGTGTAATTTATCCTGATGTCCTCATCTGAAAGCTAAGCAGTGAAAGGAAACTGATGAAAAATCAAAAGATCTCACAGATCAGTTGGAAATAGGAAAGTACCAAAATAATCCAAATAATCTGAAAAGCAACAAGGACTGCAGACTTATACTGTCTCATTTCAGAACTAGAAGTGACATTTCTGCTTCAGAGGATATCGTTAAGATGTGACAGCATGCCACTGATTGGGACAAAATATCTGAAAAAATGAGACTGTTTCACTGAATGTTAAATTAATAGTTTCATTTTCGTAAAGCGAGGAAGTATCCTAAATAAAATGCATGCAATTAGTCATGTTAACAGTGGGCACATGATGCCTGTGTCCACACACACACACACACACACACACAATCTTCACATATATATGCATATTACATATTTAATATACAACATAATTATATTCATTTATAATTATATTTAATGTATAATTAAAGTCAGAGTCATATGCACATACTTGTATAGAACTATATATCTTATAATAATTGTGAGAGTAGTAGGAACCAGAGACATTAGAATTCCACCCATTGCTTAGAGGACATAAAATCGTTCAGCCACTCCCAGAAACAGTTTAAAAGTATCTTTAAAAATTAAACCCAAAATACTGAATAAGCATAACTCCATAAGCTCTTTATCAAAATAAATCAGAACATGTTCACACAGATGTGTGCTTGAATGCTTATAATAGCATTGTTCATACTATCCAAGCCATGGAAACGGTCCACATCTCCATCAGCAGATACATGGATAAGCCAATAGTGCTTTGCTCAACAGTGAGATCCTGTTACAAAAGGAAAGCATGAATTTTAACAGGATTATCTTAGAAACGTACCAACCAGAAGAAGCTGAATTCAAAACATTACGCACTGCATTATTCTACTTACATAAAATATAAAGGGAAGGAGAGTGCTGAGAGGTGAAGACACACTGACTATTGTTTTGGCTTTAGTACAGGCGCGAGATGAACTATAAAAGAGAGGGCAGAGTGTGGAGGACCTGCTCGTTTGGAAAACAGGGTTCTAAAATGTGATGATTCTTGCAGAAACCTACAAAGACCCCAAACTCCTGAACTGTACATGTACGGCAAGTGAACTTCGTGTTAGCCATGTTGCAATTCATCCCACTGTTTAAAATAGACTGTGTTTACTTTGACATATGTGCTACTATATTTTTTATATAAGTCTTTGGAGTTCATCTTTAGAGAACATTAGTTTATTCATCATTAAAAACTAGTTGTGACTATGGACTAACTTCATAGAGTTTAAATCTCTGAGAGTTTCAATACATAAGTGACACTAGTCTTAAAGAGTTCTCTTCCCCCAAGTCTTTACATTCATTCTTTTCTTTTATGTATATGCTGTGCATCTGTGCATATATACATGTGATTATGCAGCTCTGGTCCCCTCTCAGGTCAAAAGAGGGCATCTGATAACCTGGAACTGGATGTATGGCTGGTTGTGAACTGTGTGTGGATACTTGGAACTGAATTCTAATATTCTGCAAGAGCAACAAATGGTTTTAACGGCTAAGTCATCATCCCAGCCCTTGTGAATTCTTTTTGTTGTTGTGGCTCTGTCAATTTCTTAAAAAGTACATCAAATAAAATTTCTAAGAAAATTTTAAATAACCAATATTTAAAATGTTTATAATGGGCAAACAAGGAAAATGGCAAATGATTGTTTTGGAGTCTACTAAGTGATTTCTGATTAAATTTAGTCTATTCCATAGGAAGAAATTAATGCCTAGTAATAGAAATCTCCCCAAGAACCCAGAGATGGTAAACTCTTAGATTCAAAGGGTAAAACTACTAATACTTAGGTGAATGGACATAACATCAAGCAACTTCTAAATAGTATCAGTGATCTTATCCAGTGTTGACTTATAGAAATTATGAAACCAACCTGTCATGCTAAATGTGCTAGCTTGTGCAATAGTAGCATAACAGCAAGGCTCCTGTGGTGATAACCAACCATTTTCTGTTTGGATTTGAGGTACATTCCACTTCTCTTTTCAGCTCTAGGGTTCCTTCTGGTTTAGACACAGTGCAGGCCACTCCAGTCTCTCTGAGTTTCTTTATTAGCCCAGTTTTTTTCTAGACAGATTTGTTTCCTTGGTGTCTTCCTTCGGTTCTGGCTTTTATGCTCTTTCTGCCCACCCTTTCAGAGTTCCCTGATCTCTGAGGCAGACATTTATGACTGAGTATTCCAAGGCATCTCACTTGTTTCATACTTTCTAGCCATGGGTTTCTGCATTTGTTCTCACATCTCCTGCAGGAGAAAGCTTCTTTGATGATGGGTGAGTGAGGGGCTGATCTTTATCAGAACGTTACCATTTTATTGCTATGTTCATTTAGCAGATCCTTAATGTTTGGTTTTCTCGAGATGCATGAGCTATCTAGCCTCAGGTTCTTGGCCACACAAGCAGCATCCAAGATGGCTTCCATCTCATGGTGTGGAGCTTCAATCGAATCGGATATTGGCGACTTACTCCCACAATGCTATGCCACTATTGCACCGCGTGTCTTGAGAGTAGTTCCCCATAGGAGAATGACATCTTTGAGTGGGTTGGTGTTTACCTTTCTCCTTCGGCGGTGTGCAGAGCACCTTCTAATGCTATGGAAAGTAGTAAGAATAAAGGTTTTAGATAGGTACAAGATCAACTTCTCGTTGTTCAATGACTTGTGTAGGTTGTTTTCAGCAATAGGGCATTACCATCAGTTTGTAGGTACCAACCAGTTATAGCCTTGACAATAGCCTGGGTAATATGGGGTTCACATGGGAGCGCTTTGGTCTACAATTCTATTATACGTAGACCATTGCTTGTACTAAAAACTTCATCTGCTGGCAAGGGATGGCCTCTTGGTACTCTGTTTCTCCGATTGTTTGGTAATTTCATTTTTATCACCTTCATATGTGTACATCATTTTTAAGATGTTTCTTCTGTATTGTCTTTCCATACTACCAGTCAAATGGCTGGTAGTTTTAGCTGTACCTCTTTCTATTCATTCCCTTGTCCCCATCTTCCCTCCCCCTTCACATTTGATCCTCCTGCTTCACCCAATTACTTGTCCATCAACAACTATCTATTCTATTCCCACTTCTGGTTTTGCGTTTTGGTGGTTGGTATTTCTGGGCACGGTAATTTTTGTGTCTTGTATCTATATATGTTTTTTGGAATTTTTCTTTAGCTCACTTTCTTCTGCTGTTTGATTTATCACATTACAATATGTTTATTATTTATTTATTTTATTATTTTCATTATTCCTTAGGTATCTGTTTTCTACGGAGACAGAAAGGGTGGGCATCCAGATGTAAGGCGATGTGGGGAGAAACTGGGAGGCATAGGTAGAAGAGAAAATTTTTTTTGATATTTACTTTATTTACATTTCAAATGCTTTCGAGGGAGGAGAAATTGTAATGAGAATATATTACATGAAAAAAGCTTAATTCCAATAAAAGAAAAAAAACTAAAATTAAAAAAATTGCTAATGTAAATTGGATAAAGTATCGATTAAAATAATTTTGGTTTTAACCAAATATCTTTCAAATGTACACACCATACTTTATCTTGAACTTTTCCTTGAAAATAGAGTTTTAGATATTTTTGCTTATTGATTCTTAAAGTCACAGATGTTCTTGAAATTTTACTTATCCTAGAACTTCAGAAATATTTAAGCTAATGTTTTCTTATTAATTTAAGTTCATTTACAAATTATGTTTTATTTTATTTTTCCCTATTTATTTATTTATTTATTTATTCACTTTTCATCTTGATTGAAGTCCCTGTCTTTCCAGTCCCACTCTTTCTTTTTTTTTTTTTTTTTTTTTTTGGTTTTTCGAGACAGGGTTTCTCTGTATAGCCCTGGCTGTCCTGGAACTCACTCTGTAGACCAGGCTGGCCTCGAACTCAGAAATCCACCTGCCTCTGCCTCCCAAGTGCTGGGATTAAAGGTATGCACCACCACTGCCCAGCTCCAGTCCCACTCTTAAACAGCCACTCCTCTCATCTCCTCCCAGAAATTGCTAGTTCAGGCTTTGGAAGTAGCTCAGTGGGAAAAGAGCGTCCCATGCAAGCAACAAGAACCTGCATTTGAATCTCCAGTGCTCACATAAAAAGCCAGTTTTCTTGACAAATGTCTGCAATGCCAATATTCCTAAGGGGAGTTGAAAGGCTAACACAGGAAAACCCATGGGTGCTGCATAAGACCTGGTTTGGTGAAGACAGTGAACACCAAAAAGACCTGTTTCAAACAGGGTGAAAGTAAATACTGACACCCAAGAAGGCCATCCTTTGACCATCACACACAAGCTGTGACATGTACACTCTTATACTCATTCAGGAACACATCCGTTCCCTTTATCTCTCTCTCTCACACACACACACACACACACACACACACACACACACACGCACCTCCATGTATACAGATTAAATACATTTATACTTTGATATCTTATCAGTGTTTTTAGCTATCATAATCAAATCCTACATTCTAGTTAAACAAGAGAAATTTTAATTCTCACAGATATAGAGCCTAGAAATCTGAGATCCAGATGAAAGTAGGGCCAATTCTTCCTGAAGACCATGAGAAAAGAACCTCTAGAGCCTTCTCTAGATCCCAGATGTCTGTTTTCTAATTGTCCTCACTCCATCCATAAACTTATTGTAACAAGATGAATGATCGTCTTAACTTGATACCTAGTTAGTGACCCTACTTCTAAATACAGTCATATTTAAGGGATGCAAAGTTAAAGTCTCCAGTGATCATTTTTGAAACGAATAAAGGTCAACTCATAGTATATATACAATCACAATGCAAATTTACAAAACTTAAAGTTCTTTGAAATTTAATGCAATATTTTCCATTTTTAGTGCAATTTTTAATAGACAATATTTTCATGATTGGAATACAGTAAGAGTTTAACAACACTGGAAATTATTCATGTGCCTTTATTTTATTTTCCCGAATAAATGTGTTCATTATGAAATAATGATAAGCAAGAGTACAGAACAAAAGAGAAAATAAAGTCAAAGCACAGTCTTAAAGTATTTAAGCATCTCTTCCTACAATAAGGCAGTCAGCATTCACCACGACAGCCAGGATTCAAAGCTGGAACTATCAGTTTGGGGTTGATTTTGGAACATAACCAAGCTCCAACCTCATTCGTTTGCACTAAAATGTCAGTAACACCCAAGTGAAAAGTCTAAGGCCTTATGGGCGAAAACATGATAGCTCCCATCTCCTGTGAATTCCAGACAGAGTTCCTTGATCTTTCATAAAAAAAAAAAAAAAAAAAAAGCTTTCAACTTAAATTTTTAATATTTGTAATTATATGAATAAATACACGTAATAGAAAAATATATTTTGGAAGTGGAACATATTAATACAAAATATTTTATATTTTATTGTAAATAGACTTTTCTCTCTTACAACACATCCTGACCACAGTGTCCCCTTCCGCCACTCCATGCACAGGCCCTGGTTTCTCCAACAGAGCCAACCCTCCTCCATTTCCCTTCAGACAAAAGGAGGCCTCCAAGGTACAACAACCAAACATAACAAAACAAGATCCAATCAGACAAGGTAAAGTTCTCCTGCCTGTATGTTATGACTGTTAATAAACAATTTCTATGTAAGATAAACGACAATCTTATTTATTTGAGAATGAAGGGTTAGTTAGATTTTGAGTATTTATAGGAGATGACACCATGGAGAAAGACCACCAAGCAACAACGTCAAAGTGGCTAAATTAATATTAAAGAGGTGAAAGCCAACAGATACACCCTTTTATTACTGAGAAGCCTACAAAAAGTTAAAATGCTGATTTTTAATGGAAATATGTAAATTAGAAAGTAAAAATATTAATTCAACTTAATCAGATATGAAGGAATACATTGTTAATCTAAGAAAAGTACGTCTGTCATGTGCACGGATTTCAAAAAAGCTGAGGAGAGAGAGATGAAGAAAGGGTGAGGAAAAGATTAGTTCTTCACAAAAAGTAATCTGGGTTCAAAATGATTAGCCCACAAACACACATTTTTCCATATCAACCCAATCTAGGCCCATTATTCCTTGGTTTTTGTCAGAATACTTTCAAACATAACATTATGTTTGTTAATGTTACCATTATGTTCCATGTCTAATTTCAACTCTTGACAAATTTTGTGAATGACAGCACCCAGCAGGACACATGCATTGCTCTGGGCTTATTAACCCCATGCTGAGGACATTCCAGCGGTTTAATTACCTTCCACGTGTTTCAGAGTTTAAAAGTGAAAGTGAGATGGGAGAGCAGACAGCTGAAGAAGTGTTGCTATAAAAGAAGAGGCCAGTGAAAGGCAATAAACCTAATCTTGACCACAAATGCACACAGCTGTGCAGTCTTCAGGCTCCAGAGAACCTGTTGGCATGTAACACAATATTAAGAGAAAACACCCCTGTTCTCAGAAGAAAGTTCCCCATTCCTTTTCCTTTCTATTTAAAAATTATCTTGGACCACAAGTCATCAGATTCATCCAGAAAGGTTTCTTCTTCCTGACAGATCCCTAGCCTAAAAGATGAGGTGAACATACACACAAAAAATCCATTTCTGCATTCTAATTCCAACTGTTACCAGATAGTTAAAATGTCATTAGCCTTTAGAGTGCATAAAAGTTGGGGGGGGGGTTGCAAACCAATGCCAACATTTGTGAATACATATTATTAATTCATTAAAATATCTTGTTATTCTTTATTTCTCTAAGTTAACCCCCTAACATAAGCTGCTGTAGATTTTTAGAAATGAATGAATGAATGGATGGATGAATTAATGAAAATCACATTTTTCCTCATGACCAATATTTTGTCTTAGATAATTATCAAAGTACATGAAAACTATATTTTAAGTAGACAATTCATAAATGAATAGGACATTTGGGCTCTTGAGATTTTGAGGTCAGGGATCTACAACTGTCATAGCACAAACCTACAGATGAGTGAATGGTCTATAAGTCCATGCTGTGATAACTGTTCAGCTGATGATGAGGCTTTAGTGATCTTCTAACTACATTCCTGACATAGATCTTCTTATCATTTACCCTTAAAAAACTCAATGATAATTAGGAAAATCAAAATATATGAATCGGTTATATAGAGTATCGAGCTAATTCTTATTAGCTTCATAACTAAACCATGGAAACTACGAAGTCTTACTAAAAATATTATTAAAGCCTCTCACATTTTCTCATGGAACACTATGCAAGCAAGCCTAAAAGACAGTTTAAGCTGTATGTAGCCAATGTTCAGGACAGGAGCATAGGCTTTGAGTATTTAAAGAGGGATAGTTGCAGTCATCCATTGTACCTGGTTGATGTGATCTATAGATATAGAGAGAATACGAGGAACTGTTTAATGGGTTCATATTTATTTCTTCCCAGTTGTGCAACATGGGGGACATTACATTGTCTTCCAGGATGTGAACCACAGAGAACAGTGAACTTTTCTTCTGACACCCAGCATTCATCTGAAAAATTGTACCCCAGCCCTTACCTTATCAAGGAATCCAGAGAGGCTTTCATTTCACACACTTAGATATTTGAAGCAAGTGAAAGGGATTGTGGTGCCCTCTCTGGGCACATACTAGTCCCTATGTAGGAAAAAGAGCTCATCTGCAAGAGTCTTGTTCTGTTTTTAATGACCCCACCTCCTTGATCTTCTTTCTTATAAGCCTTTTAAGGGAAGAAAGAAAAAAAAAATAAGTATAAAAGTTCACACATGTTTGGCTTAGAATGTTAAAGGACTTTCATCTTCCCTTAGGTAGAAAACCAACTTGAAGTAAAAATGACTTATTTCCTCAAAGCAGAAGCATTAAGATAGCAACATAGGGGAAAATGGGAGGGTTTGTGTTTGAAAATGAGAAGAGGAGAGGCTGGGGTTAAGAACTTGCTTGCTGGCTACACTAAAGGTGGGGTGCACCCGAGGATCCCACTTTCCTATTGTCCTGCTAGCTTTATTATAGAACTCTTTTGTCATTGAGCTGGGAGCAAAGCAGGAAATAGAAAGTAAACCTTATATCACTGATGAGATCAGAGGAGAGATAGGTAAGGACTACCAGTAGAAAAAAGAGCTGACATACTCATTGTGTAAACTTGAGGACCTCAGTCCCATCCCCAAAGCCCATGTAACAAAGACCAGACATCGAAGAATGCACTTGTAATCCTAGTGCTAGGAAGACAGAGATATGTAAATCCATGGGGCTTTCTGGCCAGCCAGTCTAACCTACTTGGCCAGTGTTAAGCCAGTGAGAAACGCGTCGCCTCTCTACACTTAAGAAAAAATATCTGAGGTTATCCTCTGACCACACGTGCCACCCTCCCCCTTCCACACACACATCACACACACACACACACACACAGACACACACACACACACACACACAGACACACACACAGACACAATACAGGCACACATACACACAATGCACATAAACTTGCAAATATACACATACAGAAGAAAGAAATACCACTAATGGCCTTGAAGTGGAGTTTTAGTCCCTACTTAAGAGCCTACTTAAATTTCCATACTTTCTTCCTTCTCAAAATTAAAGAAGTCTTCATTTCAAGCTTGTAGATCTGGCACCAATTGTATGTGCTAGTCAACCTTTTTTTAAAAAATAAATATTATAAGTGTATACGCGGCATCAGATTCAGACACCTCATCACCACTCTCCAACTGCCTTTTATGGGTTAAAGTTTTCACATAGTCTTCATACTCAAGATTGTTAATGTATTTATCCAGCGTACTGGTTCAAGTTGAAAATGTTATATTTTCAGACAAACTCTTTCTATGTAGTTCATGCTGTTCTCAGGCTCCTGGCAATACCCCTGCCCAGCCCCCTGAGTGCTAGGATTATAGAATTGTACTACCACAGCAGGCTTGATACTTCCCTCACTGATTTTGTATTTTGTTGGCTATAGTAAACAGGTCAATATAGAGAAATAGTATAATAAATCACAAATGAACACCCTAAATCACTGCCTTAAATTATTAACACTTTTACATTGTATTCACATAAAAACTGACATAAAGAATAACAATGGGATCTTTCCAAAGTAATCATGAGATTAATAATTATAATTCCTGTATTTTTAGTACCTAATTCATATAGTCTTCTTCATTCTGAACATAAAATATAAAATCTCTGAAATCCATGTCCTAATAAAAGAACATTAATAATAGAACAATTTATTTCCTTAAATATAAAAACCATTCTGAAACTCTTAAGAGCTATATTGTTTTGTTTCCCCAAGTATTAGATATATTTTGAATATACTTACAAGGTAATGGGCACTTAATTAGAAATATACTAATTTGCTTATATTTTATATTATAATAGGCTGATATTTATGGCAAATACTTTAACATGAATTTTTAAATCAAACAATGAACTGTGACAATTATAGAAATCATCTATGACCAAAGCATAATAACACATTTTTTGTGTATTATTTATCCTGATAATAGACTTAGATTTCCCCTTTAACTTACTAATGAAAGCTAGGGTCATGATTTTGTTCAATTTCTATGACAATTATATGAAAAGAATTATTACACAATTGCATTTTCTAATAGGAACCAGAAACAATTTCTAAACCCACGTGTCCATCATTTAATGTCATGAAACATCAGAGTTTTAAATTGTGTGCAACGACATATTTGCTTAATTTCCTGCTAATTTTAGAAGTCTTTTTTATAAGATCATGACATTTCCTTGGTTATTTTACATGAAAATTATTTTTATGTAATCTGTATTTATCGTTTTAAATGACAACAGAATTGCTTCAAATGTGAAATCATAAATCTAAGAGGTAAAAAGCCTCTGTAGTATAATGCCAGGAGTTGTCTTTGGATCAGGACACCAGTGACACTGAGAGCATGTGACACCCTTCAATGGAAGTGTTGTCATGCATGTCCATGTGAAATTTATGGGTAGACCTTTTAACTCCTGTCTTCCATGGATAGTAAGTTTTGCCTTCTGGAAGGGAGGCACTTTGTTATCAGAATGTAACTCAAGTCTCTAGGATATGATTACATACTTAAGGCACGAAGAATTTGCAATGCTTTCAGCAGTCCCTGTGGACTAACTTTGGCTTTACAACTGATCAAGACGGGTAGCTGGCTCACTAGTCATCCACACATTACATTCCAGATGGACGTCAGAACTACACCCTTAGTTTTGCTAGGTTTATTATTTATGACAACAGTGAAGTCTCATGCTAATATTAACTGGATAACTGTATATAAGCTGTCATTTAAATGCCTCGCCAATGAGGGTAAGAACGAATCTTGATTTTACTATTCACTCAGAAACAACTGACAATTTGGCAGCAATCTGTGTTATATTAAAATTTCTTAATATCTCTTTTTATATTGTTTCCTAACAGGGCTACTTTTGTGCTTAAAAGGGAATAAAAAGCATACTTTTCAGAATAAGTAATTTAAACACAAAAGAATAAATCTTAGTCATTTAGTCATTAAAAAAGAATCCTGATGAAATTGTGTTTATATATAAAGGAATAAGACAAAATGTAATCAATGCTCAGGTGAAAAGTTTAATCCAACCAGGGGAAAATCCCCTTTCTGTGTGTTTAATGTATATGGTTCTCTCAACATGGCAAGGGTATTACAGATAGCCTTTGTGCATGTTTAAAAACCTAGTGTGTATTCCTGACATGCTTAACTTAATCTAATCTAACGAGCATAGAGATTAAGATACACAAATGAAACCTCAGCAATTTATAGTTTTTGGATAATTTCCGCATTTTCTGCTTGTTGGATGTCCCCAGCGGGAACACCTATAAATCAGATCATGGCTGACATGATTTGCCTGTGTGCTTCACTGGTGAAATACCATTAATGTAATCATTTTAGCCATTTGTCTGATAATCACGGCAACATATTTCATTGTTTCACACTGTGCTTTTGCCTTCATCAACATAAATAATCTTTCTGGTGATTTTTATACATTGTCCTCTTTAAAATACCAAAAAACCCATTGCTATAATATTTTAAGAATCAACACATCATAACTGTTGCTAATTAACCCAAGACAATTGACCCAAGACAAGAAAGTAGTATGTCAGTAGTCTTGCAAATAAATTTCATCATCAGTTTCTCATACTGATAACTGAATTTGGAACAATTTAGCTAATTTTGACAGAGATTGATTGCTACATTTTCTAGGCCTATCTCCAGCGTTTGTATTTTTATTATCTTTGAGTCTGAATTACCTACACATCCAGGTACAAGCACCAAATTGCAATTGGAGTAATTCATACAATCAAAAAATTTCTACATTAAAGGGCTACAATAGCACTTAGATACCACCAATCAATCATCACGTTCCCGACACTGACTCATTCAGACTCCGACATTTACAACCTGCAGCCTGCAGGCTACATGCATCCCAGGTATCTCTAAATGTCCCCTTGCCCTAAAACGTAGATGATGGTCATGTTGCCATGTCAATAAATATCCTTCCAGGCATGTCACTGGGGAAATTCAAATTAAATTTCCTTTCAGATTTCGTCTTACTCAACTTACAATGGCTGAAAAAGGATAAAGGCAAATTACAATAAACACTGGCAAAGATGTGGGGACACAGAAAAACTTACTCATTATTGGTGGGGATGCAAACCAATGCAGCCACCGTGGAAGTCAGATGGCAGTTATATAAAAGGCTACGAATATTCTTGTTAAATGTTCTAAGCACACTACTTTTGGCCATATTCTCACAAGATTCAATATCTCAGCCAGATGCTTGTGGTGCACCCCTTTAATCCCAGCACTTGGGAGGCAGAGGCAGGTGGATCTTTGTGAGTTCAAGGCCAGCCTAAACTACAAAGTGAGTTCAAGGACAGCCTAGACTACAAAGTGAGTTCAAGGACAGCTAGGGCTGTTATATAAAGAAATTCTGTCTCAAAAATTAAATAAATAAATAAATAAACAAACAAACAAATGAGAAAGATTCAATATCTCACTGCCAGAAGACTTGAAATAAACTAGATGTCTATCGAGAGGTAAATGATACATTTACACAACGTGATTTTATTCAGAATTAAGTACATTTAAATTATGACACTCATAAGTCAATAAAGATCAAAAAGAAATCATTGTGAGGCAACTCAGCCACAACCCTCCCAATGTCACATGTTTCATTGCTGAATGTCAGCTTTGTATCACTAACTGTGTGTTTGGAATGCCCACAGAGGTCAGAAGATCAATAAAGGGGCTGTTTTGAGGAGTAAACGTGTCAGGCAGGTGATAAGCAGCGCAAAAGACCTTTTGAAAAAGTCAAATGAAAACCAACTACTGAAGAAGTTCCTTAAAATACACACTACACACACACACACACACACACACACACACACACACACACACACACGTAGTGTTTAAAATATTTTAATGGGGTTACCCAATTTTAAAAGGGAGACAAACTCACAAGATAACAAATTAAAATCCCAGTTCTAGGAAGGATAAGATTCTATTATTGAAGATGCTACATATTTGCATCACAGAACACTGGGAAACCAAGCTGGTACTCACTTGGCAGCTTCATTCCCCACTGGCTAGCTTCCATGGTGCTAAAATGTGCTGTGCTTGCAACCAAAAGAGAAAAAGCATCAAACCTACCGAGATGTGAATCCTTTGAGTTACAACACTAACTGACCTGTTGGGATGTGCCATATGGGCCCACAGAGATGGCTGAGTAGTTGAGTGTACTTGTTTCTCTGGAATGGACACAGGTTTGATTTCTAGCACTCAGGTCACTCACAACAGTTTGTAATTCTAGTTCTAGGAGATCCAATAACTTCTTCTTGCCTCTGGTGGTAGTGAGCATGAACATAGTGCTCAAATATACTTGTGTGCAGTCACACATAAAATAAGATGAATAAATCTAATAAAAATAAAATAATTTAAAGGAGATATATCCATTCCTACAATAGTAGTAGCAATGCTATTGGAATGGCCACAGTTTATGACTGTACTTTAAAGCCCACTCTACAAGATGGAACTCATACCTGGCACCCATTATCAGGGCCAATAACCGGTTTAAAATTAGACCCTACAGGAGGACCCACTCTGCTAAATGGACATAGTACTTGACTAACTTCTAATGATTTATTCTTATAGCCATAGTTTAGTACATGTCTCAAGCCTCATCAGAAACACTTCTCTTTGGAATATAGTGATTACTACCGAGACCTACAACTGGTTAATGTACAGAGGACAAGTGAATGTAGAGTGTTAAATCCTAAGTGGGATATCTCTATCATACTTCTCTCAGTTCTTAGGGATTATCCTGAAAAATGAGGTGGGAAGATTTTAGCAGCTAGAGACAATGGATGACTACACCAAAACAGTGTTTTCTAGACACAACAGGACAGTTACACAAATGAACTCATAGCACATGTGACACTGTGTACAAGACCTATGCAAGACTGGGTCAGATGGCAGAATCCCAACAAGGGGAAGGGGATAACATGAAATCCCTCTGCTAGTGTAGGAGCTACTGACAATTATGGTAATTGATGGACACTCAGAGAAAAAAATCCCTGTTTATTTTATGGTGTGACCCCTGATAGGACGACCATACTGCAGTGGATGGCCACATGTCAAAAGTATAAAGGCAGCACAAATTGGACTCCATATATTTTTTAAAAAATAATGTCTAAACGTTGGGTGAGTTGGAAGGCATGGTAGATCTGGGAGTGATTGGGAGAGTAAATATAATCACTTCCTTTCCAACAAAAACTTAAAATATGAGAATAATAGATCTTGTCTTAAATGCTTTTAATCAGCTCAATATTTTAAAATAAGGACTTTGAAAAATGTTGGTCTTGGGAAGGAATTCCCTTTTTCTGAACAAGAAGACTTTATATTTTCAGTTCACATTTATCAGCTGCTTGTTATTTTCATAATTTCTTTTTATCAGCCTATCCTGTTTATGATGATTCCTGGAATTTTATTTTTGCACCTTAAGTACATATATTCTGTAAGTTAAAACACAGATCTACTCTTTTCTAGAATTTACAGCATAGACTTGTAGTTCAGAGAATCATTAATGAATTCCAAAATATTCAGATGAAACAGTCTTGGATAAATTGTCGATGCTGATTTGTATTGGATTTGTCCCCACCAGAAAAATGGTAAAAGATTGAACATCGTTAATACTGTTATCTCACAGTTTTAATATTAAATTATTAAATATTTAATGTTTCAATATTTAAATATGTAAAACAGCACTGCTCCAGACCCAGAAAATTTAATCACAAATTCCAATTTAAAAGTACTTCAGTGAACACAGAGTTTTGAAGAGAATACTGTTGTCTTTGTTTTTTGCACATGAGAATACTGTCTTCAACATACACCGTTTACCCTAAACCCATCAGTTATTCATATCTCAGTTTTAAAAAAATATCAGCAAAAGTTACTATATGTAAAATAACATTTATAAAGAACCAAATGAAAAAATATTATAGAAATTAAGATTTAGAAGTAAAACTGGAAAACTATTGTCATCTTAACATTTTAGTTTGTATTACAATCATTATCTTGTCAGATTGACAATTTAGTGCTTTCAAGAAATCATGCTTAAGCATTTTATGTGTTGGGAAGCTTGAACATCTAAAGTTGGAGAAGGCTCCAAGATGATAAAGAATGCACTCAACAAAAATGTAATGAGAGAAGACTTGACTTTGTTATAATTTACACGCGAGATTTTTACTTTCTTCTGGATATCATGCCAGCATGCATCATCTATCTTCCTCTAAAATAGTCAGAGAAAGCACTGCATGTCACGGCAAACACTACAGATAAATCTAGTAACAACTGCTTAATTGAACTACAAGAAAGAAAAAAAAAAAACCTCTTCTCTCCTTGATGCCTTAATGTTCCTGGTGATTTACATTTCAAGATGTCCACTTCATATTGTTTTGGTTGGATGATCGGAGGAAAGAACCCTTTCACTGCTGTTTGCTTCAGTTGAGTTGAGATGGAATGGTTCCAGTTGTGTAAACAGCTCTTGGTGATCTCCAGCCTTCTTTCCAGTGCCCCATGGAGACACAGTTGATTAAGCAGGGCACCATGTGGGCAGGTGTGGAGCATAAGCCCTTCTCAGTTCCACTAGCCAGGGGCCTCTGTTGTCCTTCTCGCCCTAGTTCTGTCATGGCTTGCAACACAAAGCACAATTTACTTTGAGGAGATTTGGGTCATGTACACAAATTGGAGATAGAATTAAGTTAATAGAGGGCTTTTATCATAGGCTTGGTTGAAGCCAGTCCTCTTGAGAACAGAGACTAATTGGCTGGTCACTTCATGCGTTTACATGCTCTGATGGAATGCTCTGAAGATAAGAGCATCCAGGCAACAAAGAGGATCCAATTAACAAGAACACTGAGCTCTGTTTCTGCCTGGAATTTCTCAATAGTAACAGTTTATGTGTCTGATGGATTTGTTTATTTGTTTGTTTGGTTGTATTAATGGAGGGACTATGGAGACAGAAAGGGAAAAAGAACCCATAACAAAAAATATATTCACCAAATCTTTTGCAGATTGCAATTGTCATGCATGAATACTGCTTCGTGCATTTATGAAGAAGAACTTATAGATTTTTCTAACAATATTTTATATACAGTTTCAGAGTATACCTTAGGAAAAAAAGTTTAATGCTTTTATTCTGCCATTGATGCATAAAATATTTTAAAGGAACTAAATATCTCTTCTTAAATTTCTCTACGTAAGGTAGAAATTGTTTCTATGCCAGTAAGAAAGGTTTTATGGATATGCTTGTTACAACAAAAGGACAATTACATTACTTGGATACTTTAATAAATAATAACCAATGACTTACATTTTATTCAACATATTGTAGGGTACAGATATAAAAATATGTAAAATGCTTTTCGGTGATTATACTTAGAAAATCCATCCATTCTTTGTTTTGCTGAAACAAGAGGAAAAATAAGTTTCTTGCATCTCTTTATCTTTAATACTATAAAAATAGTTTAGATGAAATATTAAGACCAAAGTTTTGAAAAATAATACTATACAATATTCTGCTTAAAAACTACACATGTTTTGTGAGCTATTTTAGTGTGTACTCATTAAAACCATAAAAGTTGAAGAAAATAATGTAAGATGGACAGTCTTCCCTGCTAAGAGAGTGACATAATTATTAAAGTGAATAGCCATGCTTCTAAAAGCAATCTCCAATTTCAGTAAAATTGCCTTCAAATTTCTAGTGTAAAAGTTCAAAGAAATCTTAAAAAAATCCCAAAGCTCATGCAAAAAGGTCCATGATAGCCAAAATAATCTTAAACAATCAAAAAGAGATCTGAAGGTATAACCACTCCTGATTGCAAGTTATACAAAAGTTCTATAGTAATAAAGCCAGGATGGAATTGGCATCAAAACAGACATATTGATCAATGGATGGGAAGTGAGGACTCACATATCAACCTATATTCCTACAGACAGATGAATTTTTTTCCTTTCGTTTTTGCTAAGGCCAAAATTATAAACTGGGGGGAGGGGCAGGGGAGAGGAGGTGTGTACATCTCAACAGTGCTGGTCAAACTACATAGCTACATGTAAAGGAATGGTAGCAGATTCTTATATTTCACCCTGCACAAAACTCAACTACAAATAGAGTGCTTCAGGATCTTACATAATCTCTGATACATTGAAACGATTGAAGGAGAAATGTGCTTCCTCTGGTAGGTACAAGAAAGGACTTTCTGAATACGACTCTAGCAGCATGGTCATTAAGGCCCACAAGTGAGAAATGGGATCTTAAACTCAAAAGTGTCTGTCCAGCAAAACCTACTATAATTTGATTGAAGAAGCAGACTACATAAGGAGAAAAAAAATCTTTACCTGGTATACATCTGACAGATTTTTATCTCTACAATATACAAAGAACTACAATAGTAAACAACAAGACAACTGGGACATGGAATTAGACAAGGGCTTTTCAAAAGAATATTTTCAAATAGCTAAGAAATATATTTTTTTAAATGTTCAGCATCTTTAGTAGTTAGAGTGATGGAATTAAATCTACCATGAGATTTTATCTTACTCGAGTCAGATGACTAAGGTTTTTTTTAAATGGAAACAAATGGTTGTGTGGATGTAAGACAAAGAGAAATTATATTCACTGCTGGTGGGATTCCACGTTTATGGATATTCAGTGTTGAGTTTTCTGACAACACTAAAATTATTCCTAATATATGATATAGCCATACAATTAGTGACCATATTCCAAAATTATCTTACCTCCTACTATATAGATACTTCTTTGTACATGTTCACTGTTGCTCTTTTCACAATAGCCAGGCAATGGAAACAGCTTAGATGTCCATCAGCAAATTAATAGCTGAGGAAAAGATGGCACATATATACAATGGAATATTATTCAGCTGTAAAGAAAAATAGATTACAAAATTTGTGAGCAAAGAGAAGAAACATTTTGAGAGATGTAACCCAGATGCAGAAAGACAAATGTCATATGGTTTCTCTCTTAGTTGGATGCCAGATTTGAGACTTTAGATATATGTACATACATTGGAGTAACAGCAGATGTCCCCTGTGAAGAACCACAGGGAGGCAGAGTTCTAGAAAGGTGGAATGCAGGGAGGATGAAGGAGAAAATAATAATGGAAAAAGAAGCATTAAAAGAGATGAGGAATGAGATAGCTGGGTAGAGAAATGAGTATGGCGAGGAATAAAAAACACTAAAGACATTTGAACATGCCATGTAGAAACTGGGAAAAATATTTCCATGAAATCAAGAGGGCATTGCTTCTGCAGATCTGTTATCATCTGAAGTACACATAAACACTTTGCAATTTGGAAATGCCTTATTTATACAGTAATCTTCACAGATAGTCTATATCAAAGGATTCTACCCAATGTAGAAACTTTCTAAAATATGTATATATACATACAAGAAGAGTTACAAAGAGGGTTTGGGGAGAGAATGACTCCCTCAGATGCCATGGGTTATTAAATAAAAATTCCACTGGCAGGAAGCAGTTATCTCTTTTCAAGTTGTTGGTAGTAAGGTACTATATATTCCACTGCAAGCTAGTGTCATTTTGTATTGTTAACCTCCAGAACCCTATTCCTGGAGCTTCTACATATTTGTGTCATAGAACATGGATTGATCAAACTTCAATTGACCCAGAAGCCCCATCCCTTCTGACTAGCCTTCATAGTACTGAGATATTATATGCATATTACTGGGTGAGATATGTGTTGAAGAATCTTACCCAGCTGGGAACCTTGAAAGTTACAATAACTATTGAACTGGCACAAGCATGGAAGTAAGCAACCAAGCTCTGGCTGGATATAGAGACACATTCACAACATAGAACGCATCCCTGAAAAACCCGTGACTAGGTTGGTCATAAGCCTTAGGGGAAAATCTAATACTATTATTCTGCTAAGTGGGTATAGTTATAAATTGTGCCCTAAGTCCTTATCATTATACCCATAGATTAGTCGACTTCTCTGTGCTTATCCAAGATGCTTCTTTTTGCAGGAGATTTGATTAATGTAGATATTCACAACTGGTTAATGTGTTAAAAACAAACGATTGTGGACTAACCAGCCCTACATGATCCTTATAACACATACCCTTAAATCTCAGGGATCATTTCAGAAGAAGGGATAGAAGGTAAGATCCACAAGTAGTGGATAACAGCAGCAAAATTGTATACATTGACATGACAGCAGTACTGTTACACAAATAAACTCACATTAGCTGTGACTGCATACACAGGACTTGCACAAGACAAAGCCAGACAAAAATCTTAGCATGAATGGGGGACGGGGGTCATGAGGTCTCCCGTCCATCTGCAGACCTACTGAGAACTGATAGCTGCTGGGGAGAGAGAGCACAGATTAGTTTTCTTTACTAATTGAACCCTTGAGAGACTACATGTGCTCTTGTTTACACTTTTGCCCATAAATGCAGCACAATTTGAACTCTTACATTTTTTCTTTAAAAATAGATTATTCTCTCATACAATACATCCCAACCAGAGTTTCCCCACTCTCCACTCCTCCCAGTTCCTCTAACTCTAGCTTGCCCCAAGAGCCACTCCCCCCCTTCCCGCATCTCACTTAAGAAAGGAGCCAGCCTCCGAAAGAACAAACAAGCACAAAACAAAATACAATAAGATAAGTCAAAAGCCATCACACGGTGGCTGGACAAGGCAGGAGTTCCTAGAGCTTGTAAAAGAGTCAATGACACATCCACTTCTGTGTTAGGAATCCCACAAAAACACCAAGTTAACAGCCACAACATCTACACAGGGAACCTGGTGCAGATGTATCTGCATGTCCCATGCTTGCCATTTCAGTCTCTATGAGCCCACATACATCCAGCTTAGTGGATTCAATGGGCCATGTTCTCCTGGTGTCCTCCATCTCCTCTGACACCCACAATCTTTCTGCATCCTCTTCTGCTGGATTGCCTAATCTTCAAGAGGAAGAACCCAAAACAGACCTCCAATTTAGACTCCCCACATAATTTCTGTGTGCAGGTCTCTGCATCCACTCCCATCAGCTGCAGGAGGAATCCTCTTTGATGACAATAGGACAAGGTAGTGATCTAAGAGTTTAATATAATATCATTAGAGATCATTTTGGTAATTTTTAAAGACCAGTCATATTTTGTTCAACCTAGGTTCTCTGAGCTCTCCAGGTTCCAATTTCCTGGAAATCCAAGCAGGGTCATGTCACATGTAGTTTTACCCTCTACTCATCTTTACTCCGGGAGGTGATCACACTACCAACCTCCACCTCCAGCTTACCTTGAATCCTCAGATAAAACACACACACACACATACACACACACACACACACACACACACACACACACACACACACACACACAGTTTGTTTCTTTTCAACTTGCTGTAGGACACAATTGCTGGGCACTGCTATCTTCCTCCTGGAAAAGCATGCCCTTATCAATTTCTTAACCAGTCCCTTCCACCTGCCCTAAACTTCTGGTGCTAAACTCCCCTGACCAACCGCCAGAAACCATGAATTGGATCAATGACTTCTGGCAATAAATAAATATTTGCATGTAAAGTTGTTTGGGCAAAATATATATATATATCACTGAAGTTTTTCAATGTTACTTGGATAAAAAAATTTTTGATGGAGAGGTGGGAAAGATGGTGGAATGGAGTGGTACATGCATGTGTGTGTGTGCTGTAGGGGGGCAAAATTTGAGATGCAGAGGCAGGGCGACAGAGGGTACGTGGATGTCCTTGGTCTGTGCTGCCACTTGAGTCCATGTTAATGTCCTTGGTCTGTGCTGTGGCCAGAAACTCTGTAGATGTCTGTGATCCATGCTGCCACTGGTTGTTAGGTGCAAGAAAGCTTCTTTGGCAATGACATTGATGACTGCAGACTCACAGTTGAGAATGAAAGACATTGAAAGATTCTGTAACAACACCCCTCCCTACCTCCCCCATTCCCTGCCAAAAAAACAGTCTAGACAGGAAGCCATTGAAGATTGTCCTTAAAAATTCTTATAATAATGTTATGATGCCTAGTTGATGACTTCTCGCAAGAGCAGTGGAAAGATTCAACAATCTTTAAAGGGCTGGCCACTGAGAGAGTGACTATATTCCAGTAGTATATAGGCAACATAAATTGGACTTGGTGTACATTTTTTCTTTTTATTTTTTAGTGGAGGGCACAAAGGTGGAAGTGTGGACCTGGGAAAAATGGGAAGCAAGTGTGATTGAGGTGCATTGTATGAAATTCAGAAATAATCAATACAAATATTATTTAGGGAAAAAGACAGAAAAACAGACAAACATTATAACCCAAAATATGATTTTGTTTTCTATATATGATCACAGAAATTGTTCTAGGGGAGATCCTACATCAATAGAGGTTTCTAGGAGTAAGAAAGTAGTTCAATGGAGAGTGGTGCTTACTCTACAAGCATGTGATCCTAACTTCAAATCCCCAAAACTCACGTGAAAAGCAAAGATGATCATATATACTTGTAATCCCAACACTGTGGGGGCAGAGACCAGAGAATCACTGGGGATTCCCAGCTCCCATCCTAAGTTCAGGGTAAAGGAGAGACACTTTTAAATTAATAAATCATAGCGTGACAGAATAAGACATGCAGCATCTTCTTCTGATCTCTGCAAGTCTGCAGAAGTATATATATACACATGACAACATGTGTTTACATACACCACATACATTGTACACATAAATATGTACACAGACAAAACCTAACTGTTCTTTGGAGGTAGGAGTGAAAATTCGTTTATTTCACTTTATCTTTTTAGGTAACACTCCCTCAATGAGGAAAGTCAGGTCAGAAATTCTAGGCAGGAGTGTGAAGGCAGGTACTGAAGCAGAGGACATGGAGGAATGCAGTTTTTGACTTGCTACTCATGGCTTGTTCACCCTGCTTTTTTATACCACCACTGAGGACCAAGTATTTAGGAGTAGAAATGCTATTGATTGGATCCATCCATATCAATTAGTAATCAGAAAAAATATACCCCTCTACAGGAGGTATTTTCTCAGATAAATCCAGACCCTATTAATGTGGCATATATATATATAAATATATATATATATATCATGCATATATATTAGCATTAAGTAATCTTTAAGCAATGCATATTTTATTTGGTATAATAGTGTATAATCATTGCATTTTGGGATGTAATAATGAAAATTAATATATTTAGCAAATTTAAAATATTAAAGGCAATGTTTCCATTTTAAAAGGAGGCTGTAAATTTGAAAAAGAGTGAAGGGCATAAGTAGGAGTGTTTGGAAGAAAGGGAAGTGGGACAAATGTAATGATATTTTAATTTCATAAGAGAGCAACATTCAGCTTATAAAAACCAAAATAGCTTAAACTGCCTTTGACTTTCTGATCAACACTGCAACAGAATAATTGGGATCAATTCTTTTCCTAAAGAATTCTGCATACATTTTCTGTAGCCAAAACCCAATGAATGGTACTTAGCTATAGCATTAGCAGTAGGAAGGAAGAGGCAGAAGGCTCACCACTGTCTAATCAAGTTTGAATTAAGCCTGAGCTCCTAGCAAGAGTGTTCAAACACAAATAAACAAACAACAAAACAAAAAATCTAAACATAACAAGAGCAATGGTCAAAATCCATGTAAGATTTCCCCCAAAAACTACAGAACAGGATTGTTTTAATATCCTTTTATAAATTTATATTTAATTATGCTGTTAATATTATAGGAGGAAGAATAAATGTATCTGAAAGTATTTGCTTATAAATTTAACACCATTATATATTTTAATATTACATAGCATATTAAAAACCATGTTCTGTTTTAAAACAGAATAGAAAAAAATTATCCTAGCAATAATACTTTGTAAGTTTTAGAGTACTTTATAAGTACTTTATAAGATAGTACTTTATAAGTCTATCAGTAGGATTTTTGAAACTCACAAATGACCATTAGCAATGAATGTGTTTATGAATAATTTCAATGGGAGAAATTTCAGCTATGCTGTTGAACATTTCAACATGGTCTGTTCTATTTGTTTGCCCAGGCAATATGACAGCTTTAGCTTTTCTCTTTGTCCATGTTTTAAAATGCTACATTTTTGTTGGTTTTGAGTAAAACAATAAAATTTTCAAACTTTTGACAAATTTGTATATTTTACACATTAGTAGATATGTATATTTTTCTTTCTGAATGTGGAACAAAGAAAAAAGTCAAAGTGGCATACTTTCTGTTCTCCATAACATGCTAACAGGAAACAGAAAAGAATCTCATAAATGATTTTGGCTTTAAAGTTTGCAGCAGATGGGCATAGGGTGTTTTGCCTTGTCAAGAATAATTCCTCAGAGGCTGGAGCGATGGCTCCGTGATTAGGAGTATGGACTGCTCTTTCAGAAGACTGGAGCTAGTTTCCCAGTGCCCATGTCAGGTAGCTCACATAGATCTGTAGTTCCAGCTCCAATGGTCTCTGATATTTCAGATTTAAATTTTATCCCTGTGATCCTAATAGCTTTTCATTAGAATACACAGAATTTCCAATTGAGATATCTGACAAGTCCTTTCTATGAATTTCCATTCACCCTGATTTTTCTGATTTTTTTTTTTTTTTACACAAGACCTAATATCAACCACTAGACCAAGAAAGTGGATTTTACAGAAATTGTTGTTACTTGTCCTAGAGACTGTGTCTGTTTTGGTGAGTCAGTTATCTGCTTATCAGTCAGCACAATTCACTGTGTTGTAAAAACTTGACTTTATCATCATTTCCACTGTTGTTGTCCAATGTCATAAATGTTAGTGCCAGTTACTTCCTCCATCCCCTGTATGCAAAATAAAGGACTGATGAGAAACAGTATTACCTGCGCAAGCCATGGCGTTTTTGAGAGGTTCTTTTTATGTTTAGTTTCAGTCTGAGCAAATAAGCTTTAAAATAAGAATTTCAGCTTTAGTGGATATGGCTACCACATTGAAGTAAATAACAAGTGTGTCTTCCCGCCATCGACTAAAACACTCCTTTTCATCCCTCGATTGTGAAAATATTTGACTTTCGGTGAATTTTTTCCCACTCATCAGAGACCAAACATCCTTTTAGAAAATTCTTCTAGTTCTCTTAAAACTATTTCCATTCAGTTCCTCAGGATGTTTCGGTGACAGGAGATGGGATGTGGTATTGACCTCTAATGGGATTGATTTTCTTTGTAAAAACACTAGATTCTTTCACACACAAAAAGGAGAAAGCTATGTTGCTCAGTGTTTTGCACTGTCAAGCACGTGCTTCATTGACCCTTGACCAAAACAAAACATTAAAAGTGACATAGCCCGAAAAAAATGTTTTTGAAAAGAGGCTGTTATCCATAAATAAAACCTTCATACTATATATAAAAAGCTAATATATTTGCGAAATTTAGCTGTTTTACTAGGTCCTGGATATTTTGTGCTTATGTTTCTGTATTTCTGTCTATAGATAGCTAGGAAAACAGAGCACATCAGACTAGACAGGGTCATATCAGTAAAGCATGCCTTTGTTCTTTATCTAGAACTTAAAGGGTACTGTCACTATGTTCAACATTTTCACAGCAGAATTACCAGGCGCTGGGGGTTGTCTAAATCATCCTGCACACTGAGAAGTTGTACCATATAACTATGCAAAACCATGTGTGTGTTTAAACATATTTACACACCTACATGGGCCTAGACACATGTGGACATACAACCTGCAATGTAGAACAAAGTGTTCCACTAATTGTTTCAGAGTGGAGATAAATGTCCTTGTAGTCAACTGGCTTTGTTTCATTGTCTACCCTTTATCCTTCTGCTCATTTTACTTAAGAGAAAGAAAAGCTGGTGAGAAGTGAGTGAGTGCTGCGAGCATCCACAGTACTCCTGCCAGCTCATCCAAAACCAGTTTAATATTACTTTCCAAACTACTGTAGTACTGACAGTTACAGCGAATGAAATGCCAGTGTTCACAGGAATGAGGGAGCAGCCAGTCCTGTTGCTAATTTGGGGAAGCTGTGTGTCACTCACGTGCTGTTCTCTGACTTAAGATGGGGTGTCTTTATGCAGACTACTACTTCTCCACGTGTAGGCAATTCGAGATTATTTTGCAAATGCATTTACTTCCCTAAAGGATCTGGCTATGGGTATAAATTGTACATTCCAAATTAGCAAATGTAAGCCTTTCTGTTTTTTAACCACAATATTCCCCGAGCTGGGTGAAAGTGTTATATACACATGAGGAATTCAGTGAATATGTTTTGAATTCATAATAATGCATGAAGAAAAATATCAGTGGACTACATGCTTTACTTTCACTGTATCCACCTCTGTTAGTATATACTTGAGTTCCAAGAGCCATTTTGTCTTTGAATCTATTGCATGGAAAAGAAATTCAGGTATCAGTGGGCTGCTATTTGGAGTCATAGTAATTATCAGGGTGGCTACTTTAAGTTTTAGAGTTGTGGCTTTGTAACTAGAATACTACGTGTTCCCAGACAATCTCAGAGTAGTATTATGGTTTCCATCTAGATAGTATTTTGTTGATTCGACTGTAACTGTTATAAATGAGCCCTATCTTGCTAACTGTTCTATTATTCTATTGTTCAATTCTAGAGTGATAGACCATATTTGCCAATTATAGTAGGATGATCCACTGAAGTATCCTATAATAGAAAAGTATCTTTGGATAAATTAATTCTATAGGCATAGTATGTGTGTGTGTATGTGTGTGTGTGTGTGTGTGTGTGTGTGTGTGTGTGTGTGAGAGAGAGAGAGAGAGAGAGAGAGAGAGAGAGAGAGAGAGAGAGAGAGAAAGAGTTATTTTCTAAGTATCTTTTTTGGGTCACTTAAATTATAATTCATTTACTATGGCAAGAATATTCCATTGTAGCCTGAATAACATCTGCTTGGATATAATATTGAGTTGTATTTACATTGGTTACCATTACTAAGAACAATGATCTGGTTATATAATCAGTCTGTTTTGGCTTGGATGTGGTTTGAGTGTGTCCCCAAGGATTTTATATTGAAATATAATCTCTATTATGAAGCATTTAGAGGATGGGTGTTAAAGCTGACTATAATATTTAGATGTGGGCCTTGCTGGAATTGATAGGTATTAAAGGAGAAAATAAGAGTAGAGCCCTCACAATTGGACATTAGTGGATTTTTAAGGAAAAAAAAAAGGAGAAGTGGAAAGCACACATGCATGCTTGTACATGCAGATAGATACTCAGTCATTTGTTGTGTGAAGAACTATCACAGGGCTCTGGCAGTAAGCAGGCCATCACCAGATTCAGACTCTTGAACGTCTTGATCGGAGAATTAAAACAAAAGAAAACAAAAACTTTTTGCAACAATTCAACTTCAAGTAGTTCATTATAGTATCCAAAGTACTAATACACATTTCCATTAGACCCTAATTTCCAAATTAGCCATTGGAATTCTAACTTTTGCTTAGATTTAGTTTGATAATGTTGGTTGACATTCTATATGAATTTCATGAAACAAATGCAAGACTCAAAAAAAAAATCTTCTTTGGGGACCACCAAGCTAGTGTTTGCTTACAGCTTAGTTCCAGTAGAAGTAAATAATCCCGTGTTAAGATCTGTAGTTTCTTTTGGAGCTCAGAGTGCTCATGTGTTTCTGGTTTATGTAACCACCCATGTCATTAGAAATAGTCAAATATGAGGTTAAAATACCCAGAAGTGATGAGAATTTCAGTCATAATAGAATCATGATATTTTTAGGCACTTGTCAAAATTCAACTGGCAAATGCAGAATTTTAATATGGCAAACCTCACTGAGTGGTACCATGGCTATCACAGCAAATCAGGCTCCTAGGAAAACATTTACATTAACTTTTCATTGCTATCAAATTTTGTATTGCTATCTAAAATTCTGCATTAAACTTGGAAATATATTCTGGATTACATTTCACAGTAGATTTGTCTACATAAATGGAAACCCTAGGCAAATAGAACAGTGAACACATTTATTTGATTTTTTTTCCTTCTGTGGTTTAGTCTAGTGAGAAAACCATCAAATAGTTACATATAAAATTAGGGCTCAAAAACATGCCCCTCAAAAAAACACATTTCTATCTATGCTAATGTGTCAGTTAATAATCTTAAGTATAAGAAAACTCATATATTTTTTCCTTTTTTTTCTTGTGGTGTTTCTTTGAAAGCTAAGCACCCACTTAACTGCAAAATGTTTTAAGAAAAGTGAACAAGAAAAATCCTAGTATCTTTGCAAGTAAATGTTTAATAAACTATTTTCATGTTTTGCTTAAAATTATGTTTCTTATTTCTAAATTTCGTCTTATTTGAGATTCTGAAAATTGTAAAGAACACAAAAACCGTCTTCAATTATACATCTTGAGAAAATTAATGATCTAAAATCATTTCACACAAGTTACTATTTTTCTATTAAAAACAAAAATTATACGATAATTCTGATCATGTTTTCCAGTCTTCCAACTCCTTTCTACTTCCCTGACCACACAAACTCTCACCCTTTCTTTCTCTCTCTTTAAAAAGCAAACAATACACAAACAGAAAAATGAAACAAAACTGAACAAATTAAGAAACACACACAGAAATACATACACATACAAACACACACACACTCACACAAAATTCAAAACCAAAATAACAAGCAAAATATCAATATGACAAAATTGCCCAGACAATACTGTATGAGACAAAAAGGCTACAAAAATATCATTGAGTCTGTTTCATATTAACTATGTACTCCCCGGACACAGGGTCTGCCCTGGAGTGTGCTTAAGATACCCAGTGAGATTACATTGGAGAACATTAGCTTTCTTTTTTTCTTTGCAAATGTGTGCCAATTGCCGATAGCTTCTTGGTCAGGGCAGGAGCCAATGTCTACTTCCCTTCTTAGTGCAGGGATTCCATTTGGCTTGAAGCTATGCAGGCCCAGTGTGTGCTGCCACAGTCTCTGTGAGTTCTTATGTGCATCAGTCCTATTGTGTCTGGAAGACATTTTTCCTTGGAGTCACCCATCCCCTCTGACTCTTTCAATCATTCTGTCCTCTCTTCCCTACAGCCTCTTGAGTCCTGAGGGGAGAATTGGATGAAGACATTCCATTTAGGACTGAATTCTCGAATATCTCTCAGTCTCTGCACATTTTCCAGGTATCTGTGGATCTATGTTGGCTCCCTGCTGGCAGGTCCAGGAGAGAGGAGAGAACCCGGATGGCAAGTGTCGATGGCCCAACAGAAGCATGCCAGGCCAAGAGTCTTGTTGAAGCAGAAACTCACTTTATTAAACTAGGCACTTGCTTATACAGAGAAGGCAAGGAGGTGGGTACTTAGGTATGGGAAGAGATGATGTAGGAGGTGGGAAGGGTGACAGAGGGTAAGGGGTAACTGACAGGGCCAATAAGTTCATTTTATGTCAGTGGTAGTCTAGGCAGGAAAAGGCTGGTGCAGGTCATGCCGAGTCATCCCCGGGTGGAAGAGAGAGAGAGAGAGAGAGAGAGAGAGAGAGAGAGAGAGAGAGAGAGAGAGAGAGGAGAGAGAGAGAGAGAGGAGAGAGAGGCAGGTCTCGAAATTCGAGCCAGGCTTAGGCTTTCCCACAAGGTCACAGAAACTCGAGCTAAGCTCAGATTTGTCTTCAAGGCCCAAACCAGAGCCTAAATGGGGCCCAACAGATCTAAAAGTTAGTTCCTATCTATATCACAATAATGTATAGTGGTGGCTGAGTAAAACACTGATCTATGGTACATTAAATTAGGAACAATTTTACTGCTATGTTCATTAAGCAGAAGGATAGTATTTAATTTTCCCATATCCAATCTCAAATTCTTAGGGCCAGTAGAGCACAAGGCATAGGTTCTAGTTCATGGAGTGGGCCTTAAATCTAACCAGAGAGTGATTTACATCACGCCACAATGTTTGTAATAGTGTTGGTACAAGCATATACACATATGTACACATGTCCATGTATAGACACACATATATCATATTTGGAGTTGAAGCTTTGGAGATATAATTTAGATTCAGTGAGGTTATCAAGATAGAACCATCATTATTGAATATTAGTGTATGTTAAGAAGAAAGAGAGGGAATGGCGGAATTAAAGAATCAAATGCATGTATATGTTATTATCCAAGTAGTCTAATATAAGATCCTTGAAGGAAGAAAGTTATAAATGCATATATTGACCCCTAGACAAATGAGCCGCCATTAAATGCCTTGCTAAGCTAGGCAACCATGTGGCAGAGCTAAAACCAGAATACCTTCTTTGTCTGCCCTGGTTTATCACTTCTTTGTGTTGTTTGACAGAATTGGATTCAATTTTATCTGTAGGATCTATTTGATAGATTATATAAGGACATACTTTGGGACCCCTGTCCTCTTTCACATTCTTCCTACGAGTATCGCATTTTCACTTGTGTAGTGACATAAATGTCCCAGAGCATTGACATAGCCTTCTGAGAGTAGCCCTTGTCATCTTTGTCTCTAAAGTTAAATTCCCTTATTGCTGATATATTTTTTTCAGTTAGGAAGGCTCATTCTCATTCTTCTTTGAAGCCATTGTTTAAATTATTAAGATAGTATAAATTATTGAAAAATTTTTCTCTTATTTAAAGTATAGAGACTATCAAACAAATTTTCCCTCGTTCCTCTTTTAGAAAATTGGACTGTTTTACCCAATTAATTGTCTCATTTATCTAAGACAAAACTCCATTTCTATTTCCTTTGCATCTTAGATTTTTTTCCAGGTTGACTCAAATGAATACCTAGTTAAGGTAAGGAACATGCAGAAGATAATGTGTATACCATAGATTCTAGAAGTCACTTTCAAGGCCACTTATCCATGAGTTCTCTACACATCTGACTGAAATTGCTATTTTCAAGCACAGGTTAATAGATATCTGCTGGAATAGGAGTCCAGAATAATTATTACTACCCCTGAGGACAAATGTGAAAGAAGGCTGGGGCGTTCTCTCAAGGCTCTCTTCAGACCTGAGCACTGATTAATGGTAGAAAAAAATGTTATTGGCCCTTTAGAGGACAATGAACAAACAAAGGAGTGTACATTGAGCTTCAGTTGATGGATGTTGACAAGGGTTCTTGTTGTTCTAATCACATGGCATTATCTTGAGTACATTGCAGCTGGCATTCTCTAATACATGCTTTCCCTTTTTATACAGTATAATTTTCAGCCTATTAAGTCTGCCTACAACTACAATGAATTTAATAAGCTAAAATTTTCCTCACATAAAATTTATGAAGAAATCAGAGTTAAAGTATAAATAACCAGGAGACAACTATAGAATTTTTATAATTATAGCATAGTTCTAAAGTATTTTTAAATCAAAAATTAATGGCCACAGGGTTAAAACCAGAACTGACTGCTTTGCCATTGTTTCAATGACATAGATATATGCTATAAGCTTATGGGAAAGGATAATTTCAGATTGATGATTGAATCACTTGAACCTAAGCATCTCCATTTAACCCATTACAGCACACATCCTATGCTATACTTTCAGATTTCATGGGGAAAACTACTACTCTTATAGTAGCTATCTATGATTTTCAGTTATTCTTTTTCCACTAAGCAAAACAAAACTGAGCGTTGTGTCGGTGAATGACGTTCTTCTGGGGCCCTGATCTTGGCAATGCTATTTTGTGTAACTTCTTGTGTCGTACTCAATTCAAATAGTGCAGAATTGTTGTGCAGTGTTATTTTCTCATAGTAGAAAACTACCAGTATTTTCGCTTCTGTAGAGTTTCATTTTCAAAGTAAGACATTTCCGACATTATTTTTAGCATTTCTCATTTTCATCTTTGTATTCCCTGTATTTTCTGTTTACTTAGCTCATGATGTATATCAGAGCCCAATGTGTTGTCCTTAGAGTTGAGAAGTCCTTAGATATTGGTAATTTATGCTTCACACAGTGCCAACAATTTTGTCACACATACACATACACACATGGGGGGAGAGGGAGAGAGAGAGAGAGAGAGAGAGAGAGAGAGAGAGAGAGAGAGAGAGACATATACACAGAGACAGAGACAGAGAGACAGAGGAGAGAGATAGAGAGAGGCAGAGAGAGACAGAGATAGAAAGACAGGCCAAGAGAGACAGAGAGACAGAGAGGCAAAGAGATTGAGAGAAAGGCAAAGAGAGTTTAGAAGCATCACGTTAACTTATAACTTCAAACAACTCTTCAGATTGGCATTCAGTGTCCTCCCTACTTGGTCTCCTATCTTATCTCACAAGGCATAACTGAGTTACTCCCTTCAACAAACCTCTGGCTTCACCTATGCAATCAACCTCCTGAGTCCTCACTTTGCTAACCACATTCTTGTTCCCTACCTCGTGTTTTACTGTTTCTTATTTTTGGACAATTTTCAACTCTCCTTTTTTTTTTTTTTTAACTATTAAGTTTGATTTATGTTGTTGTGTCCATTTCGTAGTCTGAGATAATAAAAGTTACTACATATGAAAATTCTCGGTTTAGAGTATTTGGTTCAAATTCATCTTTTAATCAGAAAAAATATAAGTTCAAATGATTTGACAATTAGCTCACAGTTGTGCACAGACCAATAGAAATTTCAGTTTCTAAAATGGAGCAAAAGGAAGATAATGTAGAGATGGTCACAATGAGTTTCATGGAGTATGGGAAAATAAATTATACCATGGATACAGAACAATAAATTCTTGGGGAAATTAATAAAAATTGTTACTAGTGACTATTTGCAAAACTACCTTATTTCATGTCTATTATGGAAAAAATCATGTTTGTTTTGAGGGATGCTTTATACTATGCACTTATTAAGAGTCCTGCCTTGTAAATGTGCTAAGGGGGATTAGGTGCTTTGGTTTCCTATGCAAGCATCCTTCTGAATCCAACACAGTGAACAAACCCATTCTCTGGAAAGTACATGTCCATGTAAAGGCCTATATGTTAATAATTTATTTGTGAGGATAAATCTTGGAAAGAAGAGTCAGGAAATGAGAAACTAGAAAGGAGCAAGAGCCTGTCCAAACAGGATGTGCTAACAGGCATGCCATCTATGCTTACCTGAGGCTGAGAGCCACACAGATTCTATGAATTTCCATTTGAGGGACCAAAGAGGTCATCATTTATCCATGTCCTTCACCATTCTGTGGATCAAAGACTTCTTTCAGTTTTATACATGTTGAAGGAACTGGAATCTCACTGTCTTTGTGTCACAAAATCTGAGTAAAGAAGGAAATATTCAGACTGCTGCAGGAAACAATAGTTTCTGAGATAAGGGATGGTAAGGATATAGAAGATGCTGCATGAGAATTTCTAATAGAATCCAGACTTTGGCAGAATTCAAATGAGCTTTCATTGTTCCATTTTCAGACTCTAATCTGCTAATGAAATTCAGAGGCAGAAAATTTTGTGCTTTGTTCACTATAATTTAGAAAACCATCATGCTCTCAGAACAATTGTCACTTTTGTCCACACTGGGTCTTCCTTATTGCCTTTGGTTAAAGCACCCCAATTGTCCTTTAGAGAATTAAACCCACAAAATAAATTTGGGGATGTGTAGGATCCCAGTCCTTCACAATTAGAAACATTTTGCAATATTTGAAGGTATTGGACCCTGCAACCATATCCAAAATTAACTAAAAAGGTCAGTAGGGATGTAACACAAGGCTGACAGGGGAAATGTTTTAAGACCACAGAACACCCTGAACCGTCAGCACTGGCAGGAGGGAGACCCTGTGAATAGACAGGCAAACCCTAACATTTTCTTCTGTGTGGCTGAACTCTTCCAAGTTTATGTGTGTTTCACCTGCTTACATGTCCAGCCTCAGGACCCCACTGCCCTTCCACAATAACCCTGACACCCACACCACTTTCCATGCATTTATAACTGGAGGGAACTAACTAGCTGTTTGGAATGCTTGCCTACGTCTAACCATTGCATTTGTCGTGCTACATGAGAGACAGATTAAATGCTTCTTGTGAGTCTGGATTTTGGGATATGATTCACATGTTTATTGGCACCAGTTTGGGCATCTTTTCACATTTCTCTCCAATGCTATGGTCCTGCGTGACATCATTTGCTTTAGGCAATGCTTCCTTTTGCCCTGCTGTTTTCTGTTCCCTTTGGAATTTCTTGGTATTGTTCCAAGCTCTAACTACCTCGTTTGCTTTCCCTACACAGTCTCTCTCAACTGACAATGTTTAGGATTAACTAATTACCATCATTCAAATCTTGACTCCCTGATGCTGTTGATTAAAGCATACAGAGCCTATTTTGTTTACAAGTTCAGATTGTAATCACATGAAAGTTTTGTAGGCTTTGTTTAACTTTAACTGTCTAAAGAAGATCTTAGTTTTCTTATCTTCAGTTTGTCTTTTACTGGAGACAAAGCCCATGGACCTTCTAGACAAGTTGATTTGTGTTGAAGCCCTGGAATTACCACCCATCTCTGGGAAGATTCTTAAATGTGCTTTTCCAACCATGTGTGGAAATAGTTAAAATATGTAACACTCCTGCTTAGAGACATGGAAATTAAAAACCTATGCAAGTAAAATTGGTGTGAAAGAATCTGAAAAAACTGATGCTTTATAATTACAGTTATTAATAAAAATAAATCTCATCTCTCATTTGAAAATTTACAAAGTAAGCCAAGTGTTTACTTTTTAGGGAAGTACATTCAAATCGACAAAATTTGTGTGAACCAATACTTCATATTTATTTTTAAATTATGTTATTTTCTGAATCATTCCATTTTCTCATTAACTAGTGATAAAACTCATAACTCTTTTAAGAATACTCTACAAGATTTTCTTTTTCTTGAGCTAGTCTGCCAAAATGATGAGAAGAACTGATTGGCTTAACTTTGCACATTTGGTAATCTAGCCTTGGCTATTTTGTAATCTAGCTAGGATCTGTAAGTAAGTTTAGATACTGCATGAATAATGGGAAATAGATAGAAGACAAAGATGTGAGTGAAGATTCAGATGAATGAGACAATAAAGATGGTTCTTTGTGAATTCAGACATTAGTCACTGATTTTACAGTTATATTTTAATTTTTATAGGAAAATGGTTATCTCTCAATAGTATTTGCAATTCTTTAGATATGTATTTTACAAAAATATTCAATTAATAATACTGGTGTAGTCATTTACAGACTGCAAGTTTATCTACATTCAAATAAAATTCACAGTTCTCAATAAAAATGAACAATTTTCCTCCCTCTGAGTTTAAATTTCCTTGCTCATAAAGTGGACAATAGAATAGAGAAAATGTTCCACTATTACATGTTCAGCAGGACATTGAAAATAATGAACAAAACCCCACTTTGAAGCAACAACTACAAGCTTTTGTTCGTCCACAGATACTATGGCTTATGAACCCAAGCCTCAGCTCAACCTAAGGGAATAAGGATGTGATAGAAATTTTTCTTTCTTGAATCAGGATCAAAAGTAGTTTCTATTCTAAGTTATTATCAGGCAGAATTATACAAGAGTTCATAAATGTAAAAAAAGATGATCATTCCAGGATAAATATAGTAAAATATGAAATTAGTAAAAAAATATAAGTAATGAAATATATGAGGCATTACTGTCATTTTTCTTTTCCTAAAGATATTATTTCTCACTATAATGAATAAATTAAAACTGAATTCATGGGTATACATAAAACTATAAGATAGACTTTATGAATAGCATAAATATCTTAAATATTTCCCAAGAAAGGTTAAACATACATATTTTGATTAGATTTAATATTAATATTATACAGTATTTTATTAAGACTGTTTGATGATTTCCTTAGTAAAAATATAACATCTATTTAATTCACCTATATATTAAATATTTAGTAACAATTAAAAATGCTGCCCTTTGTTACTTTCACCTTAATCTTCAATTCCTCCCTATCTTAAGTACATAAAGCAAATGATTATCTGTGGATCACTATTTAACTATGCCAGTCAGCCTTCATAACATGTATTCTAGATCTACCTTGCTTGAAATATCTAGTATTGCAGATACATGATGATTTCCTCGAAATTTTATTCCAAATTTTATAAGTCTCTACAGTCTGGGCCATATCTATGAATGTAGTTTGTCAGTCTTTGACTTTGTATTTCTATTTGAATTTTTACTTTCACTTGCTTTCAATAAAACATAGCCTTCCTACTAGAAGAACATAAATTATTAGGTAGAACCATGTGAATATATTGAATATTTATTTTTTAATACGGACGATGTGTCAAACAGAACATAGGTCAGTTATTTGACAAAGTCTAGGATCTTCTACAGAGTAAGAACAAAATGCTCCTTTTACATTAAGGACAAGGGTTGTGCTCCCCTGGAAGAGACACATAAATGTGGTTTTGTCAATCCAGAATACTGCGTATATTCTGCCATAGTTCAGAAAAGGGTGTGTTAATGTCAAGATACTTGAAAGGAAAATAAAACATATAGTCAGCAGTCGCTGTGAGTTGTTATTTTTTCAACATAACAAGCAACAACTTGTTTCACTAATGTGTTTTTAATGGTGTCATAAGAGCTCTTCTGGCATTCCAATCTGGACCCAAAAGGTGCAGAAGGATTTTATACTGTTCAGGGTAATGCATGTACAAAGACTCAGTTGTACAGCAATGTTTGGTATGCAGGGCACGGCCTGGAGCTGATCCCATCCCTTTAAATCTTGGTTCCTCCTCCTACCCAATTATGCATATGGGCAGTATTGTTCAGGAAATGTTATGTTTACATGGCTACATTTAGTTTAATTTTTATTTAGTATATACATTATTTAATTTCACCTCTGCTAAATATCACACTGACAGAAACACACATCTAAGTTAAAATTTTAAAAATGTTTACAACAATCCTTTTTCCTCCTTGAATTATGAAATTTGATGATAAAATTTCTGACAATAAGCAGAGCATATCTTTGCAGTTTTCCATAAATTATAGTCACAGATAATGTTTTTCATCTACATTATTGAACAACATGATCTGAGACTCTAAAGACATTCTAACTTAATGCTAGATTAAATTTAAAACGTTGTCTAGAAACATTGTTATTAAAATAAAGTCCTTTTAGAAAATGACCAATAAAGATTTCACTAGCATATACAGATCCTCATTATGGTAGTAGAACAGAGTTACTTTATAAGGAATTAAATGTTTTCATTAACTCAAAGAAAATATAGGTAAACCATTAATGATATAAAAGAATTGTTATTTTTCTAATGAAAATATTGATGTCTATGTTTCTGTTATTTTTTCTGCATTTTAAAGCAGTAAACAAATTTAGTACATTTATTGTAAAGCTTCTCTTATGGAAAAGCAGACAAGTAATGAAATGAGTTCAAGTGAATTTTAGTAAGTCCTGAGATGCACAAGTAGTATAAAAACACACAAATTCTTTCAAGAATATGTTCATGTCCTCTAGTAATGTCAGAAATGAACTTCATAAAGTCTCACTAACATGACTGTCCAAACATGAGCTGAACAAGGATCACACCAATGGACATGCTAAAGTCGATGGGGAAATGCCTCAGCCCTGTACAATGAACTACAAACAACTGAGGTAAGCTAGGAGTGGAAGAGGTAGGCTTCCTCAGGGAAAAACACACAAATTGGTTGTCTAGCGTCAAATGGTTAGCCCTGAAAATACACATACAAGGAGGAGGAGCATATTGGATAGTGGAAAATAGTAGAGAAACCAGTTGGGAATTATATGGAAACAGAAAATTAGGACAAAAGAAGCAATCATAGGGACACGGCAGTGAGTGACTAGGGACATTTCAATAATGTTAAAATGTGAAGAAAAACACATGAAAAGGGCATGAAGTGGAGCTAGTTCAGTTTGCGAGATGAAAACTCTATTAACACACCATTAATGCACCCTGTTATTTGTAGTTTAAGTCATGTACTATCACAAATATGAAATGTTACATGATTAAGACTCTGTGATAATTATGAAACTAAGGAATGACATGATCGTACTTACATTTCACATATACTGCTAATGTGGGAATGTGGTCTGGGGAGATATGTAGAGGAGAAACTGCAAACATGAGAGAACAGAATATGAAATAATGTGCAGCAGAAAGATTAGGGGATTTTCCCCCTAAGCGCTGCTGAGGAGGAACAGAGGAGGGACAGGCAGAGATATGTACACATCCTGAACCATTGAACTCAGTGACTAATTAGGTGGCTATGGATGAAAGAGTTGGAAGAATTCAGTGTGGTCGCCAAGTTCCTCTTTTTAGACAATTAAAAGGTAAAAACACCATTCAAATGAGGCATCCTGGACTAGGAGTGACATGTTTCGTTTGAGGTGTCATGGGATCTCCACGTACAGATAGCATTAGGCAATACATTTAGAGATTCTGGATTTTAGATTCCTTTGTGTTCATATCAACTTTTTCTTTCAACACAAAATTAGAGCGTATGTTTTCTAAGCTGGGTCTCCGCGCCTTTTTCCTAGCTATCCTTATTCTTGGGTTTTCAGAGCTTTACTGTCTAGCATGTGAGGATATTCATAGTCTTTCTTTCATGTTTCTTTCAAAAGTTGGCATGATTATTTGTCCTATTATTACTCAGAAGTAAATTGTGTAATTTCTTTCATTAAAAGACATGGGTGACAAACAGGGCAGTCTCATTTTGCAGTGGCACACAGCTTCTCTGTACAGACAAAAACATTACCACCACGGCACACATGATATTGAAAGGGCCACACAGCAGTGAAGAAGCAGACACTGAGTTGATCTTACAATGTTTCTTGATCTGATTTTACTATAAAAATACAAAAGAACTGCTGCTGCAATGTGGCACCTACATTACAAGACATAGTGAATATCTGACCCCATACCTCCTTCTACACATAGTTGCTCAAAAATCAACTCTATCTACTCCTCATGCAACAAAAGTTACAGCTTATACTATGTTTCTGTCCAAAATTTTATATGGGGACCTAAGTTCCTCTAGATTTTGTTGTATAATACTTTAAATCTTTTCTCTTGGCATGCTCATAATTGTGCAAGTGATATCCAAAATACTAGCCTAAAAAGAGGGGAGAGAAAGAATGTGGAACACAAAGTCTTAATATTAATATAAGTCACTATGAAATTGCCATTCTATGTTTAACTCACAGTTCTTCAAAAGTTGCTTAAGGGTGGATGCTTCAGTGCTTCTTAGAAGGGGGAACAAAATACTTACAGGAGGAAATATGGAGACAAAGTGTGGAGCAGAGACTGAAGGAAAGGCCATCCAGAGACTGCCCCACCTGGGGATCCATCCCATATATAGTCGCCAAACTTGGACACTATTGTGGATGCCGGGAAGTACTTGCTGATAGGAGCCTGATATAGCTGTCTCCTGAGAGGTTCTACCAGAGACTGACAAATACAGAGGAGGATGCTCACAAATACGGAGAAGGATGCTTGCAGCCAACCATTGGACTGAGTGTGGGGGTCCCCGATGGAGGAGTTGCAGGGAACTGAAGGAGCTTAGGGGGTTTGCAGCCTCATGAGAAGAGCAACAGTGTCAACTGGTCAGATATCCCCAGAGTTCCCAGGGACTAGGCCGCAAACCAAAGGGTACACATGGCTGGACCCATGGCACTGGCAGTGTATGTGGCAGAGGATGGCCTTGTTGGATATCAATGGGAGGACCAGCCCTTGGCTCTATGGGAGTTCAATGCCCCAGTGTAGGGGAATGCTAGGGTGGGAAGGTGGGAGTGGATGGGTGGGTGGGGAGCACCCTCATAGAGGTAGGAGGAAGGGAGATGGGGTAGGGAGTTTCCAGAGGATAGACCTGGAAAAGGGATAACATTTGAAATGTAAATAAAGAAAATATCCAATAAAAGAAAAAAAAAAAGCAAAACAAAGGAGAGACTGAGAGATGTACATATCCAGCATGCCTCTCAACCATTCTTTAGAAATATGGAGTATATACTAAAAAAATGAAGGAGAAAATGATAATGGGGAAAAAGGACAAACAAAACTAATATTTTCTTCCATAGCCATACAAGCAGTTTCTTTATTGTCATACCAGATATAGACATTGGTGTTAGAGTTACATCTGTAACTCTAAAAGCAAGTCCTGGATACCCCAACACACCAGAAAAGCAAGACTCAGATGTAAAATGACATCCATGATGATGATAGAAGATTTTAAGAAGGAAATAAATAACTCCCTTAAAGAAATACAAGAGAACACAGGTAAACAACTAGAAGCCTTTAAAAAGGAAACACAAAAATCCCTTAAAGAATTACAGGAAAACACAATCAAACAGACAAAGGAAATGAACAAAACCATCCAGGAACTAAAAATAGAAATAGAAACAATGAAAAAATCACAAAGGGAGACAACCCTGGAGTTAGAAAACCTAGGAAAGAGATCGGGAGTTATAGATGCAAGCATCACCAACAGAATGCAAGAGATAAAAGAGAGAATCTCAGGTGCGGAAGATTCCATAGAAAACATTGACGTAACAGTCAAAGAAAATGCAAAATGCAAAAAGCTCCTAACCCAAAACGCACAGGATATCCAGGATACAATGAGAAGACAGAACTGAGGATAATAGGTATCAAAGAGAGTGAAGATTCCTATCTTAAAGGACCAGTAAATATCTTAAACAAAATTATAGAAGAAAACTTCCCTAACCTAAAGAAAGAGATGAACATAAATATACAAGAAACCTACAGAACTCCAAAAGATTGGATCAGAAAAGAAATTCCTCCCATCACATTATAGTCAAAACACCAAATGCACAAAATAATGAAGGAATATTAAAAACAGTAAGGGAAAAAGGTCAAGTAACATATAAAGGCAGACCTATCAGAATTACAGCAAAATTCTCACCAGAGACTATGAAAGCTACAAGATCCAGAGCAGATCTCATACAGACCCTAAGAGCACACAAATGCCAGCCCAGGCAGCTATACCCAGCAAAATTCTCAATTATCACAGATAATTTGTATGACAAAACCATATTTGCACAGCATGTTTCTACAAACCCAGCCCTACAAAGAATAATAGATGGAAAAGCCAACTCAAAGGGGGAAACTACACCCTACGAAAAGCAAGAAAGTAATCTTTCAACAAACTCAAAAGAAGATAGCCACCCAAACATAAAAATAACATCAAAAATAACAGGAAGCAACAATCACTATTCCTTAATATCTCGTAACATCAATGGACTCAATTCCACAATAAAAAGACATAGACTGACAGACTGGATGAATAAACAGGAACCAGAATTTTGGTACATCCAGGAAATGCACCTCCATGTTAAAGACAAACACTACCTCAGAGTAAAGGGCTGGAATTTTCCAGGCAAATGGTCCCAAGAAACAGGCTGGAGTAGCCATTCTAATATGGGATAAAATCGACTTTCACCCAAAAGTCATCAAAAAAGATAAGGAAAGATACTTCCTACTCATCAAAAGAAAATTCTACCAAGAAGAACTCTCAATTCTGAATATCTATGCCCCAAATGCAAGGGCACCAACATTCATAAAAGAAACTTTACTAAAGCTCAAAGCACACATTGCACCTCACACAATAATAGTGGGAGACTTCAAAACCCCACTATCATCAATGGACAGATCTTGGAAACACAAACTAAACAGAGACACAGTGAAACTAACAGATGTTTTGAACCAAATAGATTTAACAGATATCAATAGAACATTTCATCCTAAAAATCAAAAGAATATACCTTCTTCTCAGTACCTCATGGTACCTTCTCCAAAATTGATCATATAATTGGTCACAAAACAAACTTCAACAGATATAAGATGATTGAAATAATCCCATGCCTCCTATCAGATCACTACAGATTAAGGCTAGTCTTCCATGGCAACAATAACAGAAAGCCCACATACACATGGACGCTGAACAATGCTCTACTCAATGATAACTTGGTCAAGGAACAAATAAAGAAAGAAATTAAAGACTTCCTAGAATTTAATGAAAATGAAAGTAAAACATACCCAAACTTATGGGAACAATGAAAGCTGTGTTAAGAGGAAAACTCATAGCTTTGAGGGCCTCCAAAAAGAAACTGGAGAGAGCATATACCATCAACTTAACAACACACCTGAAAGCTCTAGAACAAAAAGAAACTAATACACCCAAGAGGAGTAGAGGACAGGAAATAATCAAATTAAGGGCTGAAATCAACCAAATAGAAACTAAAAGAACTATACTAAAAATCAACAAAACCAGGAGCTGGTTCTTTGAGACTATCAACAAGATAGATAAACCCTTAGTCAGACTAACCAGAGGGCACAGAGACAGTAACCAAATTATCAAAATTAGAAACGAAAAGGGATATATAACAACAGATTCTGAGGAAAGTCAAAAAATCATCAGATCCTACTGCAAAAGCCTATACTCAACAAAACTGGAAAATCTGGATGAAATGGACAAGTTTCTAGACAGATACCAAATACCAAAGTTAAGTCAGGATCAGATAAACCATCTAAACAGTCCCATAACCCCTAAAGCAATAGAAGCAGTCATTAATAGTCTCCCAACCAAAAAAAGCCCAGGACCAGATGGGTTCAGTACAGAATTCTATCAGACCTTCAGAGAAGACCTAATACCAACACTCTTCAATCTATTCCACAAAATAGAAACAGAAGGAACACTACCCAATTCATTCTATGAGAACACAGTTACACTGATACCAAAACTTCACAACGACCCAACAATAAAAGAAAACTTCAGACCAATTTCCCTTATGAATATTGATGCAAAAATACTCAATAAAATTGTCGCAAACTGAATCCAAGAACACATCAAAGGATCATTCACTTGATCAAGTAGGCTTCATCCCAGGGAGGCAGGGATGGTTCAATACCCAGAAATCCATCAATGTAATCCACTACATAAACAAACTCAAAAAAAAAAAAAAAAACACATGGTCATTTCACTAGATGCTGAAAAGGCATATGACAAAGTTCAACATCCCTTCATGATAAAAGTCTTGGAAAGATAAGGAATTTAAGAACCATACCTAAACACAGTAAAAGCAATATACAGCAAACCAGTGGCCAACATCAAACTAAATGGAAGGAAACTTGAAGCTATCCCACTAAAATCAGGGACTAGACAAGGCTGGCCTCTCTCTCCCTATCTATTCAATATAGTACTTGAATTTCTAACTAGAGCAATTAGACAACAAAAGGAGGTCAAAGGGACACAAATTGGAAAGGAAGAAATCAAAATATCACTATTTGCAAATGATATGATGGTATCCTTAAGTGACCCAAAAAAACTCCACCAGAAATCTGCTACAGCTGATAACTTCAGCAAAGTGGCAGGATACAAAATTAACACAAGCAAATCAGTAGCCTTCCTATACTCGATGGATAAACAGGCTGAGAAAGAAATTAGCGAAATGACACCCTTCACAATTTTCACAAACAATATAAAGTATCTTGGTGTGACTCTAACCAAACAAGTGAAAGATCTGTATGACAAGAACTTCAAGTCTCTGAAGAAAGAAATAGAAGACCTCAGAAGATGGAAAGATCTCCCATGCTCATGGATTGGCAGGATTAATATAGTAAAAATGGCCATCCTTCCTAAAGCAATCTACAGATTCAATGCAATCCCCATCAAAATTCCAACTCAATTCTTCATAGACTTAGAAAGAGCAATTCTCAAAATCATATGGAATAACAAAAAAACTAGGATAGCAAAAACTATTCTCAACAATAAAAGTACTTCTGGGGGAATCAGCATCCCCAATCTCAAGCTGTACTACAGAGCAGTAGTGATAAAAACTCCATGATACTGGTACAGGGACAGGCAGGTAGATCAATTGAATAGAACTGAAGACCCAGAAATGAACCCACACACTAATGGTCACTTGCTCTTTGACAAAGGAGCTAAAACCATCCAATGGAAAAAAGACAGCATTTTCAACAAGTGGGGCTGGTTCAACTGGAGGTCTACATGTAGAAGAATGCAAATTGATCCATTCCTATCTCCCTGTACAAAGTTCAAGTTCAAATGGATCAAGGACCTCCACATAAACCAGATACATTGAATCTAATAGAAGAGAAAGTGGGGAAAATTCTTGAACACATGGGCACAGGGGAAAAATTCCTCAACAGAACAATAATGGCTTATGCTCTAAGATCACAAACCCACAAATGGGACCTCATGAAATTACAAAGCTTCTGTAAGGCAAAGAACACTGTAAATAGGACAAAATGGCAACCAACAGATTGGAAAAAGATCTTTTCCAATCCTACATCCAATAGACAGCTAATATTCAATATATACAAAGAACTCAAGAAGTTAGACCCCAGAGATCCAAATAACCCTATCAAAAAATGGGGAACAGAGCTAAAGAGAGAATTCTCTACTGAGGAGACTTGTAGGTCTGAGAAGCACCTAAAGAAATGTTCAACATCCTTAGTCATCAGGGAAATGCAAATCAAAACAAGTCTGAGATTCCAACTCACACCAGTTAGAATGACCAAGATCAAAAACTCAGGTGACAGATGCTGGTGAGGATATGGAGAAAGAGGTACACTCCTCCATTGCTGGTGGAATTTCAAGCTAGTAAAACCACTCTGGAAATCAGTTTGGCCTACCCTCAGAAAAATGGACAAAATACTACCTGAGGACCCAGCTATTCCACTCCTGGGCATATACGCAGAAGATGCTCCAATATGTAATAAGGACACTTGCTCCACTATGTTCATAGCAGCCATATTTATAATAGCCAGAAGCTGGAAATAACCCAGATGTCCCTCAACAGAGGAATGGATACAGAAAATGTGGTACATTTACACAATGGAGTACTACTCAGCTATTAAAATTAATGACTTCATGAAATTCGCAGGCAAATGGATGGAACTTGAAAATATCATCCTGAGCAAGGTAACTCATTCACAAAAGAATGAACATGGTATGTACTCCGTGATAAGTGGTTATTAGCCCAAAAGTTCAGAATACCCAACTTTCACTTCACAGTAACCTTTGGACTGAGTGTGAGATCCCAGATGGAGGAGTTGGAGAAGGGACTGAAGGAGATGAGGGAGTTTGTAGCCCCATGGAGGGAGCAACAGTGTCAACTGGCCTGACCCCCCGATGCTCCTGGAGACTGGATCGCCAACCAAAGAATACATATGGAGGGATCCATGGTGCTGGCCATATATATGGCAGAGGATGGCCTTGTTGGCCATTAGGGGAGGAGAGGCCCTTGAGCCTGAGGGTGTTAGTTACCTCAGTATAGGGGAATGCCAAGGAGGGAAGATGAGAGTGAGTGAGTGGGTGGGTGGGTGGGTGGGTGGGGTAGTTCCCACATAGAGGCAGGGCAGGGAGGAGGGGATAGGAGGGTCCCATAGGGGAGACCTGGAGAGGGGGAAACATTTGAAATGTAAATAAAGTGTCAAATACAAAGTTTTGTTATATGTATTTGGAACACATTTCATTCTCTGGATAATTAATCCCTACTTCTAAGGTGTGATTTTCTCAAGTCTTTACCAAATGATCTGACTGATCACTGATGTTTGTGTTCCCTGGCTAGTTATTTGAACAACTCTTCATTGCTGTGAACTTTGAACACTGAGTTGTTGTTGTTGGTGGTGGTGGTGGTGGTGGTAGTGGTGGTGATGGTGGTGTTGATGAGGATGATGATGATGATGACGATGACGTCATACTACTCTACGGAATTTGGTGCTAAGCTCTATGGAGTTTTACCTTGCACACAAACACTCAATAAAACCTTAAATACCAAAAAAAAAAAAAAAAAAAAAAAAAAAAGAAAAGAAAAGAAAAGAAATAAGTTGTCTAATCTAGGTTGGCAGCTTTTATCATTATCAACTGGCTCTGAAATTATTGTATTAGCATCTTCTAAATTGTTTTTTTATTTATTTATAAATCTGATTGGTTAACTATAAAAAAAAAGGATAATGTTCAAACTTTGTGAATTTCACTTCCTCTCTAAACTTCTGTCTAATGATCTCATGAATCAAACATAAAATCCTTTGTCACTTCTAAACCAAATTAACAAGTCAACCTGAAGATACCTATGGTTTTCTAGAAGGTCCTCCATCTATCAAACCATGTCCCCTTAACTCTAAATTCAAGACTCTCAAGAGGTAGTTACAGTCAAACATTTCCCAGAATTTCTGTATTCCCTGTCCTAGGGTATTAAGATTTTATTATCTACAGCACTCACTCCATTGTGTAGCTCAGCCAGCCCAAGGAGGTCTCAGCCAGCACTAGGAGGTCTCAGCCAGCACTAGGAAGTCCAATATGGAAGTATTCATTTCTATCTTATTGCAGTTCTGTGTGTCTTCTATTTTTCTTCTCAAAATGATCTCTTTAAAAGAGTATTACACATTTTATAATGTTTCTCTTGGTTGGTTGGCTGGTTTCATTTTATTTATTTGATTCTAGAATCAACCATAGAACTTTCTGCATGCTAGTCACACACTCTACCACTAAGCATCATATATCATTCCATAAGAGCTCTCCCCCTGCCCCAACCCCCTGTCTTCAGTCTTCTTCTCCCTGTCTCTGCATTACTGGGGATTCTTGCTCATTAAAACCATTAAGTAATACTCATTTGCTCTTCAACACAACCCACTCTACCTCCAGTTGCTGTCAGTGCCCTGCTGTCACAGACCCATTGACTTCCCAATTAAAAAGACATTATTTGACTATCATGTTGGGAGTATATTATTCACGCTGACCTCCTGCTTCTTCTTGAAATTCTTTTCTTGTGTTCTGATCCTTTGATTTGTCTTCAGTCTCCAAGGACACTCATTTCCTTGTCTGCTCTCTCCCAAAGCTTCCACACTGGGGCTCTTTAGCAGCAGCCTGGCTTCCTGTCATGCCTCTTCACATCTGCACCTGGGAGATAACTTCATTCCCACCACTCTAAATAATAGGTACATGCTAGTGTCTTACGGTTTCAAGGCTCTGATTACAACCTCACCAGAGAGATTCAAATTTATATACAACTGACTTTCCCTTTGAAGTTTTGAGTACATACCTTAAGGGAGCCTCAACATTAAATTATCCACAATAAAAAACTTGATTAGCCTGAAGCCTGACATCCCCTAGCATACATACATCTTTTCCCACACTGCAGTAAACAGCAGTATGTTTACGTACATACCATATCCAGAAAACTGTGACTGTGAGCTTTTCTGAACTTTTCATTTACCCCCATTTATATTCACTCTTATTTTCTACACTATGTCACCATGACTTTTAGGACCTTGCCTTTGCAGTAGTTTGAAGCCATATCTTTATCTTTGACCCTACTATCTTAAGTCTAATTGTGTCCTTCCCTTGATTAGACTACTTTGTATACTTTGTATCACTTTAAATTTGACTCCTCCTTTCTATTTCTCTGCATACAGTGAAATATATATGTGTGTGTGTGTATACACACACACACACACACACACACACACACACACACACACACACACATTTTTCTTCAAATAGCCAACAAGAAATTGTAAGATTTGCTTTCTTTACAACCCCATTCCCTGCCATTTCTACACAGGCACTAACCTGCCCTTAATCCCTCCATCAGCCTATCCTTAATTCCTACACCAGCCTATCCTTAATCCCTATACCAGCTTGCTTTTAATTCCTACACTGGTCACACAGCAGAGCTTATGTGTTGCAGTTCTGTCTACATTTATCTCTTCCTGGATGTTTTATTCTTAAATTCTTAATTGCTACCTTTTCCAAGACTCTTCTAAGCTGATTTAATGGTAAGCTTTTACCGATCATTCTATAAAATACAGTCTTTCTGCTGCCCACAGGCACTCTCTAACACATCACTTAGAAGCTTTCTTTTCCAGAGTCATGTGAAACTATATAATTATATGATTATCTTCCAATTGTTTCTTCTTTGTCATCTACACATAGATGTAAACACTATGATTTTTGACCATTTCTCTGGCTTGTTCTATCTTGTTTTGTCATAATATCCCAAGAATGAAAACAGAATTTGACTCAGAGCGAGTCATCAGTATTTTGTTGACTAATTCAAAGGATTTGAGTGTAATAAATAATAGGTTTACAAAGTAGAAATGGAATGGAGTTCGCACTGTGAATGTAAGCTGGAAGTATAAAATTACAGTGAAGGAGTTACTCATTCCTCTAAAACTGTCAACTGCTTAGTATGCTTGTATGTAAAGGATGGACACAAATGATGAAGGGCAAATAATGAAACCATCGCACATCTTGCTAAATATTTACTATTTTCTCCTTCAAGTTAGTAAAAATATTGACTTTGATATTAGCTAGATAACTTTTCATGATTCATCCTGTATTTATTGCATTTTTTATCTATTAACATTTTTAACATCAGCACACAATATATTAGATATCATTATGACAGTTTTCAAACCAAACTTGCTTTAGTTGATGCTCCTTGTCCTAGTTTCCCATATATTCCCCTATATAGTGCCCATACCCCCTGCTTTCCCTGTATTTTTATGACCATGTTCCCTTGGGTACTGCCCACCCTTTTTTCTCTCTATCCTCATTTTGTCTCCTTTTCTGATTTTCACTTGAAACCATATACCCAAAGGGTCCTGGATCCTACTATGGAGACACTTGTACATCTTCACTTCCATGCATATTTTTGTTGCTCTTTCACAGTAACAAGGAAATGGAAAAGACCCAGACACGGAACAAGAGAGAGAGAGAGCGAAAGTGTGGTACAGGTACACAATTGAATTTGACTCAACTGTAAAGAACATAAACTGACGAATGAGCAATGTCAATGATGGAACTCCAGTACAGAAAGCAGGAACAGGAACTGTGTTTGCTTTGAGAAACTGAAAACTCAACTAGGCTTGGGCTGCAAAAAAATATAGCTGCTTACAAAATAGGAATAAAGAGAAGATTCATTTTTTTCTTCTAAGTATTTTATTGGTCTAGTACTATTGTTGAGATAATTATTTTCTTGTGGTTTTAATTTTCTTTCTTTATGAAAGATCAGATGTTATACTTGTGCAGGTTCGTTTATGGATTCTCTATTCTGCTTTTTATATACATTTATTGCCTCAGCAATACTCTAATGTCTTGATAATTACAGTTTTCTGAGAAGTCATATAATCAGCTAATTTTAGTCATCTTCTGCAGTTTTAATTCATTATTGGTCTGGCTATTCTGAGAATTTTGACCCTTTCCTTAGAATTAATATTTATATTCATAACTAATTTGTTGCTAAAAATTTGTTCAATATTACAATAATTTTTTTAAAAAAATTATCACTATGAAAGATGTACTGTTTTCTTGTATTACATGTTAAATATATTACACTTGATTGTTACATTTTTTCAAATTGTGTTGAACTGTTCAATCATGGGAGAACATTAAGATTACTGAAATATAGGATTGTCAACACATTACAAATTGCTTTCTTGTAAACATGTGTGAGTCTCTTTAGAGAACATATATATACACCAATGAATATGTGTGTTGTTAGTTTTGTTAAATTTTCCTTTACTATAAACAATAATATGAAAGAAGGTAAGTAATTTATCCATAATTTTTGTTATTGGATTTGCAATATTTTAAACCATAAGTATTTGATGAAGGACACAAAACATTTTGCAGTGTTTTAAGTGCAATGTCTATAATTATTAGTGAACATGTTTTTGTAAATTTGCTGATTACACAGTTACTTAAAATTGTTAAACATTTAGAGCCCTTAACCATTTTTACATAATATTTATCTCTTTTTTTCTATTTGATTTGTATTTTATTATTTCTCTTAAATTATTTATTCTATTTTGTAAAATTTAGCTTAGTTTTCACATTTGCCAAACAAAAATATTTTTCGTTGATGTGCATTTGTATACATATATTCTCCAAATGTAGTTGGTACTCTTCTCTTCCTCTCTTTTTTCTCTTTGCTATCTTTCTGATTTTTCTTTTGTATCAAGTTTATTATATACTGTTATGTATAATAATTATAACATATTATTGATGCTTATTTTTTTAGGCATCTTCAATATTTTATTTAATGCCATTTGCCATATTTAATAAAAGTCTTATTCAGGGTTTGTATTCCTGCATACATCATGATCAAGAAGCAAGTTGGAGAGGTAAGGGATTATTCAGCTATACTTCTACATTGCTGTTCATCACCAAAGGAAGTCAAGACAGGATCTCACACAAGGCAGGAACCTGGAGTCTGGAGCTGATGCAGAGCCCATGGAGGAATGCTTCTTACTGGCTTGCTTCCCCTGGCTTGCTCAGCTTGCTTTCTTATAGAACCCAGGACTATGAGACCAGGAATGGCATGACCCACAATGGGTCCTCTCCCTTGATCACTAATTGAAAAAAATGCTTTGCAGCTGAATCTCATGGAGACATTTGCTCAAGGGAGGCTCCTTTCTCCGTGATAACTCTGGCTGTGTAAAGTTGACACACAAAACCAGCCAGTACAACTGACCACTTGTCAACTTGACACACAAAACCCACATCACTATTAAGCCCAATCCTTACTTTCTTATTCATCCCTAAGATCTAAATAACCTTAAAAGTCTTACAGTCTTTACAAATTCTTTCATATTAAAATTTCAATCTCTTTAAAATCAATCTCTTTTGAATTTCAGTCTTTTAACTGTGTGCTCCACTAAAATACTTTCTTTTTTTTTTTCTTTTTCATTCTTTTATTTAATTTTTTTTTTGATATTTTATTTACATTTCCGATGATCCCCGTTTTCTTTGGAAACCCCGTGTCCCCTCCCCCTCCCCGCCTCTGTGAGGGAATTCC
>CM052700.1:134535621-134552072 GCA_028551405.1 Uromys caudimaculatus
GAAAGCGGGCAGAGTCAGTGAGCTCTGGGGACGATTTGCCCCTGCTATGGGCTTTTCTGTGTTCCTGGGAGAGAGAGGATTGTCTCATGGAGCTGCCTGTCTATGGAATCCTAGTGTCCCAGGCAGAAGTTTCCTGCCACAGCCGCCCGCTTTTGGGATCCAGGGGGGTTTCTCTAAAATACTTTCTTACTTCAAGAAGGAAAAATATCAGGGCAGAGTCACAATCAAAAGCAAAATCAGACTCTAACTATCCAATGTCTGGAATCTTCTGGGCTCCTCCAGGGGCTTGGGATACTCCTCCAGCTCTGCCCTTTGTAGCACACACCTAGGCTCAAGTTGCCTGTACTCCACTGCTGCTGCTGTTTCTGGTGGTCATTTCATGGTACTGGCATCCCCAAAACACTGCTGTCTAATGCTGCAAACTAGACTTCACCAATAGCCTCTCATAGACTCTTTTTATGTTGCTAAGCCTCAACTTCTCTGTATAACCCCTTCAGTCCAGGGCCTTCAACTGTCACTGAAGCTACACCTTTACAAATGGCCTCTCCTGGCCTCTCACAGTGCCAATCATCAGTTGCTACCCCTTCATGCACCAATCATCCCAGTAATGCAAAGGTTTCACTTCAGTAGTTCTGGTATCTTGTTATTCAAAGCTCATTCTTCAGCCCCAGCTAACCAAAACTACAGGATCCTCACAATAAAAATAGAAATGGCCCTGATAAGAGTCTTTACTTGTCTCTCTGAAAGTTTACAGGCTAGGCATCTATCGTTTGCATTTTTCTCAACATTATCTTCCAAGCGCCTACAAAACATCCCACAGAGCTCTTAACACCCAATGGCTCTTCCTGCCCAAAGTTCTGCAGTCCTTCCACAGTCCTCCCTAAAACATTGTCAGATTGTCACAGGAATATCCTACTATGCTGGTAGCAATTTCTGTCTTAGTTAGGGTTTTACTGCTGTGAACAGACACCATGACCAAGGCAAGTCTTATAAAGGACAGCATTTAAATGGGGCTGGCTTATAGGTTCAGTTAAGTATCATCAAGTTGGAAACATTAATAACAGCATCCAGGCAAGCATCCAAAATTTGAAATTGTATAAACTCATTGATGTCACGATAACAAAATACTTCAATCAACTTATACAGTTATACTTTATCTCATGATTTAAGAAGTTATAATGCCTGATCAATAATACCCATTACTTTGTGCCCCACAGCAATACATGACATTACAGTGGCATTACCAGGTTGAGGAAAACTGTAGGACTCATCAACAAGAAACAGAAAAGGAAGAAAAAGAAAGGGCTGGGTCCTATTATCTCCTCTGAAGATACAATGTTGACTAATGCCCACCCACTAGGTTTTACCTCCTAAAGTTTTTGCCTTTGCCAGTCATACCTTGAAAATGCAAAATTTTGAGTTCAAGGCTAGCCTGGTCTATAGAGTGAGCTCCAGAACAGCCAGGACTACACAGAGAAACCATGTCTCGCAACGTCCCCCCCCAAAAAATTTAGCAAATGGAATGTTAAGAGGACATTAAAGGTTCTCCAAATTGTCACATTAATGAAAATACAGTAAGAATCAGATAATCCTATTTCTGTCCATCAAAGATATGTATATAGTATATACACGTATAGTTACCAAGGTCACCTACCTACAAGTAGAATACCAAACTATGTTATTTAGTTTTCTCATTGGTGTGAAAAAATATCTGCCAAAAGCAAATTAAGTACAAGCTAACTTTTTTTATTACAGGTTGCAGGAATAATCACTCTTGCAGAGTTAGGACAACAGAAGCATGAGGCAGTTGACACATGGCATACATAATCAGGAAGCATAAAACAATGGATGCTGATGCTTCACTTTTATTCTTTTTGTTTGTTCTTGAACTGCTGTCCATAGAATTGTTTCACCCACATTATGTACCGTGGTGGTGTGAATGTGAAGAGCCCCTACAGCATCATGTATTTGAATGCTTGGCCTATAGAAAGTAGAAATTTTATGAGGCATGAATGTGTTGCAGTAGGTGCAGTCTTGTTGGAGGAAGTGTGTCACTATAGGAGTGGGACTTTGAGGTCTTATTTGCTCAACCTACACCTAGGGTGGCCCACAGTCTCCTTCTGGTGCTTGCAGATCAAGATATAGAATTCTTCAGTACCAGGTCTGCCTGCATGATGCCATGCTTCTCAACACAACAATAATGGAGCAAAACTCTGAAACTGTACGCCAGTGCAAATTAAATGTCCTTTCTGAGAGTTGCTGTTGCCGTCGTGTCTCTTTCTAGCAATAGAAACCCGAAGATAGGTACTTACCATTTACTTTCTGTGAAGAATATTGTCAGGTATGTTCTTATACTAATTTGAAATTTCATAAAGGTAAAAAGTTAACTATCATGCAGGCTATAGACAATGATTACTTTGAGTTCACTAGACATTTTCAGGTTGTTTTTATGGTTCCTACAAAAATAAATTCTCATACTTTATATAATGGATATTATCCCTATTATAAAGTTCAGACATGCTTGGAATTCGTGATTTCAGTGAAACTTAACTGGTATGTAAGTATCCATTAGGATGTGGATGTATTACCTTGTATTTTCTCATTAAGAATGATATTTAATGTTGCTTCATGTATTTGTATAACATTTTTAACTGCTACGGAATCTTCACTTATATACAGCCAGGATATATTTTTGTTCTAAGTAGCAGAAAATTGTTCATAGGCACACCAAGAAAATCTGAAAAGTAAAATACCTAGGGGCCTTTTAAACTCTGGGAATGTTATAAGGAAAATTTTTGTAGCTCTTTTGTGTGAAGTCCATCCAAATCCACCCCTGCTCTCATTTGTTGTACATGAGAATTCAACTTAAGGATGTGTCACAAAATTTGCCTTGAGCAATAACACCTTTGCTAAATTTAAAAATGTGATTGAAGAAGCTTTCCTCATGCTTGAACCAGAAAGTGTAAATGTGAGGACAGCTCTTACATAAAGTCTTAGAGACTGAAATCCAAATGCCATAGCATGATGACCATATTTACATAAAAATAAACATAAGATGATGGCATATTCTGCACTTTGTTATGGAGAAAAGTTTAATCTATTTATTGATATCTCAAGTTTCATACTTTTAAAATAGTTTTTGTTTTACTTATTCACTTTATATCCCATTCACTGACCTCCTCCTGGTCAGTTTTAATACTTTATAAATGTATTTGCCAACTTATTTATTTTTGTGCTTTTCTCACTGGGTTGCCTAACATAGGCTTTACATTTACTGAAGCGTGTTGTATCACTTCATTTCTGTGTAGTTATTTGAAACAATCAGTTAGCCACAGTAAGTTAGCAAGACTAGACGACAGGAACATGTTTTGTTGCTCTATGGAAAAATCCTTAGTTATACGTTTAATCGAACGCTCTTTCTAAGGCAAGAAATAGTGTAAATCTCAACTGTGTTCTAAGTAAAACAAACAATCAAGATTTATATATCTTTACAAAATAAAAGTTTGTAAAGGGGAATACTAAATATATAAAAATATAAAGTTATGAAAATATAACATTGAGCTAACTGTGAGCTTTGTTTTTAGGCCATCAAGAATTCCAGCTGTTCATAGATTTTACATTACCCTTCCTCCCCCCGCTCAGATTAGATTATACCCTTGAAGATTCCCTGATTGTCACTCCAGTCTCTATGAGCCCCTACGAGCCCAGGGCAGTTGACTCTATGAGTTTTTTTAGGTTGTCATTGACCTCTCTGGCTCCTACAATCTTTCCCCTCTTCTGCAAAATTCCTAAAGCTCTACATAGTGGTGGCCTGCGTGTCTCTGCATCTGCTCTTCTTTGCTCCCCTCAGTAGCCTCTCTGATCATGATAGGCTCTGGTCTATGAGTACAGCAGAATTATTTCCTCAGCTTTCTTTCTTTTCTTCTCTTTTCTTTTTCCAGTTGTGTTTGGTTCAATCTACCCTAGGTCTATGGGCTATCCAGTGTCTGGTGCCTGGCCCTCTAGGCAGTGTCATTGATCTCAAGCTGGACCACTCACTGGTTAGCCAGGGAGTTTCCTCCACACTGAATTTCTAATCCACCCTCAAAATGCCCCTCAGTTGCAGATGTCTATCCCCGTACTTTCTCCTTCCATCTTCTGTTCTGTTCTGGTGTCCAACTGCAATATCTGTTTTACTTCCCCTTTCAACAGTAGATCATGATTTTAGAGGCATACTGATAAAATACCACTATTCCTGCAAATGTTTGTTGTGAAAATGAAATGAATAAATTAGAATTTATAAAATTTGAAATATGAAATTCTGCACTCTTCACTAGGAAGATGTCAGGATAAATTAGGATAAGAAGCTCATGTTCCTGTGTGGAGTGATGTCCTGGAAAGAGCTACAATGATTGTTTCATGGGAATATATCCATAATGATTGTTTCATGGGAATATATCCATAATGATTGCTTCACAGGAATATATCCATTTCTTGGTTAGCTTAAAAGATTTGTGATGTTCAGTCAAGCATTTAAGGATCTTAGAAGTTAACCATGACAACAGAAAAAAATTCTCAACAAAAGGAAAAATCAAAAACAAGATAGAAAATTTTACTAACAATGTAAACTGCCACACCAAAATCTAATAGTTACATAAATGGATACAAAACCGTAACATGGAGTGAAAAATCTACAGAAAACTCCAAATAAACCATTTATCGAATCACAAAACCTTTATAGTAATTAAAAAATAGTGGAGGGGTCAATTAAATGTCTCAGCAGATACAGGTATATGCTGCCAAGTTTTAAGGGCTGAGTTCAATTCCCTGAACCCATATGGTGAAAGGAAAAGAAACTATGTCTGTAAGGTGTTCTCTGTCCCCCACAGCTAAACTATGAGTAGGCATGTCCAGACATATATACCCATGCAACTTAAATAAATGAATGAAATGAAATTATTTAAAGGCTTTGGGAAATAAATGCAGACAGCTATGAGAATTAAAATCTCCAAGCTGACAGTCAAGAGGAATCTGAGAGTTTGATGAGTTTAGCTCCAACATTTCGATAGGACCTAGTGATGAATATTACAGAAGAATACCCTAAAGGTATCAGTGGTGGGAACGTCAGAGAAGAGAGGAATAACTATTTGAGATATGCCAGTTTATCCCTTTCCTTTTCACAAGATTTACCATCAGACAAATTATTCTACGACACTAACTTTCTAAGGGGATGAAGAATGCACAACACTGGCATACATCAGCCATTCTCTCCCATGTGTTACGAGAGTCCCGAGAGAGAAACTGGTGAAATCAGGGAAGAGGCTCCAAACAAGACTGACTTATTTTTTACTGTCAACCGTTGTTTACCTTACTATAAATATAAACAATATGCCATTTTGTGTTGTGTTTTCCTCCATGAGGAGAAGGCTTGAAATATTTCTGTTCCCTAAATTTGTTTGATAACATGACGTTTTGCAAATCGTCAGTTTAAGAAATGCCATTCAACAACATGGCCAACCTCAGTCCCTGAACAAAGCATAGGAGAGGAGCTTAGTAATGGCCCTGCTTTTATTTTAACAATATTTTAAAAATTATAATATTACTATTTCATTTCCCCTTTCCCCTCCCTTCTTTTCCCATGCACTCCCTTGCTCTAAAATAAGGAAGTCATTTTAGAACCTCTGAACACTTCCTTCCAACTGAACCTTAGTACCATGCTATTAACAGCCTGGTGATATGATCCAATTAACTTAGTGCTTCCTGTCTACCTTTCCACAAAAGACTACAAGAAATACTCACAGGTAAAGGCACAGTATGAAGAGATTAAATATTTACAATAACTGTTACAAAGATTTTTTAAGAAACATAAATTTGTAGTTCTATCCATTTGGTAATAATAGTAAAGGAGAATGTGAGGATGTTTGAGAATTCTTTTATTTCTGCTAAATGTTGATTTGAAGTTACTTCTAATATATGTTTTTGAATTCTGTACATGAGAAGTATATTTGCATAATTTCCATCCATCTCTCTTTACCCTTCCACTCCTCTTTGTCTTGCTTTTGAAATTAATGACCTGACTTCACATATACATATACGTTACAGAGTCCATTTAGTATTGGTCGTATATATGTGTGTTTAGGGCAGATTACTTAGGACTACCAATCAGGGGGGATAGTCGTTGAAGAAAATAGATTCTCCTATTCTTAGAAGGTACGATTTGCCTGCAGCTCTTAATCTAGGGTTGGGACCTTGAGAAGTTACCCATTGACTTTGACATATCCATTGGTAGTGTCATCATATAAGTCTTTTTTATGCCACCACATTTTGTGATATCATTTTTAATGGGGAGAATTTGTCATTTAAACTGAGGGATTACAGAAGTTAGATATAAAATGAATTCCAATAGTATTCATTTAAATTTTCTTCTCTCTAATTGCACTGTTTTCCTCTGTATCTTGCATGTTCACTCTTTTTGAAATAACATGGGCTCCCAATACAATTATCTCTCTCCTCCTAGATAAAGGATGTATTTCATCTGACACTGTACCTCCATCCTCAGTCTAGGATAGTGAAAGTATGTCTTCAGTCTAGGCTTAGTCTTTCATTCATGTTTCAGTCATAGTTTCTCCTTATCTGAAAACACTTCAACTGGTGTCATACATTTTCTCAGTTACCATTCACACATTACATCTTCACAACAGGCTTTTCATTCTCTGTTGCTGTGCCCTCAGATCCCTTTCAATAAATATAAATAAATAAATAAATAAATAAATAAACAAATAAATAAATAAATTGGATAGCCTTCAACTAAATATACATCTTCTCTATTTGAGATATGGCTATGACATTGCAATGACTGTACTATATAAAAAATTAGTAAATTTTGTAATTTTCAAAATAATGTCTAATTGAACAATGCTTTTACAAAAATGTGTTTTTTGAATTGGAAATAGGGTCTCACTTATATAGCCCTGGCTGGCCTAGAACTCACTATGTAGACCGGGATGATCTCACATTCAGAGACATCTTCCTACCTTCTTCTCATGTGCTGGTATCAAAGGCGTGCTCCACGACACCTGGTTACATTGAATTTATTAATATAGTGACTGGATAGACTAAGATAGGAGTTCAGATTAGGTTAGTAAATTCTCATCTATGATGACCAGCAAATCATCAAGTCCCACCAGTCAACAAACAGTCAGATACATTCAGAAGACTGCATATGCGGAAAATATGAGAAAAATAACATGTATGTAGGCATATAAATACATTCACTGATCATCTATAATCCATCTGTCTTTAATCATAGTCATCTATATCAGTCAGGGCATTTTGTAATAAGGAAATAACATGCCATCTATTAACACTGTATATTTTATTTTTATTAATATGACAAAACATCTGAGCACACTGGAATAGCTTTGGTCTGTCTATCTGACATTTGGAGTGGGGGGGTTAATGACATACACACCTGCCAGTTCTTGTATAAACTCAGTTTACTCCTTAGCAGCTGAGAAATTCCTTAGGTGTTCATGTTTATTTGCAGCCCTGTGGGCTATTAGCTGCACTGCTGAGAAATTCCCATCAAATCTTAGAGAAACCCATTCAGTGGGGGCAAAGAGATTCTCCCATTTACCTTTTATTTATTTTTTAATTTGTTTTGCGAAGCTACAAAACCTAAAAAGAATATTCTGATTAAATTCTACTGTGCCTCCTTGTGTCTTATAATAATTTTAAAAATTATATTTTAAATATATTACATTCTCTTCATGTAAGAATAAATGAACTTTAAACTGGAAAGCTTTGCTTTATGTGCAGGTTCAGAGTGATAATTAGGTCCATTATTCTTTCAAAAGTTCTTCTGAGATTTTGCTGAGCTTTTCTGGCAACTGCATCAGGTGTTTGCCAGGGAGCCGAAGGCAAAGCAAGGGTCACTGGGCCCAGGACCACTGACCTCTCAGCAATTTCTCATCACTCGCCTGACGATTTCTGCTTCCCAGCTGCTCCTGTTCAGCTCTAAGCCCTAAAGGAAAATGCTTCAGTGGACAGTGTGAAAGGACCCCACTCTGGCTTTTCTCAGAGAAAGCTTGTTCCTTCTATCTCTTCCTGTCTCAAGATTGTTAAAGCAATTCTGCTTCCAGGTGGCCTTTCTTTATTGAAGGCTTCAGGGTATACTCTGCATTCCTAGGGTTACCTGGAAAAGACAACAGGTAATAATTAGGCACCATTGCAAAAATAAGAGCCAAAAATTCATGGAAGCTATTATTACGTTATCCTCAGTGTTAAAGAGGCACTTTTATAAACTGCATTTTTCGTTATCACTGATAACTTCAGCTTGTAGTTTCTAAGATGGAGAACTTCTTATTAAATTGCCAAGTTGAAAAAATTGAGTATTGATGAAGCTCAATGATCAATTATCTATTTTTTCCACTTTTGACATATCCTGGTGATATCATTTTCAGTATTTTCCTGTGATCTCAAGCCAATGCAAACTTTTTATTTTTTATTTTTATTTTTTATTTTTATTTTTTGCCATTGCTGAACAGACCAACCTATTCTTGTTTAATCTGAAAACCTCTCTTTACTTTCATGATCATGGTGGTATTGAACAAGCAGAACTGATTCTTCATAGAAATAGAAGCTTTCCTTAGTTTCATTCTTCTTGCCAATGACATCTCTTCTTCTGTACTAGCTATCAGTACTGCTAAAATTGTAAATACTGGCTGCTAGCATGATGCTTGCAAACATTCCTTTTCTTTCAGTGTCAATAACTGAACAAAGTCAAGCACATTGAGGGCTCCACAAGAGACTCTGGTTAGTCATCCACAAGCAAAAGATGGGATTTCAGCTTCCCATTCATGTATCCTCTCTACTCTCTGATGCCTCATGACATTATGGAGTCCAATCATTTATATTTATATTCTCTATCTTCTCATAAGAATTTAGATACTCTAGAAGTAGTACTCTCCAATTCTATTAATTGAAAACTTCTTCAAGGGCACAGAAACACTCTAGCTTGATCAATGGATGCCACTTTTATCTGAGAATTTTAATAATCACAGGTCAATTACATTGGTTCATGTAATTTTCTGAATCTGATTATTTACCATTCAGATATCTATTTTCTTCACAATGGCTGTTGCTTAAAAAACATCCAACCCGGTACAGGAAATCATTTCTAACAGTAACTTCAACACATTTCCCACACCATAGACGTTCATCTTCTCACACCAATTAAAAAATACATTTGCACTAAAGTGAGATTCCCATGCCAAGTGTGATATGTCAAATAAAGATGCTTTTCTCTCTCAAAAAATGAAACATTGTCTTAGTTAGGGTTTCCATTGCTGTGAAGCATGAACAAGGCTACTCTTATAAGGACAACATTTAACTGGGACTGGGTTACAGACTCAGAGGTTCAGTCCATTATCATCAAGGTGAGAACATGGCAGCTTCCAGGCAGACATGGAGCTGAGGCTTCTACATCTTTTTTCTGAAGGCAGCTAGAAGACTTGCTTCCAGGCAGCTAGGATGAGGTTCTTAAAGGCGACACCCACGGTGACACACTTCCTCCAACAAGACCACACCTACCCCAAAAAGGCCACACCTCCAAATAGTACCACTCCCGAGGTCAAGCATACTGAAACCACCACAAGCATTTTCATAACCCTCGGTGATACTGCTTCAAGAATTATTTTATATTTCTTTCCCTTTTCCACCTGGGTGCAAGAGTACCTAAGAGCTTATTAGGCATTTAAACATAGGAGTTTCATAGGAGGCTTATACTATCTTATATATGCTTATATACCAGAATGCCTATATTATATTCTAAGAGATCCATTTTTTTAATGCTGGTTTATTTGATTTCTTTAATTAGCTTCCTTTTTTAGAGTAGATTTATGTTTATCTAGTTGTATTTCAAGAGAACTCTAATCTTTATCCTGTACAAACTTGGCTACTAGGTATATCCACTATGAATAAGTCATTTGAAACTTAATTCTTTCTCAGAAATAGTCACGATCATTCTGAAAACTAACAAAATAATAAACACAGAAGTGAGATGTTTACTTCTATTGTAAGAGTTCTGTCATGCCTACAATGAAACTAATACTGCCTAAGATTTTCAAGTTTACGTATCTGCATGGTGACTCATATGTAGGAGGAAATTGGCCCTCATCAAACAAGTATGGGTTCCAAGATTTTCCTTCCCAACACTGCTACCAACTCTCTGGATATGTGTTTTGTTAAGCAAAATAGCTGATTATGAGAAAAAAAGTAGGATGATTCCTCCAAAGATTTATATACATGTAATGTCTGTATTAAAGACACAAAAGAAAAGGAACTAACAATTTAAATACATGTAATGTCTGCATTAATGATAGAAAAGAAAAGTAACCAAAATGTGAAAGCTGCCAGTTAGGGAACTGCAAGTCATTTAAAAGAGCACCATACACACACACACACACACACACACACACACACACACACACACACACACACACACACTCATACACACACACAGTGTCTATGCAGTCCTGCTGGGAAAACAAAATTCACAGAAGTGGACTTCAAGGTCACCAAGGACTGGCTTAAAAGCCCATGATATCTGGGTAGCTGATGAGTTTGTTCCATATGCTGGATCTCCTGAAACATGAATGTTGTGCATAGATACCAAATTGCCAGAAGCAAGAAGGTGTTCCATTGTGTACATTTAGATATTTTGAAAAGGAAGGTGATTTAATATCTGTCAGGATGTAGAGAGTTCCTAGATCATCATTTTCATGCAAGAAAGAGCCAAGTCTATATCAAAGTGGCAAGCAAATAGCCAAGGATGGGAGGAGATATGAAGACTCTGTAAGAAGTATGAGCTTTGATGCCTTCAAAGCCAAATTAAACAAACGGGAGTCAAAACATGGATTTAATACTTTAACAGAGAATTTAATATCGGTGACTGGATCTTAAAACTATAGATATGTATTTCTTAGAACTCTGAAACTGGTATGTCTAAAAACAAACAAGCTGCTTTCAACATGTAGAGAGAACTGTTTCCTCAACTACGCATGGTTTTCTTATATTTTCCTAGTTAAAGCCTAGCCTTTAACTGCTGATCCATTTCTCCATCCCATACCTGGTTTTCTTATGAAATGCAAAAGGGAGGTTTCTGGAGAAGTTTAATAATTTCATCAATTCAATCCAGGAAAACTATGTTCATGAACTAATCCTTTCAAAATTGTCCCACCTCCTCACATTGGTGACTAGACTGCAGTGTATAGATTCTGGGAAGACACAAACACTAAAACTATATAAAAAAAATCATGCGGATATTTGGAATATGTTCAAACATGCTTTGTCTTAATTCTTATACTTCATAGCCAGTACATTTATAAGTTTTAGAGAAATTCTTTCCAGAAGAATAAATACCTTCTGGCAAAATATATTTATTCACAGGGGAAAAAGCAGCCAATTAACTCAATACTACTTTTCAGAATAAAAAAACAAACAAAAAATACCCTTAAACTTCAGAATAGGGTCATAATTATTGCTTTACAGTTCAATTTTATTTTTATTTGAAAGTGCATAAAGATTGCTGTGCTTAATGCTTCTACCTTATAAGGAACTGTGAATTTTTTTCAGTTGCTGTCACTTGTCTACTGATGTATAGATAAATTTTACAGTACCATAAATTCCAGAATATAAACTCAATAAAGGGGTAGAGGGTGTGCCCTCTGAGAACATCTGTCTTCTAATCTACATTGTTTCTATATCACAAAGGAGACTGTTTAGCCTTTATTTTAAACAATACTAATATTTTGACACAAATCTTTGGCTTATAGTACAAAGAATTCCGCTGGCTGTGCATAAGGAAAATCTGTAGAGTCTAGATTTCCAATTATAAAATTAAAAAAACTGGATTTCTTTTGGCTGTAGCTCTTCACTCAGCCAACTGTGAGTTCAAAATCCCTTTGTTACTATCACTTCAACAAAACCTGAAAATATGCTTTCTGGGGTGTTCCTACAGTCACAAAATCAAAGGATATTTCTCTGTCATTTACACTCCAAACTATCCTCAAGCAAAGAATTAGAGGTCATCAAATGTACAATAAGTGTGTCATTCAATAAAAATGCAAAGACTTTGCATTAAAATATGTATACCCATTGTCTCTGCATTAAGTAGAAAAATCTTCAAATGATTATAAATTTTACCTGCACTATAAAGTAAGCATTTGAAACTAAACTCCTGATCCCATTCATAAAAAAAGCAGCCTTTTGTTTAATAAACTGTCATATAAAGTTAAATGAGTAAAGTATATTTACAGCAGGGAGAGTAAATAAAACATGAAACCCATGGAATATTAAACAAACAGTACTATAGGAGAAATATAAAAAATATATTTATGGAAAAATATGAAATTGTGGGAAGAAGGAACTGAGGAAATCTTTTGATAATTTAATGATGGATTTGCAAGAAAGAGCAATAAATATGAAGTAGGAATCAAATCCTTGAATTCCGTAAGGGGAGGTTCTGAAACTAATGTCCTGTTCCCCCATTGGTTCTTGATTTGTCAGTAAAGAAGGCCATGGGCCAATTGCTGGGAGAAAGGTACAGATGGAACTTCTTGGGAGTCCCAGAGGGAAAGAGGAGAAGAGCAAGGAAGAAGAAAGGGACTTTTCTGCCATACTTTGGAATGAGAAGAATGCATCAACAATGTAGGTCTTCGGGAGAGCTGCAACCTGTGGCCTGGCCTCCAAGGTGGGTGGCCAAGGATGTTTGGTAGGGGCTAGGTGGGACTACCTACTATGTTTAGGACAGTTGGAGAGACAGAGATAATAAATTAGTAGGGGTATGCTTTTCGAGGTGGAAGATAGTAAAGCCCAGCAATTGTGCCTAGAAGGCAAATTGTAAAGGTACAAACTTTTATTTTTTTTCTAAATTATGTTTCACAACTCTCTTCTTTCTAATACATATTGTAGAAAAATACGGGCAAATGATTTTCCTCACTGGGGCTGTTTGCTCCTATACTGAGTAGCTCTATGCTGCTAGGATTAGTGTTTTCCCTCATGTTTTCGTTTTTGTTTTTTTTTTTTTAATTTTTATTTTTTGATACTTTATTTACATTTCCAATGTTTCTCCCTTTCTAGGTCTCCTCTTGGGAAATCCCCTATCCCCTCCCCCTCCCTGCCTCTATGAGTATATTCAACCTCCTACCCACCTTTCCACCCACTCCTGTATTCCCACCTTGACATTCCCCTTTACTGGGGCCTCTAACACCCTCAGGCCCAAGGGCCTCTCCTCCCCGTGATGGCCCAGATGTCCCTCATCAGAGGAATGGATACAGAAAATGTGGTACATTTACACAGTGGAGTACTACTCAGCTATTTAAAAACAATGATTTAATGAAATTTGCAGGCAAATGGATGAAACTTGAAAATATCATCCTGAGCGAGGTAACTCAGTCACAAAAGAACGAACATGGTATGTACTCACTGATAAGTGGATATTAGCCCAAAAGGTCAAAATACCCAAGTTTTACTTTACAGTTACTGCTGTACTGAGAGTGAGGTCCCAGATGGAGGAGTGGGAGAAGGGTCTGAAGGAGCTGAGGGAGTTTGCAGCCCCATGGAGGGAGCGACAGTTTCAACTGGCCTGCCCTTCCCCTCCCCATCCTCCTGGAGGCTGGACCACCAACCAAAGAATACACATCGAGGGACCCATGGTTTGGACCACACATGTGTCAGAGGAATGCCTTGTTGGCCATCACATACAAACTTTGTGTATGTTTTTTATCCACGGATACAAGGATCTCGGGTGGCAGCTGGTAGTGCAACTATCTCCTGGAGCAAAGGCAAGTAAACAAAAAGGAAGCTGGGAGGGGCTGGTACCCCAGGCAAAGGCAGTAGCATTTTAAAACTACATGCACCAGAATGCTTTCTAGAAAATATCATTACTTTTTAAAAAATGAAGTTTAAAATATGCAAAAAATGTAATAATGAATTTTACTGCTTTAACAATTATTTAGCAATTCATGATAATATTAAAGACATTAATTACGCTAGTGAGACATGCCCACACTTGATTTAAGATTCTACTTACACAAAGTTATGAATTAGTAAAACATTAACACATTAACAGCAGCCACTGTTTGTGTTTTCAACAGCATTCTTTTATGTTTTACTTCCTTATCTTACAGTTTTCATCATATCTTCACAATTACATTTTTGGTCAAAGGATACATGAAATCTTGAACACAATGTAGCTATGAAATATATACAAAATAACCTACATGATGGGTTTAAATAAAACTGTGAGCAATTAGGCTTGGTGGAATCCTGACTTTCATTCTTTTGTGGTTTAATGTTGGCCAGTCATAGAAACTTGTTGAAAAATTGCTTTAAAAAATGCATATTCATAACAAAAATAATTAATCATTAGAAACTAGTAAAAACTAGTAAACTATTTTACACCTAACTCTGTTTTAGTCAGCATGTCTGCCTATGACGCATACTTGCTAACACATCCTTTAATATCCTTAGTATTTCTATTGTATGCACATCAATCCTTTGCTTAAAAAATATTCAACAACAGCCAGGCAGTGGTGGCGCACGCCTTTAATCCCAGCACTTGGGAGGCAGAGGCAGGCGGATGTCTGAGTTAGAGGCCAGCCTGGTCTACAGAGTGAGTTCCAGGACAGCTAGGGCTACACAGAGAAACCCTGGCTCGAAAAACCAAAAAATAAATAAATAAATAAATAAATAAATAAATAAATAAATAAATAAAATAATAGCAAAATAATCTCCTGAGTGATCTGTTTATAAAAAGATAAAGAGATAAAAGATATGTTCTAGGGGGGTATAGTGAGATATGGGTGAAGGGGGTGTCTCAGCGGGCCCATGCCTACGCATCCCTTCCCCCTAAGGGACACGAGGGTATAGTATAGACTAGAGTTTATTCAGGGCATGGGAGGAAAGATAAAAGGGTAGTAGAGGCAGAGAAAGGCAGAGAGAGGGAGAGACTAGAGAAGTAGAGGCCGGCCATGACTACATGGAGAGAGGAGGGAAGGGAATAGGGAGAGATAGGAAGCAAGAATGCAAGAGGCAAGAGAATAAGAGACAAGAGAGCAATAGAACAAGAGAGAGAGAAGGGGGCAAGCAGCCCCTTTTATAGTGGGCCAGGCCTACCTGGCTGTTGCCAGGTAACTGTGAGGAGGAGTTTAGACAGAATGCTAACACTGAGGATGTAGAGGAATGTTAAGCAACACAACTGTTCTGGAAAGGGTTCCCATCGAAAGACTTTCTAGATCAGTGAGATCTGGCTGGAAGGCAAACATGCCACACACCTTTAATCTCTCTGGCTGGAATACAGACCTGACCCTAGTACACACTTTTAATTCCAAACAATGTAGATTGAGTTAGTTTGTAGAAGGAATCAGCCAAGTTTGAAAGTGATGTCTAATTGAAGAACAGACAAAGTGATGAATCAGAGAAAGATTTAGCAGAATCTTTCTGGGTTTTAGCCTGATAGAACTAGTGACAGAAGTAGAAGCACCAGTTTGTTCTTTCTGTTCCTCATCGTTCTTCCTCAATCTATTCATCTTTTTTTCAATAAGCCAAGGCCAGCTGAGAATTCAAGAAACAATCTACAGGTCATCAAGAGAACCATCACCAGTCACAGACCTATTTCTCAACTATAGTAATTAATCAGAAGTTGTGGTAATAATCATATAACCTTTAAAACATTCAGTATGGATATCAGTGAGTTCTGGGTAGCCAGATCTACAGTCTTTCCAGACATATTTCCTTTCCCGCAAAGATGTCATACAAGATAGAAATAGAGTAATATTTTAGAAAACATAATCTGTAATATGCTTCTATTTCATTATTCCTTAAGATTTATTTTGCTTATGTGTATGTGTTGTACATGTGTGTATGTGTATTCATGTGAGGGAACATGTGTGTGCACCTCTGGACAGAGATGACATTTAGTGTCTTCTTCATTCCCCATCTATACATTGAAGCAAGATTGCACTGTGGCTTCACTGTCTCTGACGCCCATGTTTTAGGATTATAGGTAGGCCACCAAACTCATATAGTGTTTCCATGGATCGGGATGGATGTCCAAACTTTAGTCCTTACCCATTAAGTCATGTTGTCAGCATTTTTTTTTTCACTTTCGTTCTTAAATAATAAATCAAATTTTAGAAATCTTTATAGGTACAACAGTATGTGTAGAAATTATATGAGGAAAATGAGGAATTTTTAAAAAATAAAAACAAATAAAATAAAACAGAAAAAGGAAGAATTCTTGAATGCATAAGAATCTGCAGCTGATCTTGGTGTGACTCTAACCAAGCAAGTGAAAGATCTGTATGACAAGAACTTCAAGTCTCTGAAGAAAGAAATTGAAGAAGACCTCAGAAGGTGGAAAGATCTGCCATGCTCATGGATTGGAAGGATTAATATAGTAAAAATGGCCA
>CM052700.1:134552572-134588834 GCA_028551405.1 Uromys caudimaculatus
GGGGAGGGGGAGGGGACACGGGGTTTCTAAAGAAAAGGGGAATCATCGGAAATGTAAATAAAATATCAAAAAAAAAAATAAATAAATAAAAAAAAAAAGAATCTGCAGCTGTGGGTGATCACACTCATATAATGTTAATTACAAGTGACATTCACTTTTAGAAACTTTGTAGAACTTGATATTTATTAATCTATTATTTAATACTTTGCAATAATACTTCACAAATAAATTTCATGTATCTTTACACTCCATATTTATCATCACCACTACCCCTGAAAAACACAAGTCATCAACTATCCTAATTAGCTCTTCTCAATAGCTTAGATAAACATACTATGATCAAAAGCACTGGGGAGAAGAAGGGAACTCTGAGGGATCAGGGGCAGAAGGCAGAGCAGCCTAATAGAGGCTTCTAGAAGCATGGTCAAGCTGAGCAAATCATGGAGGGCTGGTGGTCTTCAAGGTACCATGTTATTTTATGAATCATCCTTTCACATTAGGGAGGGGTGGAGAGCCTTGTTGTTTGTCTAGCAAGTGGTGATCATGTAAAGAGGAATTTATTTGCTTTACAGTTCCAGTAGGAGAGAGTACATCATGACAAGGAGCCATGGCAGCAGAGCCAAATATGGGTACAAGAGCCAGAGACTTAAAACTTACATCTTCAAGCTGAAGCAAAAAGTAGAGGATATGAATTAAAATACTTAACGAATTAAACGAATTAAACGAATGTCCATCCATTCTGCTAATATGTATAAGAAAATAAATGAAAAGATAGTTCTTCCCACTCTTGCACTCATGGAGGAGTATAGCACTGATGCATGAAAGACATGCTAGAAGAATAGCAACAACTATCATAAAAGTAGGTGCAGAGAACATGGAAAGCTAATATTATGGAGAATATTGAAGAAAACCTAAAGGGAGCATGACATTAAAGGAACTATAATTATTATCCAGGTCAACAAAGGACAGATAGATTAAAACACTCATGCTCAGTCTACAGTTTCCAATACTGTGATAGATGAGGTCTTCTTTCTGTATGAGAATAGAGAATACAGATACACAGACACAAACTAGTTATCTTGACATGCCCATATTTTCACTTACACTCTGTTTTATCTCTATAATAACATTCATATTTATATAAAGTATTCATTCATGTAAATTCATTGCCATCTAACAGATATTGAAAACCAATTAACTTTACATTGCATGTCCAATCACACCACAAAATTCACTTTCTCTCTTTCCACATTTGCATCGTCCCCCAGTAGACTGTACCAATATGTGCACACATCCTGTGTTCTGAATTGCCTTAAATACTTAGCACTGAGTTGTTCAGATAGAAGAAGGAATGGAAAGGAGAGGAGAGAAAAGGAAAGGAATAGGGAGGAAAAGAAAGGAGAAGGGAGTAAATGAAAGGAGAGAAATGTATCTGTGAGTATATACTCCTTTAAATATGAAATTTGTTCACATTTACTAGTATATAATAATTTTTTAAGTTAAAAGTTCATAAACAAAACCTACTTTAAATTATTTAAATAATCATACCCCACTTTATGATTGTACATTAGTGTTTTGTTCAATCCTATTTGGGATTAGATGACTGCTAGGTTTCCATTTTACAACTATATAACTTTATAGCTGTAGGTTTTGGTTTTCTGAGGTAGAACACTCTTAAAGAAAAATCCCTGAACCTCTGTCTCTCTCAGTCATTTTGCCTGTTCTTCTACTGTGTTCCCTAAGCCTTTGTTTCAGGGATTAAAATGTAGATATATCTTTGAAAATGGGCTCCAAACTTTGCTTGTGACTTTCTGCAATGGTTGACATCAACTGCAGAGGGAAATTTCCTTTATAAGAGGTAAGGGCAAGGGAAAACTATATAATTAAAGTATAATCCAAAATTAATGAAACTTAAAAATTCTTGATTCAGTCACAGTGATATATTCCAGCATGTAGATGGTAGACAGAGGTCGATGGGTTCAAAGCCAGCCCGGTCTATAAAGTGGGTTTATGCCAACTAAAGCTACAGTGCTACCCATCTCAAGAAGAAATTAAACTTAATTAAAACATCATCCTGTGTGGTGGATTCCAATTTATTCAATGTTTAACATTTAATGTTTTTCTAAAATACTATTCTCTTAATTTTTCTACATTTCTTTAACAAGTCTTTATTAGTGTGTTTTTAATGCTCAAAGGTCAAATTTTGTTTTCTTTAAATAAAAAGCAATTCAACACCTTAGTCATCTGTCTCCATAAGCATATGTCTCATCCTTTCTTATTTATAATCATCCATAAAGCACCTGGAAAAACATCTTTGGACATGCTCACTTCACCCTCTCACCGAGGGTGGAAGAAGTTGTGGAAAAACACTAAAATTTAGCGCAAAGCAAATCTCTTGAATTTGACCTTTCACATAAGAAAATTCAAGAAAGTAATAATGCTAGAAATTTTATCTTTGAGTAGATTAAAAGGTTTTGTTCAAGAAATTGTGGAATGTGCGAGTTTAAGCTGATGGAACACAGTGAATCCTTTTGGCACTTACATTTAAACCAAGGGAATTAAAAATGCTGTGTCCTAATTTTAAGCATGACATTTTCCAATTTCTAGTAAAGTATTACATTACTACTTAGTTCAATTCAAAACATATTGGATCAGATTGAATACATCTGTTTCTACGTTTACTTTATGTGATCAAGAAGATTGATTTGAAATGTGTAATGATTATTAAATAGTATCGTGACTGGTGCTTACAGATACATTGTCACATTTTAATATTTCTTGTAGTTACAGAAATATTCAAAACCAAAAGACACATTATTCCACATTTAATCCCTACCAATTGTCTTAGGTGTTTGTTTCATCAACAGTAAGAGCAATGACAAGAGGGTTAAAAGTGCTGTAGTCAGTTGCAGACTGAAAACAACATCATGAAAAACAGCTCTGTCTTACCTGTTCAGCTCTACAACACTGAACTGCCAGAAAAGAACAGGATAGTACCAGTATTGTTGACTTTCTTATTTCTTTCCAAAAGTAAAAATTGCTCAAAAATAATTCTTAGCATTTAAAGAATTATTTTCTCTAATATAAGCAAATACATTGATTTGGATTCTTAATTAAATCATTATTTTTTCTTATTGTTAGATAATGATAAAATAATTTTTGCAAACATTTCTATATTTCAGTGGGGTACAAACATGGCATTTTCTGGTTAGATTTTGGTGTATCTTACTACCAAACAACAACAACAACAACAAAATGAGATCTCCTTGTTGAATTTTTTCCACAGCAGTAACATGTTAGTTTGTCCATAATATTGCAGTTGAGGTTCAGTAAGCTTTAAAGTCACCTTGACTGACATCCACAAAGGATGCAAAGCTCTTTTCAACTTCCCTTTCCTTCTGCTTGATGAAAATGCATTACAGGTGTCCCGCCAATTCAGCTCTGGAGCAACAGTACCTATGCAGAGTAGATGAGAACGAACTCCATTCAGTGCTGCCATTTCTATAATGCTTATATAGTATCCTGCTGGGAGTTTAGTATTCCTTCTGACTGAGAAATATACACAATCATGTTCCTCATTTATTCCTTGCAGCATTAATGAGTTGAAGATGCAAACATGTGTACTCAGTGAGATGCAACTGTATCAATGTGAGATCTAGCCCAATGTAACTGTTAGCTTTGTTAACCTGCAATGTAATTTTACAGCAAAACCAAACCAAACCAAACCAAACCAAAAGCATCTTTCATAAAAATGGTGAAAAACTTTGTTCATGTGGCCTTACAGCAGGGATGGATAGTTGTCTACTAAAAGACGTCTTTTTTCCATTTACACTGTAGTGGGATCATGCTAAAGTGCATTCCACTTCATCATATCTTTAGCTAGCCTGTCCGAAAGCAACACAAGCAGAGTAGATGTGTGCTATTTATGGGCCAAGAAGCATTTAAGGAGGGTGGGGCATAACCACTATGCTTCCATTCCACCAACTGGATGCCTTGAGATATAAGCTTGACCAGGTGTTGAAGGAGCCACGAGAAAAGATTGATGCTTCAAGTATCCAAGAAACAGGAGGTTTCTCATGGATCTCAAACAATGGTACCAGACTGATGTTGGCAGAAATTAATAATATTAAGGTAAAGAAACTTCCTGATTATTTAAAAATTATTGTTAATATAGGTAATCAATGACCCATGGCACAGGAAAGGATACGTGAAGCACAGAGACAAAAAATTAATGAAAACAATGTCCTTGATTTTTTTCCCTAATCTGTCAATAAAATGATCCATTAAACAATGTCCTCGTGGGTAATGAATGAGATGTTGATACATGTGTACTTATATTACACTTCCATCATTGTTATTTTAGGCAAATTCTCTGTTATTTGGATAACTAGATGTTTTTCCTTTGAGAAAAAAGAAAAGAACCAATAATACCTATCATACTAACCCTGTGGTTCCTGTCATAGCCCTCCCATTCCATATTTCCGCTAACACAATCTGCAATGTTTTCTAAGTCCCAATGTGAACTAGGATTTGTCCAAAGGGGGGGGGGGGGAATGTGCTCTGGAGAAAACACACAAGCTGTGAGTTTTCCACCAGGATTTTAGGGGTTTTCCCTAATGCCTGCAGGTACTGGGAAGAGTTATTTAAGTTCTCTGGTCAGGTGTTATATCTATAAAATAAAAATAAGGGTGAAATACTTCCTTTGTTCAGCAGTTCTGTAGACTGACTGTGGTTAGTGTGCTTTTGGTGGAAATGGAAAGCATAAAAACAGTGAACTTCTAAGTGAAATACATAGTTTTCTTCACAAGGTGTTATCAATAATTTGAGCAGAACATATTTGATACATAAATAACTTTTAGGCAACTATGACATTTTACTATCCTTTCGTTATGTATCATTGTAAGACAAGAACACTTACCCTCAATGTGGGGCTAAGAGATCAGAAGTGCAGATTTATATGAGCCATAGTCCCAGCCAGGGTCACATTCCTTGCTGCTGCTGAACTAACAGAGAACGTCTCCATCAGAGACTGAAGCACAGAACACCATCCCTCTGTGAACTCGACAAGGGCAGTGCTTTCACAGTGCTGAGCCCTCAGTGAAAAGAAGAGCTTCACAGGTGTAGAAAGCCAATCACTTCTGTCTGTGCTTTTACAATGGCTTGTATACTCCACCCAGAAAAAACTCAATACATCTTTTAAACAAATCTCATAAGAAAGAAAACTGAAGAAATAACAAAAAAAGCATGTGCTTTTATAGTCATATATTTTAAAATACTTATTAAAATTGATTAGAATGATTAGTTTTCTATTACCAGATTTTTACCTTATAATTTTTTTCTCATTAAGGTATTTTAAAAGAATTTTATTTAAATAAAACCTCACATTACTGTCAAAAGCATAAATGCACTAAGGCATTCAGAACCTTAGAAGACGAGATTGGTAGGAAGAAAATAAGTTTCAAAGCAGTAAAGACCTTTAGAAATTTTTACAATCTTGGTGTATACTCCAAAATATTTGGATTAGTAATGTATACATTTCCAGAGCAAGCAGCTATATCTGGTGAGAAATTCATCAATCTTTTTAATTTTACTTAAATTTTTAGCATAATGTGTCACATGCAAAGATTATTATTCTTGCTTGGGTGTTTTGCCATAAAAAAAAGATTTTATTGCTAGTAACCTGCACATGAATTTATATGGCATCAAATAATCTAGCTTAGAGTCATGTAGTTGTAGACTTTTGTTGATTTAGCCTTATCCCACTTCTTTTGTATAAAGATAAACATAATATTATTTAACATTTTGAGTCAGACATTCTATGAGCAAGTAACCTCTTCATGTGAATAAATATCACATACTTTCCAATGTATTTTATACTTACTTGAATTAATCAGTATCATAACCATGGCCACTGGTAAACAGCAAATGAAAACATCTTGACAATTATGTCTAATAACACAACAGTTCAGGAACACAGGATTTTATGTCAGAATTTGTAGATAATCCTGATCATTATGTGACTGATAGCATTTTCTCGAATATTGCTTTTCTCAGTTGTAGGGTTTGAGTAAATTTAGCCTTTAAAATATGTGGTTTCTTCAAACAGTGTTGTATTATTTCAATTTCTGTTTCCTGTTTACTTCTGCATTTTTATTAGCAAGTTAACCATCTTCTCTACTGAGTGGCACTTATGTTTCCTTTCCTAACACAGGTCTCGTCTGTTCCAAATGAAATTGCCTAGTATGATAACAGGTAACCTATACAAAGACTCAGACTCTCTTCCCTAATGACTCAATAGTATACATGCTGGTTTGTCTCTTTCTGTGCTGGGGTCATGACATTGGAACATATTTCTGCCTGAGACCATCTGAGGCCAAGGCCTCTGCTCTCCCTCATCACTTTTACACCTGACCCTGACCTTTATTCACAAAAAGAACTTTAGTTTGCCGCCTGACTTCTTCATTACCCTGGCCTACTTTTCTCTTGAGTTCCTTGGCCTGTGGCCTGTGTAACATACTTCTCTATAGTTGGGTCCTGGCCTTTCTGACCTGAACCAAATGATTGTAGCATGACCTTAAAAAAATCATGTTGGATCAAAGAAGAAAAAAGACCTCCTTCTACTCTTTGAAAAACCATTTTTAAAATTGTCTTTCCAAAATGCTTATCTTCCTTTTTTTTTTTTTTTTTTTGTATTTTTTATTTATTTATTTATTTATTTATTTTTTGATATTTTATTTACATTTCCGATGATTCCCCTTTTCTTTTAGACAGGAATGGAAAGAGAAATACGATTGTGTCAATTTTATAAGGAATAAATAGAGTCAATAATTTCCCAAAATTACATATGAAGTTAGAAAGATACAAAATGCAGATAGTAATCTCTGGCATTTTTTAATTTAGAAGATATTATTTTCATTCTCCCAATAATTATATTATGAAAATTAGCTGCTCAGAAATTGTGAGTCAAAATAGGGAGAGACACAATGCCATTGAAGAAAATAGATTCTTTTTTAGGGGGAGGGATATAGTCAAATAAAATATTGACAGTTTGAACATAAAGGTTGGAATATAACATTGTTCAGAGAGAAAAAATTATAAACACTAAAATACCTTTCTGCATTTTGATAGAAATGTTTCAAGGCTGATTGTTTACATAGGCCAAGAAGACAGTGCCAGTGAAAGAATGAACTGTTTAGGTACACCGCCATAGCATATGGTACCCAGACCTGACTCAAAGGAGGACAAAATGTCAGTTGTTAATATAAAGAATACAGTGTCTGAAAAAATGTGGTGAAACAAAGTTTATTATCTATATTGAAGCCAAGGAAGACATATTTTCAAGTGGAGAACTTTTTGACAGTTTGTTAAAGAAATATGAAAATCATACTTTAGACTAAGAAGTTAAGTTTTTACCAAGAAAACTGAATTGATATTTATTACAATATTCTATGAGCATTAATGTGGTGGGGATTTAAACATATCCCTGCATAAGTCTGAATAGTATATAATTCAAACCACTTCACAAGATTTTTATTGATTTTCTTTAAGTTTTTATTTGAAATCATTAGAGCTCATTGTTAGGTGAAGTTCAAAATATTTTGTCATAGAATTATGAAAGTTTCTATTATGATTATCTCTCCATTGATGATCATATTCTACAACCACACATATAACTTAAGGAATTCTATAGCATATAGCATAGCTCATCTCTTTATGAACTTATGTGGGTATATGTACTTTGATTCTGTATATTATTACTAGAGATAATGTGTAAAAGTTGACACTCTATTTAACTAATTTTATTAGCCATATGACATCTGTGAAACAAAATTAGATATACATATTATATCTATGCATATATGTGTGTGTATATACAGATATAAGTGTAACTAAATAGACATAGTTACTATGACAGCAGACAACTGTAGAATTATTGATATATTTCAGAATTATTGATATATTTTGTCTATGAATGAACTAAAATATCTTATTTTTACATGAATGGACTAACATGGCAGAATTAATAAAGTATTTGCAATAGAAGCATAAATAAAACACACCAGAATCTTCCAGTCTGAGCTTCTGGCCCCAAAGTATGCTTTTATTGTGTGTATATGTACCATCGTTCACAAGCTACACTCACTCTATCTAGAAACAGCCGTGATCAACTCTTTGCTCTGAAACAATTCATCATACCATCCTAGGTATGTATAGAACATGAACTTTAACATGTTCTTAACAAGTTTAATGTGTAATATCCCTCGTTTGCTATCACCCAGATTGAGAACACAGGAAAACTTCTATTTAAGTGTTCTAAAGAAGAGGTTGCTCAGTGTTTAAGAACACTTGCTACTCTTTCAGAGAAAAGGATTTCAGTTACCAACAACCATCCTGTGGGGCTCTCAATCACCTCTATCTCCAGCTCCAGTGGTTTTTCTGGTCTTGACAGGCAACTTCACACATGTGCATGTATGTGCATGCAAGCACATGTCCCCGCCCCCAGACTCAATAATAAAATAAATCTTTTTACAAGGAGTTCTACGGAGAACCTTGCTTCCAAATTAAAATGAGAAGATATTCGAAAGAGTCTATAGACTATTCTAGAGTCTATATCTTTTGTTTTGCAACCTCAAATGTATAATAGAATCACTTAAAGAATACATTAAATTTATCATGAGCCTAGCCAGGACTTAAAAAATAGATGTTTACCATGGTTGGGGACTGGGTATTCTTTTGGTTGATAAAAGTTGCTCTAAAAATTTCCTTAATTTAATTCTTAATTTTTGTAGAAACATATAACTCTGACATAATAATTTCAAAGTAAGTCAGCAACCCTAACTTGCTTATAAATGCAATTATGTTGTTCCAGATTTACACAGTTTAATATTTATGTGAAACAAATGGATGATTTAATCAATTATTTCATCCTAAATCTATAATTGAAGTTCATAGTGCTAATATTAAAAACAGAGAAACACACTCTAAAGAAGGAGAGCTGCCCTATCATCTCCAAAATAGAAGCTGTGAACTGCACTTTCCCCAGTAAAACCAATGAAAACAGCATATCAAAAACTCATCTGAAAATATTCAAAATACGCCAGCCTATTTGCACTAAAGTCAGCTCAATCATTTGTGACATTCTTTCACAAAAATGTTTCACTGAAACGTAAAATTGATAATTATATTATTTCTAATATATAAATATTTTTCAGTTTCCTTTCTTAAATACTGTAGAATATGTATATTTCTTATAGTTATCTACAAGTAACTTTGATTGACCAGATGTAATTGTCATCTCAAAAATTTATTGCTGAATAAGCTCACCCTTTCTATCTCTTTCTGAACTCTTATCTGGCTGATTCAACTCAGCTGTTCTGGCTCAAACTGCTCTCTAAGCTGACTGATTCAATTCCGCTTCTCTTGACTTCTCACTGAATTGTTCTGGTGGGCTTCAAAACAACTCTGGAAATTTTTTCTAATCTTCTAGCTCCTTTTTATTCTATGGCTTCACCTGCCTCTGCTGACCTACAGTGCAGGAATGAACTAAACTCAAGAATGAACTCAACTGAACTCTACTGCCCTGCCTGAACTCAAATGAAATACACTCTCTTTCCTGTGTTGATCTCATGAGAGCTGGGTATATCTTATGTCTAACTCATTCCGTCAAATCTTTCTCTGATTCATCACCTTCTCTGTTGCTCAGTTAAATACCACTTTTATACATGGCTGCTTTCTTCTACAGACAAATCTTGATTTCATTGTTAGAGATTGAAGAAATATACTAATAGTGTGTCTGTATTGCTCTAATCCTGATGGATTAAAGGTATGCCATCCTAACTAGATAACACAGACCTCGATGGTTTTTGGGATGTGATCCCTTGCCAGAGCAACCATATTGCTAGATTAAAATTTCTCTACATAACTATAGTTGTATGCACTGAAAGATAGTCAGATAAATGCTACTAAAGTAGATGCTCAGCCAAAAATTTCTGGAGACAGTGCAGCTACTTCTGGTTTGCTGTTCTATTTGCTTTCTTATATTTTCTTTTTATTGGCTTGTTTTGGCCAAAGTGTTATTATATACCTTGCACTGGCATCCTACCATCACCTTCTAGCTTATAGGACTATAGGCATGCATAATTACCACACCTGGACAACTAAGATAACTTTTTTGTTTTTTGTTTTGTTTTTTAATTTTCTTCTTAAGTTCGCTATCCTTATTTATTTAAATTCAATGAATATGGAATTATTGAATAGCTTTTATTATGTATGAACAACATGATTTTAGGAAATCACACTGAGATGGTATGGCTCAGATACACAGCCATGAATTGATGTAATTTACTCTTTTGTAGACAAATCTTCAAATTGCCAAGTGTTTTTTTTTTTCTTTTTTAAACTAATGCTGTGAGTACTGCACCTGATACCCATAATAGTGAAATCAAGGTATAGTTGTAGTAAATGTAAACCAAAGGCTTACATTCTTTGTTGTAGACTAATGCTAAGAATTCATCAAAACCAGTTACAACTTCCATGCGTTAATGAGGAAATACCTATCTTTGCTTGACAGACATAAACGTTATCATGAGAGAGAACATTTCACTAGTTACCAATAAACAAATGAATAGTTGTTAGGTGTGTCTCACAAAAGCTATTCTCAGAGAAGATACTACAGCAAAGGCACACTCCCATAGTGTTCTAGGACCTACTGCACTTCTCTCTGTCTTTTTTACCAAAAGCTGAGCTTTGCATTTTTGTATGGCAGCAATTTCTCTGCACTTACCATTCCTAATTTTTCACTGGGCTAAGTGCCCAAAATATATATTCAGCCCCTTGACTTATTACTTGCCTTTAATTCTCTGTCTTTATTATAGTTAGACTGGGTATCTGGAAAAGCAATGTCCAGCTCTCTACCATTTTCTTGTCTTCAGGACTATATACTATTATTATAAATACGTAGAAGTTACCTAGGAAAAAATTGATGAATAAATTAATGCATATATTGGACTAACCTAGTAATGTGCATATGAAACTATCAACTAGTGGTAATTTATTCAAAGTTAAAATAAATATTAGTTTGGGTTCAAGTTTTAAATGTTTCCTTAGTTATCTGTTACACCATTACAGTTACAAGCAGAGATAACAGCAGACCAATAAAGAGATTATACACAAAGTGTGTAATGCTGGGAATGCATCCACTATATACTTTATTCAACTTTATAACTCATTAAGTTTTCAAAGTTAAATAAATAATTGTGGCTCTATTTTTGTATTATAAGTGAACATTCGAATAGTATGGTAAAGACCAAACATCGCACTAAGAAAGTTAAGTAGATTATTGGATTTAATGATCAGAGAGACTTTAGTAGATTTAAGTTTGAGAAGCCTGAAGCTTATATAATGAAGTAGAGAATGATAAGTGTGCAGAGTGGAGGAAGTCCTGACTTAGTAAAGTCCTGAGTGGATGTTTGTTATTGACAAGGACACAGCCATGTCAAGGACATATGTAAAAATCTTCCCTCTGGAGTAAGGCTCAGAGTGAAATGGCAAGGTCTTCCTCTGTCTCTTGTGTGGATGACAGTCTGTGCAGAAAAGGTTGTAAAATGTTTCTCCCTCGGCCCCCTCCCTCTGCCAGTTATTTAGCCCCTGAAGACTGCTTCCTATAGAGACTGCTCCTACTGAAGGGAGCTAACCTTGTCTCCTTGATCCATCTGTATGTCTGCCTCCTTTCTTATCTGTATGTAATAAACTTGCATCCCTGTTCAACTGTATGTAATAAAAATACTGAGCTCCCAGGGTGTTGAAATTTTTCCATCAAGGATTCTGCTCTACCTGATCCCAGCTTTTCTGTGTGTTCATGGGTCTGTCTGCCTGCCTGCCAGCCATCTGGCCTGTCTGACTGACTGTCTGTCTGTCTGTCTTTTCTTCCTTTTCTTACTGCCTCATTCAAGTCCAGCTCCCTGGAGTTTTGCTGGATTGGCATTTAAGAAAAATAATTCAATATTATTGAGAAGAAATTGACTATGATGTTAAATACTACAAGGCTGAGATTTTGAAAAGTACTTACTGTACACGCATGAGGACTGGGGTTTGGATACCTAGTATTCATGTAAAAGCAGAGAACAGTAATATATATATATATATATATATATATATATATATATAGAGAGAGAGAGAGAGAGAGAGAGAGAGAGAACATGAAACTACAATGGGATTTGGCTAGAAAAGTATTTGCACCCTGGCAGAAGTTGAAGTGATTTATTTTGCTTTAAAATAAATACTTGTTATATAGGAAGAACAAATGATGGACACATAGTGTTTACTCCAGGTTGAGGCCTTAGCTGATGCTTCCTCAGACTGACAAAGGAACCTTGTTTTCTCAATATATAATCACTGGTAAACTAGAACTCCCAAGGAAATCGAATAACACTTGTATACACCAAGCACCTCAATACTTACAACTTCTCTAATGAGATTTGTGATGATAGTGACAAACCCAATTATTTTTACTGTATAATAAAAAAATTTACCTAAAGAAGATTTAAATAAGTAAATAAAGCAATATTTTTGAATGAAAATGAAATAGCATGTGATAAATAATTTAAACTGAAAGATATACCAAATGTTTCTAATTTCCCATTGAAAGCAACATTTATGCAATTATCATCTGAAAGTTTATGAACAGTTTCAAAAAATTATCTGAAAGACTATAAAATTTGCAGGTATGTAAGATAGTCCTATTGTTAAAACCAAATTTCTTTCTTTTTTCTTGAGAAAAAATTATTCAATGTGGAAAATTGGAATTAATACCAAATGAAGGAGGCTAGTGATTATCCCAGTCCATCTTCGGAGCCCTAACATGAGGTTTTGGTTTAAATGGAGAGCTAGCAGCATGCATAGCTAAGCAGTACCAGTTAAGGGCGTTCCTGCCCATCTTTGACCCATTCTTGTATCTGCCTGATCTGTCCTGCCCTTTCTCAGAACTGTGTGGAATTTCTTCCTGCAAAACAAATTCATTCTTCAGTTATCACCGGGTTTCACCCTTTCCCTCCTCTCAGCAGGCATTCCTGGGGAAATTTTAATTCTTTTTAGCCTATTGTTTCCATGCTCCTCAGAGCACTGAAGGAAGAAGGCTGAGGTGAGGAGCACAAGTATGCCTTAGAATATCTCTTGGACAGAGCACTTTGATTAACCTCTGTTTGTTTTCAGACCTCAGTCTTGAGGGATTTCAGGTTATATGCTGTCCTTTGTGGGAAAATTCCTGAAATAACCATGTGCCTGAATCAAATACCTTAAGAAGAATATAAGAAGCTCAAGTTAGAGGACTTCTAATAAATGTCGAGTCATACAAACAAGCTAGTTCACCAAACCCTACTGATTCTCCATGCTAACAGAACTCCCAGAAGCAGAAGCTAGTAGAATCACCAGTAACTATAAAGAGACAAAAACCATGAGAACCGCTACAATGAGGATGACAGTGGAAGGGGAAAATGACGTGCTATTGTTCCCTTAGTCTGGCAACAATATCTTCTTTGGAGGACAAAAAAGTGAAGTACAAATGTCTAAGAGTGAGACAACAGAAGAATCCAAACTCTTCTAGATCACTAACTGTGTGACCATAATTGATGTTCATAGTCCCCAGTGTCCTATAAAAACACGAGTAACAGTAACAGCTATTTCATAAACTTTAAAGGTGAATATAGAGCTGATGTCTGCAAATGTAAAAGCTCTTAAATAGTGGGGAGTTAGAAAAATTCTATAAAATTTCCCATAGATTTGAATGTAATTCTATATTTCCTATGATCTTAGCTGCAGGAAGGTTAAATATTTGCATGGGACCTTCCTAAGTTATCAAAAATAAATAGAAATTTTAACTAATCTTTATAAGGAACAACTGAGTTGTTTCTGTTCTTTCCGTAGGAAATTCTACATAATTTTATGTGAGGATCCAAAACATTGAAGGAATTTGTACGAATAAATATACATGCCTTGAGCAATCCTTGTAGTGTCTGTTATTGAGTTGATATGTAGAACTGATCTTTTAACTTATTTTAACAGTTAGAAAATTAGTCATTTAACAGTGCTTCAAGTCACTCCAACTAAAGTTAAATAGTATGTTTCTGTTGAGTAGTTTTATTTTCCTCTACCATGACAAGTAATACTAGAGATATCACCCTAAGTACAATTAATGACACAATGCAAACATCATTGTATTATGTATGGTATGTACACAAGAAAAGTACATTTTCCAAGGATGATAATGTTGAAATGTGAAAAATATCTATGGTGCTATCATTTTGAAACACTGCGTTCACAATTTTACTCCAAAGAGTGGATCATGTTTGTTGGATAAAGAAAGTGCCAACTAACCAAAACAATATGTGTATTCTATTACTCTTCCATTTGATGTTTGACAAAATGAAATGGTACCTACCCAAACCACAATACCAGGTTATGTATCCAAGTGGATTTTGTTTATTTGAATCAATATACAGGATTGTGCACGTTTGTGGGTTTATATTTCCATAGCCACAGATGGTAGCCACTGAATGTATGACATTTTTATATAGATGCACATGTTTTCAATGATGCTAAGCTTAATAATTTATGTATTTTATATAGCCCATGAGACTGAAAGGCAGCCAAACAGAGCCACATCTAGAAATGTTGCTGATGTAAACTAAATTAACTTTAGCATAATACTGTACAAATAGAATGAAAATTAAAAATAAAACCAACGTGTCCAATGCATCTGAATGTACTCTTCACATTCTATGGGTCACAGAGGTGAAAGACTTCAATACTCGTAGGCCCAAGGCTTCTCATGAATGCCCTACGATACTCTGCCTTCCAACTCTATTGAAAGGCTCAAGACCTCAAAAGAACTCTGCTTACCCACCAGAAGATTAATACCCTGTGGCAGATGCAGAACCATAGATAAATACCCCAACAGTCCCCTAAAGATGTAGAGTTTAAGTTAAAAATACACCATCTATAATTCTACTAACAAAGCACTTACTGGAAACAAACAAATAAAAATCCCTGTTTGACATAAAATTTATATTAAGGCAATATAATACTTTATATGAATAAAGTGAAGAATATAATCATGAGTCCTAAATGTCTACATTTTAAATGAATTTTTAATAATGAAGTTTGAGACATTCAGATAGCAGATACATTAAATATTTGTAAAATTTATCCAGAGACACAGCAAAATCTTTTCACATGTTCTTGTTTCCAAAAGAAAAAATTCTAAATCTTTATATGTGCCTGTAAGTTATGCATGCTTATTAATAAACTACTTACTGATATATTGTAAGATGATGATGATATCACTGTATTTACAGCCATGACAATTATGTTTTACACAATACTGGTACTAAAGTTGTTTAATGTCTGTGAAAACTGATCTGGTCATGTAGAGTCCCTACGTTCATTCTAATATGTATTGTTACAAACTGAACTTTTTAATGTAGACTAAATTTATTATATTATGGTGTTCTCTTAATATTAGGCAAAATAAATTTTCTAATGAGCAATATTTTAGCCAACAGTTTCATCTGCTTAATGCTCTATGCAAAAAATGTTATTAGATATTATTTTTAAAAGACATCATCTACATGGTAGAAACTACAAATCGAATTGAAAAATAATGAAAATAGTAATAAATAGTGCATATTTTGAAAGTATTAGTAGAAGTTTTAAAAGTGAGATTTCATTCCAAAAAGAATTTTCATATATAATTAAACAAAAGTTTGTTTTGATAATATAAATAGTAAAATATGTTAAGCCTCATTGTACAAATATAGTCATACAGGAGTGTGCACACTTATTTACAGCTTTTCCTTCCATTTGCATCTAAGTCCAGTAAAGTAAGAAGAGAAGACATGTAGCTACTGTATTCTTATAAAAAGAACCAATAGTCGATGGGCTCTGGTCCGAGTGGGACACTGGTTTGTCAGGTTCACACTGTGGCTTCTCCATGGAAGGTATTTAATGCTCATTGTCACAGTCTATGGCACTCTGACACCAGAGGTAACAGCAGAAGCAGGGCTTGACGTTTGAGAAGTACATGCTTTGGCCTTTATATTTCCTTCTCCATGGATGCAAGTCAATAGACCTTTATTTGACAAGAACCTTGCTTGTGGAATAAGGATAAAAACAAAAACAAAAAACAAACAAAACCAAAAACAACTGTCCCTCTGAAAGCACAGTACTTAGGAGAATCTGAACTAACTGGCCCCATCATGTCTCAACCCACCATCAATTTAGAGCCACCAGATCATGTTCCACTTTACTAAGCATGCTGCTCCATGACTCTGTACCATTTCATCCAACTTAATCCTAAAAATACATGTTTTTCCTTTTCTCTGTAAGCCATAATTTCTGAAAGCTCCTGTGACAGCTCCTTATTTGAAGTACATTTATACACTTTCCTCTTGGTAGCCTGACTTTTGTTATAGGTACCATATAAACCTAGCAATGGATGAAGAAATGAAATATTTGTCTCCCTACAAATAAATGCATATAGGTCCCCTCTTGTGGACAGCTCTTATAGTGATATTGCAAATGCATGTCTTGTATGTTACCTATGGAAATTTTCAGAAAAATGTTCCAGAAAAGGCAAGGATCACTATAGGGGAATTAGAGAACAGAAACAGAAACAGTATTTGGAACTAGGTCCCACTTATTTTTGTATTTTTATCTAATTTTGGGAAACAATTTATCTTTAGAAATACTTAGAAATCTCGTAAGAGTTTTTTTTTTTTTCTATTCTTACTCACATTCGTTCACTGTAGTTAAACAGCATTGATGACTCCTCTGTGAGACACCAAGTTATAGAGAATTTGGAACACACTTTTGAAATTCCTCATAGCATTATGTGTCTTTACTTTATAACATTAATAACAACTCTGATTTGACATTTATTTGTGAGTTAACTTGATAATACACATTTTTAGGAATCAACAGCTATAATTTTTGATTTGCTTTCTCCTTCATTCATTACAGTAGAAGAAATAGCTTCCATTTCTAATTATGAATGATATTTAATCATTTAAATATAATAAATAATCTTCTGTACTATTGAATATTTTATATTAATTGTGAAGGTATTAATATTAAATGAAATAGGTCAAATTATATATAATTATATATTATATATAATTTTATTTTATATATATATACATATATATGTATATGTGTGTGTGTGTGTGTGTGTGTATATATATATATATATATATATATATATATATATATATAAAGTTTCTGTTTTGTGCTAGTTAGCTGGAATGACTGTTCTTTTGATTTTCCCATGGGAAATCTCCTGAGGATCCTAAAATATCTGGGCACATGTGGGTGCTTTTTAGTAGTCTTTAGAATGTCAAATGGTGGTCACTTGGAGAATCCATTAAAAGTATTAACCAAATAAAAAGGAGAAATTGTGCTTTGGACAAATAAGATAGTTGAAAAAAATCATTTCCCATTAAAAACATTTGTGCTAAGAATGCATAATGACTAACCAGTTTTAATAGAAGAGAAAGGCACAGTAATCAATAGTTAATCTTGCCAAGTGTAGAGACGCATATTTTGTGATCGCAGAAGAGGCTTGTGGTGGAATTAGCTAATTGGCATCTGCTGGGACTGATTGCTGTGTGTAACAGAATTTGCACGGAATAGATGTTGTTCAGAATATCCCATTAGCAAATGTGACCTTTGGCAAACAATGCTGGCCCTTGGATTTTTCATCAGTAGATGGAGAGGTTGGATCAATAAACTTCAAACCAAAAGCTCCACAGTTTTCTCTGATGCTCCCAGACTTCCCCGTCAGATATTGACATTCTCATAAATTTATGAATGGTAAACTTGAATACATAGTAAATGTTTGTGATTTTTAAGAATAAGCCAGACAAGCTTGATAATTGAGGCATAAAATGAAATTTTTGTTTGTTTGTTTGTTTATTTTTTAAAGGATATACTTATTTGACAAGTCCACAATATTGAACGTGTTAATGATGCATGTAAAATGAGCTGAGATAAAAATACTGGTTGATTATTATGTTATTACATTGCCTTAAAAAGTTTGAACTTTACATATTATGTTGGATGACAGTTTTATATAAAAATGTATTCAAAATAAAATATGGGTCAAGAGAAAGGTAAAGTGAGGAGATTAAGACAAGGAGCTAGTCAGTGAAGAATGCAAATTCCCTTAGCTCTTAAAAGCTTTCGGTGATTGACTGATGAGATTCAGAGCATATGAGCATATTCTGCACTGAGAGTTTCCTCACAGCTGTGGTTATCCCTTCAGAGTTCACCTCAAGACTCACAGATGCCTATCTACAAGCTGTTCATTAGACTAGATGATATTTGAAATCCGGGATAACTATTATTTGCCAGAATTTTGGTACTGTCATATAAGTTGCAATAAAAGATATGCTTGTGTCTTAGTCAGGGTTTCTATCCTTGCACAAACATCAAGGGTTTATTAAGCTTACTCTTCCATGTTGCTGTTCATGTTAAAGGAAGTCCAGACTGGAACTCAAGCAGGTTAGGAAGCAGGAGCTGATGCAGAGGCCATGGAGGGATGTTACTTACTGGCTTGCTTGCTTCCCCTAGCTTGCTCAGCCTGCTTTCTTATAGAACCCAAGACAACCAGCCCAGAGATGGTACCACCCACAAGGAGCCCTCTGCCCTTGATCACTAGTTGAGAAAATGTCTTACAGCTGGATCTCATGGAGGCATTTTCTCAACTGAAACTCCTTTCTCTGTGATAACTCCAGCTTGTAACAAGTTGACACACAAAACCAGCCAGTGCAGTTTGTATATGTGATGAAAAGTAAGTGATTTTTCTAGACCCATGAATTCACCTGTAAGTTTGATGGTTTTGTTTAACAGCTGAGTAATAGGCCATTGTGTAAATATATCACCTTTTTGTCATTTATCCATTGACAGACATCAAGACTGTTCTCAAATTCTGGCTATTGTTATTAACAATGCACACAGTTGAACAAGTATCTCAGTAGTGAGGATGAAGCCTCCTTTGGTATGTGATCAAGAGTTCTCTTGCTGGCTCTTGAGGTAGGTGGACGCCCAGCTTTCTGAGGAACGTTTCTTTGCATATATATAATGGTTTCTGGTTTTGTGTTTTTATGAGACTTCTACATGTTCGAGCATGTGTGTCTCTGTGTCTTTATGTGCTTCTCCAGGTTTATCTTTGGCTCTTTTGTTTCTGTTTGTTTAGTCATATTCTGATTTGTTTTTGTTTTATTTTATTCCTTAGATGCCTGTTGTTTTTCTAACTGAAGACAGAAAAACTGGAGAGGAGGAGAGGTGGGCAAAAAGAGAGAGGAGCTGGGAGAGAAAAAATTATAATCTGAATATATTTCATGAAAAAATTCTATTTTCAATAAAAGAAAAAAGTGGTGGACTCATATATGGCATTCAATGCTGAAACAATGTTATCCACTAATCATAACTAATATGTTTTCTGTTGCTCATGATTCTATTGGTAAGGTATCCATATAATCTGTTGCAGCTTTAATCTGGCGTTAAATACGACTCCGAGTTTGTAAGTTTGCACTTGTCCCTGTGCCTAAGTCAGCACGTACTTGTCTTTCTGTATTACTCTGAGGCAGTTATTCCCCGTTCAGTCAACATACCTAGAGTTTTGTAATGATGCGTTGATTTGTTTTTATTTTAAAGCTTTACTTAAATAAACATACATGTAGGAAAGGATTTTGCTAACAGCCTTCTGCCTGCTTGCTTTCTTCACAGGCTTTCCCTTCTCACATTTTCCAGTGGCAGGGCAGGGCGAGACCTGATAGAGGACGTGAGGGCGAGCAAGCTTACTGTTGCTGCTCTAGGCTCGAACTTCCAGTTTGGAGATTGTGAGCAAAGGACTAGAACTCAGGTTTTGGAAGAATGCTAAATGAACAAAGTAATAAACCCCAAATTTCACCGAAAGCTAAATCGAAATCTTACCTTCACAAAAATCAATCTCTGGAAAACAAAATAAAACAAAATTTCATAAAGCTTTACCTCCAAAAACCTCCTTATACGGCAGGTTTTCTTTATGTTTGGTATAATAATACACTAATTTCTGTTCTTGTAGGGTTTTCCATTTGTGCGCTAGCTTATTTTTGCTTAATTTCAGTTATAATATGGATACTTAAGATCAAACTTGTTGGCTTCTATGATTGATCTTTAAAAATGTTTAAGTTTTCATAATTTAATGATCAAATAGGTTAAATTTGTTTTAGCATAAATACAGAAAATTTTAAGTCAAACAATATTTTACAAATACCTTGACAAATGTAATAATGTAAATTAAATGTTTATGATTTTTACAATTGATAAAAATGTGAATAAATTTTATTTCATTGAACATACAAGTTTTGAATCTGAGTAGATTAGAAACCATCTCTTTACATAATTGAAATTCAAATGTTTGAAACAAAAATTCTATCTCCTGAAATCAGGGGAAGAAACAAATTATCTTCATCTAAGTCTCAGTGGGCATAGCAGTTAGTGGTGCTATGACTAAACTCTGTCTTTCCAAATAATGATGAAAGGTTTGTTTTCATGCTCTAGAAATTAAACACTTGTGGAGATCAGTAGATGATACTTAACACAGAGGTCACAAGTGAACAATGTGCAGAGAGTGAGGAACTTTAGCACTTAACAGTAAATGGATAGATACCTTTATGAAACCTCTCCACTCAAGGCTCAGGGATCTTTGCAGAAGAGGAATCAAAAAGATCGAAAGAGGCAGACTTGGTGGCTAAGTCTAAGTGTCCTCCAGACACCGTGGGACTGATACCCATATGAACTCACAGAAACTGTGGAAGCATGTACAAGACCTGTTGTACCAAACCAAATAAAATATGGCACTGAAAAGGAAAGTGGAAATGGGCTCCCACTTCCAACCAAGAAGCTATTTGCAATTGATAACTACAGGAAAAGGGGAAATCAGTTTCCTCCTGTGGACTGTCACTGATCTACCAATCACATTCTAGGGCAGGCTTTGTGCCAGGAATACTTGATCACCACAATATGAACTCTATGGGCTTTGTGGGGTGGGGAGTGGCTTCTTGGTTTTGCTCTCTCTCTCTCTCTCCCTCTCTCTCTCTCTCCCTTTCTTTCTCTCTCCCTCTCTCTCTCTCTGTGCCTGTAGTTATTATTATTATTACTATTATAATTATTTTAACAATTTGCTTGTTTTGATTTTGTATTTGGGTTTGTTTTTAAGTTTCTGTTTTAAAGAGAGAGTGAAAGCATGAATTTTGGTAGGGAGGTGGGGAAAATCTGGAAGAGTTGGGGGAGGGGAACATATTTTATGAAAATTTTAAATAAAACCAAAAAATTAAATTATTAGCATTTATATAAAAATTATTAGAGTTAATATCCAATTGCATCATTCTCCATTTGTTAATAATAAAATGTATACTTAATATTTTTACAATGCTAATGTGATTGCCTTTTTCATTTATCTTTGTCTGCACTGAGAACTACAAAATATCATTAGGAAAAAATGGCTTTAATCCTTGAATCCAGATATCTGGCAATAGAGTAAAGTGAAGGGATATACAAGCTTTCCAAATTTCCACCTGAGCCTTCAATTTTATTTAAACACATTTTGTCAATATCTCTTCTAAAGTAGAACGATTAGCTGCCTTCTCAGCTGATATCATCAGGAACATTTACAGTCTGAAGAAATGTAATTTTGGTTTTTCCTGCAGCTGGTTTTAGCTAACTGCTTTCTCTGCAATCATCTTTGGGATGTCATTATCCCATAATCGTTAGCTAAGAATGCCACATTTGGACATTTATTGTGGTACCTTTTTCAACATGACAGCTGTTATTTTACCTTCTTGACACACTTGCAAACATAGATGGCAAAGTAATTACAAAGCCGATCCTTCTAAATGGTGTCTTGCTGAAAGAAAATATGAAACCCCCCTCTAACTTTCTGCTTATGACCACTAATTCTCTCAAGTCACTCCAACCACTTTCAAAATGTCTAATCAGAGAAAGCAATATAATTAATATTCTAATATCTACTGGAATTGTAACCTTTATTATATTTGTTGTATGGTCAGCGAAAAGAATATGGTAATGACTGATTACCACTCTGTAAGTGTATCTTTAAAATAGACTTTATGCTATTTCTCTTAGACAATATCAAGATATATCAATTATGAATTAAAGCAGAAGCAGACTGTGTTAGATATGTTGGCAGTCTATTAGCCATGAAGTGAGTGATCCTGTAGATGTAGTTATCTGAAAAACAGCAATGCAGCAAAGAAGGAGATGGAACTCATTTCACAGTCAGTCTTTCCTTTCTCTATGAGGAAGTATGGTGTAAATCTCCTCACCAGCTTCTTCCAAACGGAAATTATCTTAAGTATTTGGTATTCACACTTTAATCTTTGGAGCTTTAAATCTTACCATAGATACTTATGCATATTTAACAAGGCTAAAGATTTTAAGCATTTAATGGCATTTATTATACCCACAATACAAAAAAAGACTGTGATTCATTTACCCTTCTGTGTCTCCTTATTCCTGCATGCCATGTTGGCACCAAGGAAAGAAAGAACATTACTCTGAATAGCAACAATTTGGGACTTTTGATAGCCTTACCCTCTGCTATTCTGTCTATTCCACAGTTTTCAAGAAATCTTTCTCATCTGGCTTGGCCCCTGCAGCCTCTGAGGTACACAAACCACTTCTTGATGGAAAGTCATATGAAGCCAAATGAGATCTTGGCAACTGCAGCCACTGTTGACTGAGAAATACCATATTAAATGTCTATAATCTTGTTCTATTTCTATCTGGACAAGAGTAAACTTTTCAAATCTCTTCTGGGTTCCCTTTGACCTTTGTGATGCCTTGGTGGGTCTCCCTGTCTAATGTGTTATGAACCTTAAAAATACTTTTCAGATACAACTTATAGATAAGTAACCTGATGCATATAATTTCAACAATAAGAATATTAGCACATGTTTTGATGCAAGTTTTATCTAAAAGAGATTTCAGTTTCTGATATACATGTACACACATGTTTAGACTCGAGCTTGGATGGATGGACAGAAGCATGTAAGCAAGGGATGTCTTTGGAAATACAAAGAAGGAAAACTTTTGTTTTCAGATAATGAAGATTAGAAAAAAAGAAGATGTAGTGAAAGTGAAAGCAAGGAATAGCCAAATACATCCAATATAGATTTAGGGAGAAAAAAGTGTCCTATATAAAGAAAAGAATAAAGAGGCTCTGTGTAAAAGACAGCTCTGCCCCAACGCTATGCAGTCCTCAGCTTAATCATGGCAGCTTGTTGCTTGTCTGAGTGGGTTCCTGAGAATACAGTTTCCTCAGATACTATAGATTCTGTAGAACTCCATGAAGAGATATAGCAAAGACATTAAAAAGACTAAAAAAACAGCTCAAAATTCATGACACGAAGCTATGGATCGCAGATTTTTGTTATATTTCTTCTGCTGTGGCCTGTAAATTATAAAGAAAAAGGAAGAGTCAAATTGACTAGGGTTTTTCTTTTTTTTTTTCCTACAAGAAAAGCTTAAAGGATTTTTGCTAAAATAAATCAAGGAAAAGAATGTAGAATCGGTGGCTTTAAAAAAATTAAAAAAAGACAATAATGAAGAAAAGACAAAGAGGAGCCATTTTAAATGATAAATCATAATTATAGACACCTGTGATAGTATGCTGTGTGGAAAAAATGATCAAGCTTATTAATAAATCTATCTTTTCTATTTACCCTGTTTTCTGGTAAGAACACTTAAATATCTGTGAGTTAGGAATATTTGTTCAAGTTAGCTACATGCATTTAATTGGGTTATTGAATTTCTCTCCCTCTTCCCCTCCCCCCCAGAAACCTTATTACCTTATCAATGTGCAAGGTGAATTTTTTTCTTCTGATCTCTTAGATCATCTTTACTCTTATTAACTTATTCCAAAAACAGTTATAATTTACATAAATACCATTTCTAATTTAAGGATGTTTCATCTCCCAAGTTTTCAACTTCCATGATGTAAAAGCTACATACAATCAGGAGAGCTCTTGTGAAATTCTGAATTCATTATCATAAGGCCTTGAGATACTGGACTACAATAGAAAGCACAGCTCCTGGTTGATCAGTAGATCAACAAATATGAGATTTAAGAAAAAAAGCTCAATAATTCAAATCATAATAAAACACAATTTGAAGGCATTGACATAGCTAACACCGCACATCTCTTGCAACAGCTGTCACCAAAAAGGAAGGACACTCTTTGGGTTAATAACTCTCACTGGTTTCTGATGCTGTCATTAGTAGATGACTTCAAAATCAGTGCTACTTTAAGACTTTATAGACCACCATGAAAAGCAGTAATTATGTGTTGAAAGTCTTAATGAGTCTAGAATGATGGCAAGTAGGACTGACATTAGGAAAAAAAGATGCATGAGGTCACTCCCCACAGCTAGAGGAAATAATAATGAGTTAGATGGGGAAACTTTCCTTTTCATGGTCTCTTTAATTCAAGCCTTCTTCTAAGGACACAGAAGTTACCTCTTAGTCTTATTAGCACAGAAGAAGCTTAACTTTTGGATGATAATGATGACCAGCAATACGGACTTTCATTCCTTAGGGTTCATGACTTGAGCCTTGGTCTCATCACCTCACAGTGAAAATCATAAGCATGCTGATTACATAGCAACACAACTAATAAATTTGGGTTTTGTAGGACTCCTTAGTTGTGGGAGCTAAACCAGCAGGTAAAAACTATTTCATGGAAAAATTATTTCTAAGTCCAATTAAGTCAATAAATGACACTGGATGGGCAATAATTTGTTTTTATTATATTAAATTAACAGCTGTAATTTAAAGGATCTATTTATTCAAACATTTCAGAATGATATTCAGTCAATTTCAAATACCATTAGCAAGTTGGAAAAGTCACTAATTTGCGAGGAGTTAAACAGAAAAGCTCAGTTAAATGTTAAATTATAGGCTTTTATTTTGGTCTGGCAAAAATCTGTTACTAGCCAATGCCAAACTATGAATTCATTTGTTAGGAGCCTAAATCTTTTAAAGTTTTCTTTATTACTAGCTATAAAAATGCATTTATTTTTAAAATCTTGCTTCTATTTTAAATTTAGACTGGACATGATATGCAATTCTCAATTATCCCTGTACCTACCTGAAACTTCTTCCTTTTATGTATCACTTTTCATTATGCTAGAATGCTTTAAAACTTTCTAGAAAGGTAATTTTTTGACTGAGTTCTGTTATTGCTGCATGGTCAGACCTCCCCAAAGGAAGGGATTTGATATCACTGCTGTGCACAAAAATTTCATTGGTTTTGTTTGTTTGTTTGGTTGGTTGGTTGTTTGGTTGGTTGTTTTGTTTTTCTCCAATGCCTTTTTTCTGTTCAGTTTATGATGTCCTATTTTCTTTGGTATCTACAAATTGCATGTTCTTTATCGTGCTCATATAAGTAGACCCTTATTTCAGAAAAATTAGGAACTTCCATTTTGCCATAAGCACACAGTCTTTAGTTCTATTTCAGGACTTTACATAATTCAAGTACTCTGTTCATGAAATAGTCTCACCTCCCAACCCTTCCCAATTTTTCTAAGTTCTTACATACTGAATATTTGGCACAGTCTTGCTCAAAACTCATATTAATTGTATTTGACCTATAGACTTACCCAAATATTTTCTTTTACACAATATCAGTTATGTGCCAAGTTTTCCTGCACTTCATGCTTACTTTCCCTGAAATACTCATTCTTTCTTCAGCATAAATGGCAAAACTACAATTGTAGTTAATCCTAATGCTTCCTCAAATTAGTGCCTGAAAAGAGATAGAACATGTATATTGCACAGAACCACTAGATAGAACATATATGTTGCACAAATAAACTTATATTTTCAAAACAAATGAATAGAAATGTGGAATGATTATGGCTGAGTACCATATTCAGCCTCTCTCTCTCTCTCTCTCTCTCTCTCTCTCTCTCTCTCTCTCTCTCTCTGTGTGTGTGTGTGTGTGTGTGTGTGTGTGTGTGTGTGTGTATGTTTATTACATGCCTTCTCTCTGCATTACACTCAATAAAATATTTTGGCAAGCTTATGTAGAATTATCTACACTTTAATCTACTTCTTGGTACCCTAATTCTGCTGTTTCTCATTTTACCATAAATGACCTGTGCTTACTCTCAATAAAAATAGCTTTTCAACTGTGGACAAGACCTCTCTTTAATATCATCCCGTTGTTCTCATCCAACCCTTGAGATTTTCATTTTTCTTTGTGGAGTATATGATCCCACTCATATAACTGACTGCTCAGGAAAAACAAAATGAATTATGGTCTTGTTTTCAGAAGTTGGTGAACACCTCCATTAAACTCTCTCTACACAGCGTCTCCTAATCCACACAGAACAAAAGTGAGTTCACTTAAAGTTGCCTTTTGCTCATAACTACAGGAGACAGAAAATGCAGTGCAACTGAACAAACACACATCCTGAATGAGTAGGCCAGACCTAGAATGTACACTAGGGCTGCAGTGGACATAGACTAGAAAGGCAAATGAGGTAAAGATTGGGAATAGAACAACATTATGGTAATGTGTGTCCCAAGAAATTCATGCTAAAATATGATGTCCAATGTAATAATGAAAGAGATTACTAGACTCTTAAGAGGTCATCAACCCATAGAGGTAGTTCTTTCATGAGTGGATTAATGATGCTTTTGTTATTCATGTTAATTTTCCAATTGAGGGTGACTTGTCCTTTTTAGCATAATATTTGTATTAATTCTTTGCAAATTTCATACATGCATACAAGATATTTTGAAAACATTCAAACCTCACTCATTCCCTAACTCCTTCCATATTCACCCACATTCCCCCGCCCACACACACTGAAGCTAATTCATGAATCTCATATACCCATGAGAGAGGGGTCATCCTTTGGAACAGACTTGATCTATCAATGAATGACCTCATTCTTCAAGTAACTTGCTGTCCCAAAGTAGCCATCATCTTTCAATACACCATCAGTTAATGATGAGGACTCATGAACTCCTCCCCTCTCCACGCTAAAGTGTTAGCTGGCTTCATCATGTGCAGATCCTGTATGGACAGTGATAGTTGCTAAGAGTTCGTGATTTCAGAAGGCTTATCATGTCCAGTGTATGCTGTTTTAGTCTCTTCCAAGCAACTCTGTAGTTACTACAATCTTTCTATCCTCCCTTTTGAGATGGTTCCTGAGCCTTGGAGAAGAGATGTGATGTAAATGTCCCATTTAGGATTTAGCACGGCACAAACATTTATTCTTTAACTAGTTATGGGTTTGTGCATTAACTGCTGTACACTGACAGTCTCCTTCTCACATGGCTGCATTAGATGTGAGAATTGGTTGTGTAAATGAGGTACATCCACTTGTATTTCTCTCTTCTACATGTGCTTGCTTGCTTTTCTTGTTTTCATTTGATGGGGCACATTAAGCTCTTGCAAAATCATCTCCACTCAAACTTCACAATTTCAAAATGTAAAAAAAAATATCAAGGGAAAACCAAAAGGAAAACAGCTCACATAGTAAAAAAATTACTGTACTGTAACATTATATATACAGACAGCACACATGAATGACTGAGGTTTGTCAACAATATCAATCATATCAAATATAATGTATTTAAGGCACCAATTAAAAGATAAACATTTTAAAACTGGCTTCTGGGCAAATTCAATTTTATTTTGAATTACTGAAATAAACCTGAGTCAATGTGATTTTGATAGACTAGGAATAAAGGGACAAACAGATGTATACCAGAAAAACAACAAAGAAAGTATATGGGAAATCCTGGTAATGAAAGTAAAGTAGGTTAAAGGGCAAACAAAAAGGTATAATTTATAATGCTGGCATTCTAACATAGAGTAAAAATATGAAACTCTATATGAACTAGCTGAGCAACAAATTCTAAGGAGGAAAAACATCTATAAAATACCAAAGAGGAAGAAAATCAGCTGGGATTGGGAGAGTTGAGCACTATTCTATCAGTATATATATATATATATATATATATATATATATATATATATATATATATATATGCACACACACACACACACTTACTGATATACATATATACACACACATATATATGTTATATGTACATATATGTGTGTGTGTGTGTGTGTGTGTGTGTGTGTTCTGGTAGGATAATAATATAAGTGACTTAGCCTCAAGTTCACAGATATCATGTAAAGCAAATATCATTAAATATCATTTAATTAGTTAAGTGCCTCACATTTATTTGAGATAATATACCCAGCATTTTTTAATGTGACTAGGATGAATTTTAAAGATTACACAATTTAAAATGAAAGACATTAAAAAATATTCCTTAGAGATTTACTTTTTACAGTAACAGGGCTAAAGGGAGGTTAAGTAGTTACCTTTTATATTTTCATTTATTAGTTTGGAGGTAGCGGTGTGTGAAGGTCTGAAGACAACCTGCAGGAGTCTGTCATTTCCTTCTGCCCTGTAGTTTTAGAGCAATCTGCTGAGCACTGAGCACCTTATCTGGACCCTCTCTAGGGGTTTAAGATTTATCCATCTCTTTTAGAATTATAGGAGAAAGAGAAATTAGGAAATCAAGTTGCAAAGTTTCTGTGAAATTTAATTTAAGCACTATAGACACAAATGGCAAAAGTTAGTGATGTCAGAAGAAACTGCATAGCTATATAATTTTATATGATCTTCTTAAAATTTTGTCGTATTTTACTTTATTTATTTGATGGGGCTGTGCACATGTGGAGGTCAGAGCACAACTTTTTGGGATTGATTCATCTTTCCCACCACATTGGTCCAAGGGAATGGATAACATCCTGTGGTTTGCTGGCAAGCCCTTTCTTTACCCTCTGAGCTACCTCGTGAGCCCTGTGCTATATCTTCCTTAACAAGATTTTGCCCTCATCCTGAGCGAGGTAACTCAGTCACAAAAGAAGGAACATGGTATGTACTCACTGATAAGTGGATATTAGTTCAAAAGTTCAGAATGCCCAAGTTTCACTTAACAGTAACCGCTGGACTGAGAGTGAGGTCCCAGATGGAGGAGTTGGAGAAAGGACTGAAGGAGTTGAGGGAGTTCGCAGCCCCATGGAGGGAGCAACAGCGCCAATGGGCCTGACCCCCCCCCCCCATCATCCTGGAGGCTGGACCACCAACCAAAGAATACACATGTATGGACCCATGGTTCAGACCACATATGAGGCAGAGGACGACCTCGATGGCCATCAGGGAGAGAGGAGAGGCCCTTGGGCCTGAGGATGTTAGAGGCCCCAGTAAAGGGGAATGTCAAGGTGGGAATAGGGGGATGGGTGGGAGGGTGGGTGGGAGGTGGAATTCCCTCATAGAGGCGGGGAGGGGGAGGGGATAGGAGGCTTCGAAAGAGGAGACCCAGAAAATGGGAAACATTGGAAATGTAAATAAAGTATCAAAAATAAAATTAAAAAAATGTTTCTATCAAACAAAACAAAAGAAAAAAAAAAGATTTTGCCCACCTTTGGAGTTGTCTTCTTTCTTTAACAACTGTATCCTTTCCTAAGAAGTAAAAATATAATAAAGTTAGAGACAAGTTTCTCACTCTATGAATTATGATAAGCATTAAATATACATGTTTCTCTGACAGGGTCAAAAGCAAAATTTGGGAACCAAAACTTTAGCTCAGAGAACAATTATTTTAGTAAAGTGTCTATTTAAAGGATAATATGATTCCTACACAGTGTAATAATGGTTCATTATTATTATTCATTAAATAAAAACACCTATTTTGTTAACATTATTTGAAAATGGCAATACTATTGGCTATAAATCAGTTTAATGAAACTAGATAGAAGAAATACCACTGGCCCCCTATTACACAAAGCAGATCCAGTCAAATGGTGATATTCTAAATTACTTCAGTTGGCTGAATATTGATACAATAACGCTGTTGATAATAATATTTACTATTTTAGATTGTACTAGGAATTTGGCAACCTGGCCTAGTCTGTACCTCTGACATTCATCTAGTTACTATGTTATGAAGTCACAGTTTGCGTGCAAGGTATTCTTTCGGACAGCTAAGGCTTTTGTGGCATGGTTCTTGAATGTTGCCCTAATGGCTCCTGTGCTAAGGACTCGACCATATGGGAGGCAGTGAGGTCTTTAAAAACCACAGACTTGTGTAAAGCCTTTTGGCACATGGTGCCATGTCCTTAAGGGGATCTTGAGACTCTGGCATCTTCCTCTCTTTCTCTTTTTCAATTCCTACTCATCAAGTGGTAGGAGCTAGAAAATGAAATTGAAAGGTTTCTGAAAAGTCATGATTATTTAATAACATATTAAACACATGGGGCTACAATTAATATTAAGAAGTAAATAAAAAAGCCCATGATTTGGTTCCATCACACATTCCTGCAGCACGTGCCTCCTGTTCACAGGCACCAGAGCAGAAGAGGCAATTAATCACAGACTGAAGCCTCCCAATCTAGGAAACAATCAGTTCCCTTATCTCAGGTATTTTGTTAAAGTAAACAAAGACTGACTAACATGAGCACCATTTGTTCATTACTGTGTCTTTTGTTTTTCAAACAGGATGAGAAATTTTTGTGTGATATTATAAAACTAATTATATTTTAGAATCCGAGTACATAACACACTTGTTACATCCTTATTTCAGAGTAACCTAATAGGAAAAGAAAAGGAAACAAGACATAATGAAAATCATTACTCTCATAATTGTTTTATTATATATCGTACTATTTTAATGGAAAAAAAGCATGGTTTCAGAGTCAAAGAATAAGTAGAGGCACAAACACTGTAGTGAGGAAATCATGAATTTTCTCCTATTTGTGGAAACTGATGGTTCAACTCTGTCCAAAAATAAAAAAATTTAAAAAAAACTTCACTATATAAAGAGAGAAATTCTATCTAATACACTTATGTGGAAGGCATTTTGATCATATCTGGACAAATCTGTGGGTTATTTTGGAAAATCATTTCGTGTTTTCGTCAGTAGTGATTTCTTTGTGGTTGAGCAGCTGCTTATGACCTTAAACAAAGCAGAAGCTGTGGAATGCTAGCCTGCTTTCTTCGCCTACCTGTGCTTGCCAGTTAATGCACAAAGGAATAGTTTCATTCCACTTGGGACATAGGTATGTTTGGGTTTGGGGAAATAAGAGAGCTTTGTCGATTAGTTTTGAACCAGAACAAATAAGCCACAAGAGGGCATATTTTTCTTCATTTTATCACCCTTGTGCAAATAAGGATTACCTCTTACCTCTTTTAGATATCTTACAGGATCATCTTCACCACTGCCCTAAAAGAATACACTACCTCACATGACTGCAAGGGTGAAGGGAGAATGGGAGGAGGTAACTAGGTGTTTCTTGAAATTCATACATGGAGAAACCATTTTTCCTTAAGGTCCTTCCTTGGGGAATGTTTATTGATATAAGTATATTGTTGCCAATGAAAACAAAGAATCATTTATCTAACTTCAAAATTCCTCTGTCCACAGCATCCATGTGGACTCCCATGTCAAGTATGGAACCCTTTTCAACTTCTAGTAAATTTCAAAGTCAAGGAGGTTTTTCTTTTCTGAGGTCACAGGATTTGTGCCAAAGGGGTTGGGCTGTGTTTTTATTTTTATTTTGAAATACATTCCTGCTGAATTTAATTAATTCACCACACCCCAACCCAGCTAAGTAAATATAACCCTGAGATTCTGGGTCTGGAAAGTCTTGAAAAATAGCTGGTATTTTTTTGTTTTTGTTTTTGTTTTGTTTTGTTTTGTTTTTAAAGACTCTATACCATAGGACAACATTCTAGACAGGGCATCAGGGCAGGAACCTGAGAGAGTTGAGCATTCGTTCCATCTCTCTTGGCTTTGGTCTCCTCATCAGATGATTTCTCACTCGGCGGTCTCTGAAGTTGCTTCTACTGTGAATGTGTGTGATTATTCATAGTATAAAAAAATCTCAGAGTGAAGACTTAACATGAGGTTCAGATAGCTTTGCATTCCAATTGAGTAATCATAAATTATCTACTGTCCTTATCTCATAATAAGAAGCAGTTGTGTAATTAGTATGTAAAAGATAAAAGTTAGATATGCTGTTTTCAACCACTAGCTAAGCAAACCTGATGATTTGATGATGTAAAAATATAATGAGCTAAAATTTCATGATCGAATGAAAAAGTGCGCATGTGGGGGGGTGTCTTTAATGCTTATAAGGAGAAATACCTTAAGAAGATAAAGTATGTAAGCCACTTTTAGCTCATGGTATCACTTATTCTAATTAAATTTAAATTATCATATACCTATTTCAGTCTTATCTTTCTGTATTGCTGTGTTAATAAGTAAAGGAACACCCCTAAAGTGCTGTTTGTTATAATTTTTATGTGTGCTCATTCTAGAACAAGTCTTTACACTTGTTTTTACAGTGTTTTTTTCTCTTATTGTTTATGAGCACGATATTTTCAATGTCTCTTTTATCCCCTTTTCTTTCAAAATCACAGAAGTTCTGTTTGGTTTGAGAATATTGCTAGAGGGAAATAAGACAGTAGATTTCATAAGAGCCACAGTCTGGTAGCTTCTACAGAACACTTCCAAATTATCAGATCCAGTTAGGCTCAAGTTCTGAACCTGGTAATTATCTTCTGCATCTCTCTGTACAGTGGAATTCTCCATATGCAATTTACTTAAACAGTTTTTTTTTAAATACCTGAAAAATATGTATTTTCTCTACCCTACATTTTTCCCCAGTCTGAAGCAGACACACTAGAGGCAATTAGATACTTCTAAATGATGATATACATTTTTCCATTCTAACTAAAGATTGCTTGTTGATCCTAGTTATCCTGGGGCACCAGTTAAACTGCACAATGAACCTTATATTTTAGCAAAACAATGTGACTCCCCCTATTCTAAGTGTCACAGCAAGAATTCAGATAGTGTATAGTTCCATAGGACAGGAAGTCACTTTCTTTGGATGACAATAATCTCAGAGTCCTGGAATTTTGAAAGCCACCCTGGTGAGATACATTACAGTTAAACATTCTGGTGGGGAACGTTCAGCAATTGAGTGTATCCATCTTATGCACTGTTTTCCTCAATGTATCTGCACCCACAGATTGCTGAACACCTAGCACATTTAGGGCATTCTAGTTAAGAACTCTGAGTCTCAGTACATTACAGACACAGCTGAGACCATTCATCACAATTTGGGACTCTGCAGTTGATTCTGTAGACTTTACGCTCAGAGTAATTAAAAGGAAAGAAAGCACAGAACCCACATCCCAGATGTTCTTTCCTCATGGTGCATTCAGAAAGCTCCAGGAAATTCAACCTAAATTTGGAGTGAGGGTACTTAAAACTAAAACAGTTCAGTGCTAATTCATGAGCATCGTATTAGGGTCCAGGGAAATAAACACACAAACAACCAACACGTTGTATTGCGTGCAGGCACATGCCTAACTAATTATGATATAACATGAAAAGGATTTCTAATAATACTGAAAACAGGAGGGAATGATTAATGCTGTAGAGGCTTTGTGGAAAGTTGAAATGGTAGCAGTGAGGAAGTGTCCTTCAGTGTAAGGATATTAAGCTGCATGATTTAGACATGAAGGAAAGGGGGGAAATCAAGAGTTAACAGCAATTCTAGCTAAATATCATAGTCTAGCTAATAAACTGAGAAAATATTCAAGAATTAATGAATAACTCTTTAAAGTAGAGAACTCCTCTCTATGAATCCTCCCTGTGAAAAAGCACAAATTTGCTGTGGGAGTTACAAAGAGCTCTTGGGTTCTTATGAGAAGTTTGAATTTTTGATGACTAGTTAATAATGTAAGCAACTAAAACAACACAAAACTAGAGGCTAATGCTAAACATACTGAAGTTATGGATGACTATGAAAGGAACATCACGCCAACAAGATCATTTCAGAAAGAAGTTGCCATGAGTTGAGACAGTCTGTGAAGATTTCATTTTTCCTATGTGTAAAGAGAAAAATTATGGGGTTGGTTGGTGACAGGCAAAATCAAAGTTATAGAGATCAGCAGCATGGGACACTGTACAGAACCTTGGTCAGAGTTAGGAAATTTAAGCCCCTCATTAGGTTGACCCTGCCACCAGCCACCTACAATGTGAAGTGACTCACTCAGCTTCTGTGGTCCCCCGTTTTCTGGGCTGGTAGGAGGCCACTGAATTAAGTGTTTCTTATGCCCTTCAGTTCTTCCACCATTTTACCCTTGTCTTCTGACCACCCCCAACTACCAGACAGATCCTCTGTCATTTTCGAAGGTTGCATGGGATCCTTTCAGCTCCTGAGTTTAAACTCATCACACACTCAGGAACCCCTGGTTGTGTGGTTTCTATGGGACCAATTCAAGGGAGCTTTGTGTGGCAACCTAGGTTATGGTTAGCAGTAGAATTTGCCATGGCGCTGTCCACAAGACTTAATTGTACAGGTCCTTTCCTTATCCTCGTGGATGGCATTACACTAGCTTCTGTATTTTAAGAAATCCATCAAAGTAAGCTATTTATCCAAGATTTTCTTTGGATCTCACCTCCAAATTGGGGAATTTTACTTTCCACAAAATATGCCCGAGGTTTGTGCTCGTATTACTCCAGATCCAGATTATTCTTGTTGTGTGATTAAGGTTTGTAAAATCTACAAAAGGGGGTGGGGGCGAGAGAGAGAGAGAGAGAGAGAGAGAGAGAGAGAGAGAGAGAGAGAGAGAGAGAGATATCACCCCCATCTCAGACCAGGTGAAGACTCCAAGTTGTAATGCTTCCCCCTGCCCCTTCAGGGGTGTCAGTCACTGAGGAGGACTAATTCCTGAGGAGGACTGATTCCTGAGGAGGACAAATTTAAACCATTCAGGCTCACTAACTGCGGATAGAAGTTTTACAAAGAAACACCTGTACCCTTCCAAGGCAATTGGAATTTTAAGATGGCAATTGCTCCTGCCTGAGGTTCTTAGAGTACTTTCTGAAGGTGAAGGGAATACACGGGTTCCGAAATTACCCAGGCCCAGACTCAGACGTCACAAGCTGTTTTTACTGACAGACAGATACCCTATCCTCCCCCAAACACTCATAGATCCGGCCGGAACTACCTCCAAACCCACCCTGGACAGCGCGTAGACAGGGAAGGTTTGCTCGCTCTGAGGGAGTGCCAGCACATCAGAAGGGGCCAGAAGCTGGGGGAGGAGATTGGAGGGAGAGGTAATCCCTGGCGTTTTGAGCATCCCCTTTTTAGAAAGACGGAGTCTCTCCCAGGACAGCTGCTGCGGTCACACCACAAACTTAAAAGCCGCCCTCCTGCTTGGAGCGTGCCTTTCCTCACCACGCTCGCTGGCCTCAGCGCCAACTGGAGGGTCACTGTCCGTGAGGAGAGGCGCTCGGGGGACAGGAGCGCCCCCTGCCTTCCCGCCTGGCTGTAGCCGCGGCCTCCGTGCTCCGCCAGGGCCGCCTGCGCTCCGCGGTTCAGCCCCGGCTGCCGCTCCGAAGAACTCGCGCCTGTGCCCGCGGTCGCCGTCCTCGCGGCTTCCTCCGGCTGTCCTTTTCCTCTTTCCTGAGCCTGCGACGCAAGGAAAGGAAAGGCGACAAGAGTTGCCAGCAGGAAGGTAAGTCTGTGTTCGGATCACCTGCTATTCCATGGGAGGGTTCTCTGGCGACTTAATGATAAGCAGGAACCTGCGGGTCACTGTGGATCCCAAGTGATAATCCGCAGAGACTGGGGTGTTGCGGACCTGTGAGGAGTCTGAGAATGCTCTGGAGAGCGCACGGGATGCGGAGACCGGCTTGGGGACCCTATGAACTCCGCTCCGGAGATTGTGCGACAACTGGGGCGCAGTGCCACCTCGTCACTGTGTTTCAGAATCTCGTTTCGAAGTCCCGCCAGCCTGCGCCGCCGAAAGTTTGCTTCCTGGGGCGCCCCGCTCCAGAACTCTGTTCTCTTCCTGGATGCCAGCTTCTGAGACCCCTCTCTATCCTGGACAGCCAAAGGAGTTTAGGGACATACTTCCAGACTCCCAATTACAGGTTCATTTGGAGCAGCGATGGTGGGGAAGTCCCGGGTGAATTAAGCAAAATTCAACTGCGCCCAGCTCGCCCCCTTTCTATTTAGGTTTGGGACACAGTAGATGAGATACAGGTTATTGTCTTGGTTGTGGGAAAGTGAGATATGATTGCCGCCCCCCCCCCC
>CM052700.1:134588934-134660228 GCA_028551405.1 Uromys caudimaculatus
AACTCATATTCCTTTCCTGGCGACTTGTGCTCAACCACATGGCTTTGCTTAAGTCCCAGCGTCAAGAGGGACTTGACGGGAGGAGGAGACATCGCTGTCCTGTGGCAGGGTTATCTGGAATGTGGAGGACTGGATTGTAGATAGATGCATGCCTGGCAACCAGGGATGCTGACTTCAGGCATTAGGTATTAAGGATGTCGGAGTTAAATTAGCAAACATTTTACCATTTAGTGTCAATCCCTAATAAAATGCAGTATCCCTACGTGGACTCTTCTTTCTCCACCCAAACACTTCACATCACATTCCCCTCTAACTGGGAACTCCTGTTTGTACCAGAAAAGGAAACAGCAAATATCAGGAATGGGAAAGGACCTAAACTCTCAAGTGCCAAGGAAAACGTTTCTCTTTAACATGTGCACAAGCATTGGGAAGGTGGAGAAATCAACCTAGAGAAAAGAGATTCTATGTGCATAAAGGAGATGATAAGAGACCCCCCACTCCTGTGTATCCCTGCTGCTTTTGTGTAACCCATGGCAACTGCAGGGGCAGGGGCAATCAGAGCCTTCTCCGTTTGGCATGTGGAAAGAAAAATGTGAAGGATAAGGAAGGGAGGGAGGTTTCTGTCATCACTCTGTGGAGGCCTTCAGCCCTCCCTCTCTTTCTAAAGCCAGAAGATGAGCAGGAAGAGTCAAAGCTGGGAGTGAACGTACACACCCATCAGTTGCTTTAGCCTCCTGTAGTTTTAGAGCCCTGGCCAGTGACAGGCTAAATGATGGTCCAGGTCAGGAGATGGGAACAGACCTCGGCCCTGAAAAAGAAAGGCCAGGAAGTGATGTGTGGTGAGATAAGGGGAGGCTCGGGAGCGAGCTGAGAGACAATTAAATGGTTCTGATTTCAACTGCCAAAATTTCACATGGAATTTACCCACTTATGAAATGGAAAATTGCTGCAGAAGGGCAGCGACATTTATCAAACACCCATTGTGTCCATGTGCTCCGTATACTGTTTTATCGCTCCCACTACTGTGTAAATGTTCTCGTGATGATTAAAAAGGAGAAATTACTATTGTTCCATTTGGCTTTTATGTTATTTGTAACTAATCATAATTCTTAAAAATTACATCGATAGGAGAATGTACTAAATCCCCACTCTGTTCATTTTAGAGGCAACAATAATGAGCCAACAAGGTATTGATTTGTGTGAACAAATATATGTTGCATGGGGCAGGGCTGCTACTGGGGCTCATTTGTGAGGTTGTGTAGATCTAGTCAGGAACCTAGGATAGTTTCCCATGACTCTACTGAAAGGAAAGATTTGTTTGAAGGTCTATATTAGCAACCATTTATATGTTAAGACAACCAAATAAGCTGGTTGAAGACAGCACAACTCAATCTATAGACCTATAAAGTTTATAATAGTAAAATTCCAAATGTATACACACAGAATATTATAGAAACTACAGTGGCTTCAATGGTGCTATTAAACGAAAAAAAAAAAAAAAGGTATTCTTATCCACCAGCAACGGTGATGTTGAGAATACCTGTTTTGATGAAGGTCTCCTCTGTCCCAGCACCTACACCTGAAAACTTTCCTATTTAGCACCTCTGTGTTACCTTCACAAGGTCTGTTGCTCCTCTCCTAGAGGTGGGGGAGGGAGAGGGGATAGGTGGTTTCCAAAGAGGAAACCTAGAAAGGGGGAAACATTGGAAATGTAAATAAAGTATCAAAAAATTAAAAAAAAAAAAAAAAGAATATGCCTTCACAAGATGGGACTGTAGGCAGGTCTTTAAGACATTTTCTTAATTAGTTTCAATGGGGAGGGTCCAGTCCACTGTGGGTAGGGTCCTCCCTATGCTGATCATCCTGGGTTCCATAAGAAAGTAGGCTGAGTAAACCATGAGGAGCAAGCCAGTAAGCAGCACACCTCCGTGGTCTCTGGATCAGCTCCTGCCTCCAGGTTCCTGTACTATGTGATTTTGTGTCCTGATTTCCTTCAATTATGTACAGTAATGTGGAAGTGCAAGCTTGATAAACCCTTTTCTCCATAAAAAAAAAAAAAAAGAAGAAGAAGAAGAATAAAGGTTCATCTTCAGACACCTTCATTCTGACTTTCTGAGGGAGAAGTCTGCTGAAAAAATGTCTGTCAATGTAAATGACTTGAGACTATCTGGAAACTTTTCAAGATGAGTAGAAACTCTAGGTGAAATGATAGAAAAATAATTACCATCATTTTCCTTTCCCTTTTACAGAACAGCCTTCACAAGCAAATTTTACCTACTGAGATTGTTGAATATTTTGGAGTGGAGAGTTGTACAGAGATAAACTGATTGTTGTTTATTATTATTGTTATTATTGTTGTTGTTTTGTTGTTATCGGTCTTTTATTTTGTGTGCACAGGGATGCCTGTGTCAGAGTGATGACACGGGTATTATCAATGACAGAAGCAAGGAAGCTTCTCTGCCATAAGTTTGAACTGGAGTCACCAGCAAACTTCACTGCTCCCATATCTTTTCTTCCAGATTGCAACATGCTCCATTTGTATTTGAAGTAAAATTAATACAGTTTTACCTTTCATATGATTCATTGCATGGATAGGGCATATTAACTATGGTACAGTTTGCAGAAATTACCAGGTGTCTCAGTACATAACTTGTAGGACTAGCATCATCTCATAGCCCAGCATTACTTTCGTGCTTAAATAGAGTTGCAGGGCTAAGATTCTGCCATGTTCACATGCATGCGAACTATCTCATTTCAATGGACTACACATTCCGGTAGTAGAAGCATATCTTAGCTTGTTTATAACAGCTTCATTACTTTGGGAAAAACAGAAGTTGACTGAAATTTGCTACTTCATTTTGAAGGTTTAATACTTTCCTGACAGGTTCATTGGAAATTACCCTTTTAATTTAATAATTTATTTAATAAACAAGAGTAGCAAAAGATCTGTTTTGGTAATTGTTATGATTACTATAAATACATGGAGCTACACAGAGTACCAAAGTAAGGTTAAAAGGTCTTTGAGCCTTCGATATCGCAAGCCTTGAGATGTAAACAAAGTAAGAAGGTACATTTAGGGAATAAGAACTAATAATAACCATGATGATTGACACTTGTCAGTATTTGGTGACCACAGATGTACACGCCTCACAATTTTGGTTTTTAAAATTTCCTACCTCTAGGAAACTGCAGTCAAATCCTCTCTTACTTTTGTGTCTTTGAAGTTCCGTTCCTATATAGTCAGATAATTCAGTAGGTTTTCTGTTTATGATATTTTCAATTACTGACTAGACTGTAAGAATCATAAGGGAAAGAATTTCTCTTCTCTTAACGTTTAATACATTTAGTTAATACAGTACAGAGCATATACCACACACTATTGAAATCTAATTCATCTATTACTAGTATTTTAAATATCTATAATATTGACAAAATAACATATTAAATGACTCTAGGTTCAGACTTTATTGTCTCAATTATAGCAAGGAGATTATTTTTTTCATGTCTGAAATTCCACTTTCACATTAAAAAGTGTTTAGAAGCTAAGGGTTTAGTGATACCAAGGTGGTATAATTACCACGTAGGAAGGGCACATAATGAGAAGAGCTGTATACCACAAAAATTATCAAATTCCTGGACTTTGTGCAAGAACATAATTAGAAAGGACTTAAACTTTGTCATCTGTGAGCATATTAATTTAATTGTAATCATCTAAATACTTAGAAAAAAGACAATAAAAGAAATTTGTTGTAAATAAAAAATATACTTATAAGCAGCTACAGCACTTTTAAGTTATACTGAATTCTGATAATAAAGGAGACTAATTACTAGAACTTTTACGTAATTTAAATTATTAAACAACATGTATGCACAATTGCTTTTCGAGTGGTTGTGTATGTACTAAAATGTGCAGCTCTTTTAATTGTTCTGATCTGTCACTATCATTCTTTGATCATGCCTTTCCACCTAAATGCTTAAGTTAAAGCATTTTAATAGTAGTGAACCAGGAAATGTTCAAGCAGGTTACTAATCTTCTATTCAGTGTGTTCATTTAAATGTGACACTCCATAAGATATACATAGGAGCCTTAGTTTGAAAGGAATGAGTCAAGCAAAGTATGAACTGACTCATTGGCCTTGGAAGTCTCACCTGGATGAGTCTAAATCTTCTCAGAGGAACCATGCTCTTTTGTGTCAGCTTCTGCTTTGGAAAAGAGAAACAACTTCCTCTTCATCCCTTGTTTCTTCTGCGAGAGAGTTAGCCTAGTAACCCTAAAATCTAATATTTCAATAATTGATACCGTGTAACTGCTTCACAGGCAAATCACAGGAAAGTGGGAATGTTATCTTAGTTAATCAATATTTATCTGAATGGAATTATGCATCCTAAGATATTAAGCCAATAAAGCACACACATGTGAACGCACAAGCATGTACATACACCAAACAACAAACAAAACTAAATTATTCAGCTTCTTAAAATAAAGACAGTGAGATTACTTATGTGGTCAATGAAGTTGTATTAATATATATGAAGATGGCATTGATATCTTACCATTGGGAGATTGATATTTTTTGCATCATAATTTAATCGTTCACTTTGCTATATCTTCTCTTTAGTCTCCTAAATACTTTAAACAGACTTCAAGGATTGTGGTGCTGTTTTTAATCCAGATGAGTTTTCCAACTGCCATTTAAGTAAATAAGCTAAGTACATGTAACTTCAACTATACTGCATAGGAGAATTACAATATAACCTTTCTCAGTAAAGATAGTGTCTGGACTTACTATAATAAAAACTGAGAAATACTATAGACCATAAATTTATCTTTAGCATGTATGAACTATTAAAAATGGGACTCGGAGAAAAGACTCCTTCTAATTTCATTTTTTTAAAATTTCCTTGGAAGTTGTATTCATGCAATCTCAAAAATATGGTTGCCTAAACAAGACCTGCATGATTCCAATACGAGCTGACATGCCAACATAGACTGGGGATATTTCCTGAGTTGTCATTCCTTGATGAAGAACTGCAGGCAATCATCCGCTGCTGAGAAAAGGGGAACATTTTTCTCAAAAGCTTGAAAGTTCTCCAGTGAGTTATTCAGCCCAAGTAGTCATCCCTAAACACATATGCCTACAAGCAGCAGTAACCAATTCAGTGGGTTGTGTAAGTATGTGGGACTGTGGGCATTTGTGTACACATGTGTAAGAATACAAGTACAAGAGAGTGCCGGTGAAGTGGGGAGCTGGAACAGGGAAGTCAAAAGGTAGAAATAATGCAAATAGTGTACTCATATGAAATTCTCAAAAAAGTGTAGCTGGATCCATGAGGAATGATGGACTGATCTCAAACTAAATCTACACAATCTACCTTTTATGTCATATATCATGTGTAAAACTAGCTTAAGGTTTTTCTTTTTTAATCCGTATCATAAAAATTAGTCTATACGTATTAAATTCAGTGTAAATTAAATGTACTGTTTTTCCCAGGAGATATTTATTAATCATATATACAGTACTTATTCTATGGAACTAACATGTGTCCTAAAAGGCATTAAAACATTTTAAAGAACTAATATTCTTTTTAAAGACAGCACTTTTATATCTGGGAACAATATACTTTATTTTAAAGATAGTTTGGGTTCCAATTTCTTCTGTGATAATTACTTCTAGAAGAGAAAAAATGATACTAATTCAGGTTTTCTTGTTGAAATAACATGTATAGTTTTAGGAGGTTTCTAAAATTATTGTTTAGACAATTTTCATTATAGAAATGGTTCAGAATCATCAGCTCAAATGAATAAATAATAGAAAAAAATGAAGAAAAGTCAGTGTACTAGCCGGGCCATGGTGGCACATGCCTTTAATCCCAGCACTTGGGAGGCAGAGGCAGGCAGATTTCTGAGTTCGAGGCCAGCCTTGTCTACAGAGTGAGTTCCAGGACAGCCAGGGCTACACAGAGAAACCCTGTCTCGAAAAACCAAAAAAAAAAAAAAAAAAAAAAAAAAAAAAGAAAAGTCAGTGTACAATTTAGATAATGCAAAAAACTAGAGTGAGTTGTAGAGGAATTGCTCTATCTTCTGAGCTTTCTAGAAATCTAAAACTCTTCTTGAGAATAATGGTTAAAAAAACATGCATTAAAAAAGCATACCGAAGGTGAGCCATTCTCTGACCAGCAGGGTTAAGAGTTTATTTGTTCATTCATTCATTAATTCATTTGCTATGCATGTTATATATATGTGAATATGATTTTTGCCTGTATGTATACTTATTCAGGTGCCATATGTGTGTGTCAAGGAGGTCAGGGGAAAGCACCAGACACTTGCAGTTACAGATGGTTGTAAAGTACCATGTGGGTCCTAGAAATCAAATCTGGGTCCTCTGTAAGAGCATCAAGTATTCGTAATATCCCTCAAGCTCCAAGATCATTTAACTGAGTGCTTGATTATTTCTCTAATTCAAGCAACACTATTAATGCTACTAGATTCTTCTGTTAATAATAAAGATAATAAACCTGTTCATTATAAAAACAAATACTATGAATTAGCTATCCGTATAATTACTTCTTTTTCAAAGTAACATTGAATGCCAAATTACCAAAATCTTATAACTCACTTTATTGTAATTTGTCATGGAATTAATGCTTTATATTAGCAATCAATAAATTATCTGTTTTAAGGCATGCTTTCTCCCTCTATCTCTGCTGCTTACTGACATTGCTGAGATCCATCATCATTCCCAGATGTCTTCAATTCAAGATAAAGCTTAACCAGCCAAAATTCTTATCAAAGTGACTGTATGAATATTTAGATGATTTTTTCTCCTCTTTTCAACTTCAGGGAACCAAGCTTGTCAAATTCTTTACAGATAATTAACTGTGGCGTGATTATGTTGTATGTTAAAGTATTCCTAGGGACTTCCTTTACATAATACATCTAGAATCAAAGATGCATTTGTATTCATGATGATGAAGTGGGTACAAAAGAGAGGACTGCCCACCTCGCATTGGATCAACTATATTTATTATTCACATATACATATGTGTATTACAAATATATTTTTTATTTTTTGCAAATCCTATAAATTTATATGATACATTCCACATATGTACATGCATGTACACATGTAACTCTAAATATAAATGTTCTCTTTTTGTCTTTATTTCTTTCTCTAAGGAGAGAGATTAATGTATAAAATTTCGCCATTTCTCACAATGTTCTCTCTAAATTTTGATACATATTTTGTTTTTGTTTTTGCTTTGAGTTTTGTTTTAATGTGTATCTTTTGAAGAATTGGCTGTGTTTTCAAATACAGTGGCATTTACCTGCCATCTCAGCTGGTTGAGAGGCTGTGGAAGGAGGCTGGAAAATCTTGAGGCTGACCTGGACAATGTATTAGCAAGACCTTGTTTCAAAAATAGGAAACACTTGTGTGAGGCCATAGATTCAACTGCTAGAATCACTAAGCAAGCAAATGAATAACAGCAAACAAACAAACACAAACACGGATCATTGAATTTTCAAGAAGCTTTCTTTACAGTTGAGCCAAAAGCGCTGTCATTTTCTATTTTCTGCTGTTTTCCCCTTTGCTCTTCGCTGTTACCTTATATGCAGAATTGTTTAGCGATGACTTGTTTTATTGTCTTTATTGAACTTGTGTTCGACTATGGCAATTGTTGAAAATTTAGTATTTCTTCCCCCCCCCCCCAACTTCTGTTTTTAATTTACATGAGTCATAGCATAAACCACACAAGAACTTTTTGGTAAGAGTCTGATGACTTGGTTGCTAGAGACATGACTAAGTGCCCACCTCTGGTGACAGCCACTATATTTCCTGGATGATAAAACTTGTGAAAAAGACTGATATCCAAAAGACTAATATGCTCTGGACTCTCAGTGGAATCTTAGATTCAGGACTTCCTTGTTACCTGTTGCAAAAAAAAAAAAAAAAAAAAAAAAAAAAGAAAAGAAAAAGATAAACAGAAAGGAAGGAAGGAAGGAGGGAGTGAGGGGGAGAGAGAGAGAGAGAGAGAGAGAGAGAGAGAGAGAGAGAGAAAGAAAACTTTCTTAAAATTTGATCTTGATCCATGATTGCTCATGGCTCATGTCTGGAACCCTAGCACTTAGCAACCTGGAGGCAGGAGGATTAGAAGGTCAAGGCTAACCTTGGCTATATTGTGAATTCAAGGCCAGTTAGGCTCACGAGACTGTGTATAAAAAAAACAAAACAACAACAACAACAAAACAACCAAATTAAAGTGGTCTGACCTATGATAATTTACTTCAGTCAAAAAGAGGAATGAAACAATATAGTATTCTGATGAAAGTTTCTTCAATGGTTATTTAATTTTAATAATGGAGATATGTTTAATTTGTATTTTGCATAAATCATTATGTTGTTTCTCTTAGATCCTATCAACTTATGCTTAAGTAATTGATGGCTTCTGAACTAAATTATAACCCAATTAATATTTTAAAAATATTCTTATAAATGAAAACCATTTCAAATACTATCTCTTTTGATATTTGACCTATTATCTTTGCTTTTTGTTACATTTCCATTTCCTACTCAATATTTATTTATTGCTTTCCATGCAGGTTAATAGACAGTAAAAGTAGACCGTCTTCTGCATGCAAAACTATCTGCATGCATGATAAAAGAATATAACGCACATAATTTACAGCTTAAACCGGGAAGTGAATTCAAATCGAGAAGCCTGTGTTCCATTTGCAGTTAGGGCTGTTATGACCTGTAAAGTAGAAGTTCTAGAGCATCCATGCCAGGCGTACAGATGAGCAAATAACATCTCCGTTTCTTTGGCTCAATTCACATTTTGCAGAGCTGTGGGGATTGTTGTCTTAGACTTCTCTGTGATGAGGTTTGGCAGAGAACATTCATTGTTCAGGTTTTAGAAAGGGCAAGATTTTGGCAGGAATAACTTGCGTAGAAAAAGAATGCTCTGCTTACACATGTGCACTCAATAAACCTTCAGAACGCTTGGGTTTGCTTGCCCCACCCTCCACCCAGGCTGTGCACCCCGATTGTTTAAAAGCTCCATTTGTTGTATCCCTATCAACACACTTTTCTTTATATTTCAGGAAATCATATTTTTATTCATATTTCAGAAGTTATAATGAACAGTCATTTCATATCCTGTTCACTTTCACTCAGAGTTATTAAACTAACAACTGCATCGAGGTCTCCTTTCCTCTAGTTATTAGTAGTCACACAGTCATGGTGCCATGACAACCAGCAGTCATCTTTTTGAATATCAATAATCCTCTGTTGTTTCCAGTTGTCAGAATTGAACATGTTTAGTTACCATCAATGTCTGGTATACAAGTTATGTATATATAACGAATGCAAACTTACATGTGAACACTTTGATAAGTATCAGGACGAGCAAACACAATCTTGTACATTTCCCAGGTCAATAAACAAAACTAGCCAGTGTCAGACACTCAGGCAAAACACTTGAGCCTACAATGCCTGTCTTTTTTCCACATAAGGCTTTTGCTGCAGTTGGGTTTCCTTCCACTTGGAATGTTTTGTTGTCTTCTTTTGTTGCCAGCACTGATCCCTGCCCTCAACTAAAGGCCCGTTCCATGCTGACCCTGAACCTATGTCCACTCATTTCCAAAAATTCTTGTCTGAAGAAGTAATTTTCATTTAGCTCCTATTCACTTTTCAGAAGATAATTCTCTCCCTTTCACTTCTTCCAAAATAACTCCTCTAGATAAGGACAAAATGGTAGCTTATTTTATATTCTTCCTCCATCATCCTATCAGCATTTCCCATAGCATGCGGATGAAAGACACACAGTCTCATGTATTTGCACCGAAGTTGGTCCATTTGTAATCCACTGCCTTTTCTTTTTCTTTTTTCTTTTTATTTTATTTTGTGACTGTTTGAATTTGAAATGCATCGCAAAGCTTATTTTACAATACACTACTTCAACATGAAGCTTATCCCACACATAAATTTCCCATGTATTTTATACTCTTGTAGCCCATCTGTCACAAATTCTTCTTTTATCTTTATTTCAAGAAATATTTATTGACTAAATGTCTGCTATATATTGGGCATTGTGTGAGAGGCGTTGATGGAATAAACTGAAAAGCATAGTTTCTGTCCTTCGGTAGACATTCACTATCATGGACCAAGTCAAACTTCTCTATCCAATCCAACAACTAGGTTACATCTTTTTGACTTTTCAGCCAAATTCAGTTCCATAGACTTCTTAAATGTTGCAGACTATTAACAATGCTGTTTATTACACTCTAGAACCAGATGGTAAGACCCTATTGAAGACACTACATACATAGGACATAGAACATAGATAAATCTACTTGATACTCAACTTGAAGCTTCACCATTACTAGCTAGTGTTTATAGTACTAGAAGGTGTTATACAAACTACCAGAGCAGAAAAGTAATCAGCAATCAAATCCAGGTATGAACTGTTATCTATAATAGCAACCTGCCTACAAGATCCAGCCACTCACCAGTGACACAATTGTTAGAGAGATTAACCAACCACTTTTAAAAATTAGATTTAAGGCCCACTCCATGTGAAGGAACCCATCAATGCTTTGTTAGAGAGGACAAGCCTAGAACCTGAGGCTGTATCATCATGAGTCCAGGGGAAAGCATACTACCATTATTCTGCTAAATAAATATGGAAATAAAAGTGTTCCAAATGTTGCATCTTTGGATCAGTACAATGCTCATCCCCCCGCATAGAAGTCCTATGCCTATTCTTTAATTATGCCATCATCTTCCTTATCCTTTACTATGAGTTATGAAGAGGCTATGTCCAGAGGTTCTCCCTCATGCAGGATTATTTTGGGTCCCAAATCTTTCACTAACTCACCACAGAATTTAACTCATTATCCAAGATTAGTCTTGATTGCTTAACACTTTCATTATAAAAGGAACAACTTAGTTTTGGAAGTATAAATCTTAGGGTCTATGATTAGTATAATGTTGAACTGGATTTTGAAGCATTTGGGGAAAATGTGGTACAATGGTTTAGATGATGAATTATGAGAAAATACAGTCTGAGCTTATTTTCTAGCTATGCCATTCACAGAGTCACATGATTTGTCTATTTCTCCATTTGTTTGGGTCTATAAATCATACTAACTTCATAGTAACATTTTTAGAAATAATTTGTACAGACAAAAAAATGTTATATAGTACATTGTAATTCCTGTGGAACCTTGACTTGTCTTACACAGGCTATGCCTATTATATATTTATATAAATTTTCATTTCATCTATATCTTGTGCTGTCTTCTTGTTTTACTGATGAAACCATTCAAGACACAATCTTGTGGTTGCTAATCCTAGTATACAGTTGGATAACAGAATAATATTTCAAAACTGATCCGCTTCCTTCTCTTCCTCCCTTTTCAACTCTTGTGCATGCTCTTCTTCCTTGCTCAGAAGTATGGAGACCATACTATAGATAATAGAATATATTGATAGGTTTTCTAACAGGAAAAGGCCTCTATACATGTTGTTATGGTGGAAGCATTTATTTATGGACACTAACCATCAAGTAATAGTGTCCTGAAGCATCCATGTTTTAATTTCCATCCTGTTTTCATGGCATTATACTGTTTTCCTTTCCATTGCTTGGTTTGAAACATTGCCTACTTCCTTGATGCCCTGTTCCATTCCCAAATACAGATGCAAATTGTTCAATGGCCTACTTTGAAAACTTGCCCATGTATGTTCCTAATGTGTGCCTGCTCTCATTCTCATCATTTTGGCAGAACTCAGCTTCTGGTGTGATTACTTTGCCCCTGTACATCTTCCTGTCAGGTATAGTTCTTGGGACCTTTTCTTAAATGGCCTCACTATTATAACATTTCTAAATATTCTATTTTAGTATGCTTCATAAGAAAGTGAAGGGGAAACAAAATGATCTAATTCACTGCTCACTTACTTGAGGAACTGGAAATAATCCCAGAATCAAACAGTCTCATGCCCAGACACAAGATCATTTCTAGACCACACACCAGTGTGGAACTACCCCTACTTGAGATGTCTGGCTATGAATGGAATACTGAAGGCTTTCTTTACTATACATTTAGGGGACTCTACTAGAAACCCCAATGCTGCCTGTATGGAATCAAGTTACCTAAGGAAAGTTAAGTCTTTATCTGCCAAGAGGCAGTGTCAGAGAGAGCTCAGACGGATAAATTTTATCCCTTGGGATCTATAAAGACTTTAGTAGGAAAAAAATATCCCATGCTGTATCATTTGTTTGGCAATTCTCTGCTGTAAAACTCAACAGGAGTGACAAATATGTTAATCAGTGATATTCTCCAAAAATTAAACTTCAAGGTTGTGTGAACTTCTGAGCAAGTGGATGTGAAACTGAATAATGGTCTGAATTGTTATGGGGAAATACCTCTGAATGCCTTTTTTGATGCAGTTACCAGCTAGTCTGTTCTCACAATTATCTCTTTTGATTTTGAGCAATTACCAGTATAAGTTGTATAAATAATTTATGAACCTATTTCACAAAAGCAAAATGTTTTACCAAAAATATAGGGTCTATGTGGATTCTATTTAAATATTTTCAAAACAACACAGGTCCCATTGCCACATATTTCACATAAGAATGTTCAGTATTGCCGTCTAGTTACTATGATGCTATGATACATATAAACTGAGCCTTAATGTATATATTTACAGTTAAAACTCTTTTTCAAACGCAGGTAATAGAAACTAGTCTCATTCTGTATATAAAGACACTTCTGGCCTGCCTTGTCTAATAGTAGCTGAAAGACTATCCTGATTCAGTAAGGATCCTACCTTGGAAAAAAGGAATTCTATGTAGAAAGACCAAAAATGAATCAAAAGGCTCAGAGTTGAGCATGGTGGTTTATACTCCTAATCTATGCTCAGGTGATGGCAGCAAGAACATTAAGAGTTCAAGGCCATATTTTGATACATGGTGTATAGTGGATTTAATGCCTGGTTGGGCTACAGAAGTCCTTGTCTTAAACAAACAAGCAAAGCAACCAACAAACAAACAAGATCCAGAGAAGGAGAGAGAATGAGAGAGAAAAAGGAAGGAGGGAAGAAACAGGGAGAGAATAGATACAAGAGAGACCAGAAGATTCATGCTGAGTTCCTCCACTTTGCCTGTTAGCAATTGTACCAAGTGCAATTAAGTCTTCACAAAGTTCAGGGAACAGAGAATGGACAACTGGAGGTTCTTGGTGGGTGGTGCCAGAAATTTCAAGTTCTGTGACCCTTCCAAGATAATCTATGCATTTTCTTTATCTTTGGTTTGTATAATATTTTGCATTAAATCAGTCAGCGTAAGTATGACCCCAGGTTCCATGCATGGTTCAAGAAAACTAATCCAACTCAGGGAGGTTGTTGTGGAGAATCTAGATTTGTAGATGGTTGATCAGGTACTCAGCAAAATAACCCGTGGCTTCCTATTGGTGTCTGATGTATATGAGATGACTGCAGTAGAGGTAGAGGATCAGGATTTTTAAAGCCCAGCCTTGTTATAATGCTATTTTTGGCTTAGTCTGAGCTACATGAAAAATAGACAATAAGCAAAAATTACCGAAGCAGTCATTTCAAAGACTGTTCAGTTTTATTCTTCTCTTCTATCTTCCAACCCTTTCCATGTACCCTCCTTGCTCTCTCTGAAACTTATTGTGCTTTTTTCTTGTTTCTGAATATATCCCATAATACTGCATCCTTGGAGTTATGATGCCATGTTACTCATTGATGTGATTTATAGACATCATGACTAGGTAAGACTATAGGCTACCTCCCTTTCTTGGAATCCTACATGGCACCTTCCAAGTCATTGAATATGCTAGTTCTCAAGAAGACAGTGTTTAGATCAGATTCAGTTCTGATGCTCTGGACCCTAGGTCAGATCCTTTCGTCCTGGTACCAAAGTACAAAATGACTTCAGCTGTAGGAACTCACCTTCAGCATCTGGAAGGTAACCAGGTACTACAGCAAAAGCCTGTAATGTTTTGGAGTCTTTTGTACAATCCTGATCAATAACCCAAAAGAGAGCTTCTCATATTTTGTGTCAAGGTTTTGTTAGATAGTCTATGGCTAATGGAAGGAGAATTGTTAGCTTAGAATGGAAAATTTTATTTTAACTATGTATGTATATGTATATACAGACTTATATGTATTATATGTTCAAGTGAACAGATAAAAATGTGATACCTTATGATTTTTCAGAGTCTTTTCTGTTCTTTTCTTTAAAAGTAATTTTACTCTGTCTTTGTGTTATTTCATTTATCCTTTAGTGTACTAGTCAGTGGAAATTTGATGAATTGTTTTTCCAAAGGTGTTTTAGGAAATGAGAAAAATCATGCTGCTTTTCTAAATATTCAGAAGGGCAATCTGTTTTCAAAGAAGAACATTGCATGTTTTTTAGAGGACCTGCCAGGCCAATTTTGGGATTATTGGGTAGTTTCAGAGTCATTAAGCAAAGATTAACGTTGATCAAGTTAACATTTCTTGTTGCATATCTTTAGACTCTGATTAAAAACAGATAAGGAAAGTGGGAGATATCCAGCTAGCGTGTAAGTCTGACTTGAGGAATCCTGTTCTTGCTTCCTTGCCCTGGTGGTTCCCTTCCTTGTTCTGTCATCATTGGCACACCATAGGATGAGAAATAGTAGCCAATGACTCTAGCACATATTTAATTTGCAAAATAATGCCAAATTTGTTCTCATAATAAAATCTTGGGTCCAACGGTGTTCATAGTACAAGTTATGAATGGAATTTGTTCCATTCTCTCCATCTGTAGATGTTGACATCCTACTTTTTAAAAATCAATTCAATCTTTTCCTCCTCTTTCAATATGCCAATCCAGAATTCATATATTCTGACCTTTGACCTTGACACACATTTGATCACTGTGTACTAAGCCACTTCAATTTTAAACTACTATGCATGGAATTTTAGTGTTTCTAAGAAGCAAGTGTCTTGAAGAAGAGATTCATTTCCAGTATCATCCTCACTCCCTTTGATACTTCATAGAGATGTCAATTCTGGTTGATTTATAATTACAGATGAAAGAAATTCACCGAGAGGTTGAGAGGTAGAAATAAGAGCGTGCATCACCTGTAACATTAATGAAATGCATTTTTAAAAATAGAAAAATGATATGGATTCTTCAGATTTCTTTTGTTTCCCAGTTTTGATAAGATACGATCAAGAACTCTTACAGATACAGAAGACAAGTCTTTTAGGTAGCAGTATAATTTTAATTAATTTTTTTTCAAATAATAAACTGGTATCTTATGTATGAGAAAGCAATTTTATAATGATTCAGTTTTGCTTTCTTTCTCATTGACCAATTTTTGCTGTAGACTATGATGCTCAAAGGAGGCAAAGAGTCAAAATAGTGTGAAAGTCATAGGCAATCACTTCGTCCTCAGAAAATAGAACCCCGGAAGTTATTTTATGGACTATACACCCAACTCTTGGAACTCCTCCAACAATGCATGTTTTGTTAAACTTTGTTAGAATGAGCACTGGAGGCTTTTGTTTCTCTTTTTCATTTTTAAATGTTCTAACTCTGGAGATGACTGGAATGTAGGCCTAGTAATCTGTCTCAGCATACCTATTAGGAAATCTTTCTAGTTAAGAAATAATGATTTTAAAATCATCTAAATTGATTAATGCAATTGTTGAATTTCATATTTTTAAAAAAGCATCCCTAGACACTATCTACTCCAATTGTGTAATTCCATAGAGGACTGGAGATGCACTGATGTGACTTTCTTCTGCTTGTCTTTCAACACTCTCGATTCTTCCTTCCCACTCCCTCCCTTCCTCCCTCCGTTCCTCCCTCCCTTCCTTCCTTCCTTAAACATGAATGGGTAACTTGTCTATTTTAAGATCAGTGCTGAGAATTCAAACTGGAATAGCCCCCGGCTTGAGTAGTTTTGGACCCACAGCTATGCACACTGACCACAGTGTGCTCAGAAGTACACATTAGGAAGTCACATGGTAGACGTTTCAAATGAAGTCTCTTTACTTCTAGAAAGGGCAAACATTTTGCTCCTTGGTGATGTCAACATGTACTTTAGAAAGGTGGTGTGTTCTGTAGGAGATGTTGAAATTTGAAGCCAGGTGCAGTTGAACTTAAAGGCCCACATATCAGTGATCCCTTCCAGAAGCACCAATTAACTTTCCTATGTTACATTCATGAATTGTATTTAGCTATGATCAATTACAACAATTAATGTATACAATTAAATGCATATGATTTATTAGTTATATGAAGTTGTCTAATTAACCTAACTCTATGTCCATTTCTATAGAGTATATGGTTATATATAATGTGTAGTATATATTATTCCATGTGTTTATAAATTAATTTGTATACTATAACTTACATATAAGATACCACTATACATTATAAGTTAATGGGCTATATTATAGATAGAATGTAGTGATAATATTTTTTGAGAGTTAAGTAAATATTTAGGGGAAGAAAATTTATGGTGTAAAAGAAGCAAGTTCTATTGTGCCAGATAAAAATCTAATTTTTCAATTACGCCAAATAGCAGGAGAGGAAAGCTGGGTTGCAATCATCTTTTCCGGTTGTATACTTGGCCTTTGGAATTATCTGCTTCCTAGTTTGTGCCACCCATTATGAAGTGAGCTCCAGGGCGGCAGGCACAAGTCTGGCTTCTCCTCAGACAACGGCACTGATTCACAAAGGGTAGACTCACAACTTGTAAGTTTTGGCTGTTTCTATCACCAGATGATTTTCTCAAGTGTCCTTCATCATGCTTTGGATGACTTAGGACACTCAGGAAGATTCTTCTACAAAACGAGCAAGTGTGAACTTGTCTTTTATTTTTCTGTCATATGTGAGTATACTCTCATTTATATTGCTATTAGCTGTTAATTTTATAGAAATTTCTTCATTTATGAAACTTAAACTTAGGACAGACTGGTTTGAATTTACATATCTTTTGTTATATACTGATTATCCACTCCCTTTCCCAACATGAAGTAATGTGTAGAGTTTGTGTGATTACAGAGGTAGGGTTTTTTCTCTTTCCTTTTGTTCATTTTATTTTCAAATGTACTACATGTTGGATAATCTCTTCTTACTGTTGACTGTGGTAAAAATTATACAGAACACTTTCAAAGTATTCAAATATAGCTGTCCTTTACTTCCAAATAAATGGCTTAATCAAAAAAACATTTAACCCAGCAGAATGTAGCCTCTGTCTGTTCTCTGTAGCTCTTTGTCTGTGGGAGGTATAAATTTGTCTGAAAGGCTGCTGCTTTTAATTTCTCATCTGGGCATGAACAAAGAAAAAGATAACACTTCTGCATGATATCATTCTTTCTTGGTGTGGTCACCTTTAATAATAGAAACAAAAGATGCATTTCCCAGTGTGCTCATCATAATCCTGCCAGGAAGCAGGTGTTCGCTCTTATTTTTCTTTGAAATCATGTACTTATTTATTGCATTATGTCTTTCAGTTGTGGATATTTTCCTGTAGAGGGAAATTCCATCCTTCCTGAAATAATAACCCCCCAAATTTTAGATAAACTTAAAAAAATCTGCTGAAATGATAGGAAAACACACTCTTTCTTCTTATTCATAGTTGTGTTTTGATTTCATATCTACATAGTGAGGCCTTGAGTGTTTTTAGTACTTCTTGAGGGTACTTTTATTTTACAAAAATGACCCAAGTGAACTTAAAAGTGAACTTAAATCACATTCTTACAAATGCACAAATCTATGCATATTCAATAAGAATGACAGCTTTATAGTAAATTATATTGAAAGAAGAAAATTTTTAAAAATTCTTCCACCTGTAATATCTTTCTCATCTCTTTATCCATGACTAAAATGCTTCCCGTCTCTATTAGAGCATTTCTACTTTTTGATCATTCTCCATATTTCCAGAGAATTGGCTTGACTTCATCCATCCAGCCAAAGCCTTTGGCCCAGGCATGTGAGGCACAAACTTTCAGCTTATTTTAACTTTTAACTCATGGCCTATCTATGCAGTTGTTACAAAACCTTGGGGTTGGGGCCTGATCTCATTCTGGCTTTGGAATCATTGGGCAGGTTGTGGTTCATATGTATCTTATGAAATACGTGCTACTTTGCAAGCAGCCTTTACTAGTCAGTTTTATTTTCTAAGAACAATCCATCCATATTGGTTTTCAGATATCGTTTCAGCTACATTTTGCAAAAAGGAGTTGAAAATCTATACACATAGCCCAGAACTAGCACTGTCACTCAGAGTCTTGGTATGCCCTGCTGCTTAGGACAGAGCTCATAGCAACCTCCTGAACAAAGCACCCAGCTCATAGTTGTTGCTCATTTACTTTTATGTTCTCCAAGACTTCAAAAGCAAAATGTCAAGAATGAACTAGAGTTTTATTTATTTCTTTGTTTGTTTTAGTGACCTTTTTGATGTCTTTATTTCTACAACTAGTAATCTGAATGATATTGACCTGTCAGGCATCCCTAGTACAAAATGAGACAGGTGCTATGGGATCTCCAGCCCCAGTTCCCATCCTCTCTCTGTTACTTAGGAGCTTGCAACCTTGAACACCTAGCCATGGCTCCCTATGCCTGCATTTCAACATTGGAAAAATGGCAGTAGTAACAGTATCGGACAACCAGAACCCCAGGTGTATTAAATGAATCAAAGTATGTTCACATTTTGAAATAATGCCTGATTCCTAGCAAGCCATACTGCATATCAGTTGTTGTTGTTGTTACCACTTTCATTTGCTCTGTATTTTTATTAAGTTCAGCATTTTTAAAAATTTCCCTCATTTCTATTATCACTGCCAATGCTCTAATTATTTGTGATCTTTTGTATATGCTATATTAATAGTCTTCTAACTCATCTGGTTTTTCATGGTTTATCATAAGATCTATCTGACTTGGTGTAGTGCATTTCAGAAATTTTGTCTTCATTGTAAATGCTTCATTCCATGTGATTAGCATCTCTCAAAAATTATACATTTTAAACAAAACTAAAAATGATACTAAACTATTATGTGCATATTTACAAGCAGATTTAAATACATGTGCATGGGGAGACAAAGTGTTTTGCTATTGAACAACAGTGTAAGGTCCTTCTGTGAAAGCAATCAAGTCTGATCATGCGCTTACCTTTTGTGTTGGCTAATCATAGTTGTACTATGTGCCACAGATTAAGTCAGGAGAATTAAGATTTTAAAACAGAAAGCTCAGTGCTTATCTGTTAGGGAAGCATGAGAAACCATGGTGGCTTTGGTGAAAAGATGGCGGGTAATGTTATTTCCGGGGGGATTGCCTAATAAACTGTCTGCCTCATTTGAACAACACTGCCATTATTTGCTCCTCCACTGGTGATGGCAGAAGCCAGTATAAACACCTTGCCTTGTCGTGGCTGGGCTGAGATTTGACTTTGCTCTCTGTCCGTGCTTATCTTAGCCGTAGGAAACCATTATGTCATTCCTTTCTTTTGTCCTATCTCATGTCTCTTGAAACATTATGTAGTCTCACACTCAAGCTAAAATGACATCTCTACTATGAAATTACCCTTGACTTTATTCACCCACTCCCTTCTTCATAAGTTGTAAGACTTGATACCATTACTTTATTTATGTTTTATGTATCTTGTGTATCACTTATATTTTGCCTCAACTTTAACTGTTCTCGAACATGTTTGATTTCTCTTGAGTATATTATCTCTTTGAGTGAAAGGTCAATTTACTCCCCAGCTATAAATACAATGGAGTTGAATCTTACATAAGTTTTGTTTTAAAGTCAATATTTAAAGTTAAAATTATATAGTGCCAAAAATGTCCTGAAACGTTCCTAAGGTAATAGATAACAGGTATCATGAATTATTTACATGCCACCCTAGGGACTGATATTTAGTCTCTCAAGAAAGTGCACTAGAAGTTCTTCTTCTGTATTATATCAAGGCACTTTCTTCACTTTAGCCACAGATGAAGTAACTGGCTTTCCTTGAGAGGCTGTGTTGTATGACAAGGTCCATGTGTCATTAAACAGGAAAATCAAATGCAGCTTAAGGGGATGCTCAGACTGTGAGAACTGGAAGTGAAAAAGGAAACTTCATTTTATTTTTCAAAAAATAAATATTAAGATTTGTTGATCTAGAAGCAGGAATTCTATCAGTGCTAGACTACTTGCCTTGCATGGGTGAAGCCCTAGTTTGATCACCAGAGAAGAGAATAAGGTGATTTTTCTCAATTTCTGTCTAGCCACTTAGTGATCAAGGAATGTGGTTTCTCAAGTTTTACAAGATTTTAGACACACATATAGGATAGCACATACAGGCATAGATGGAAATGTCAGCTAAAAATAAATGACTAGCAGAAATAACTGGTTTAAATCCTGGATAATAGGTGGGCACTTGACAAAAGGATGTAGAGGCTCAGCTCACACCATTCCCTGAAGAAATTACCATTGCAAAAAGTCCAGACTTTTCCTCAAACAGACTTCCATTCAAGTCTGTGCTCTGCACTGGCTTACAGATTTTTTTTCTTCATCAGTTTTAGCACAAGCTAATGGAGATTAAAGAGCAGAGTCTGAAATGTAATATGTAGGGTTTAACTTATAGTTGGCACCCCAAAAATTTGGCTATTGGTGTCATTATTGATTGCTATATTCACAAAGTAAATATTTATGACCCATGGCATGCCTTTATTGGAAGATTAGAAGGATTCACTTTGGTGCTTTTGAATGGCATTCAGACATGAAATGCTTGGTTATTTATTTGAATCAGGGCTGAAACATTTGGCTGTTTAAAGGCAGTTCTGGGAATGAGAAGAAGGGAGCCTCTTTGAATCATTTTTGAAGATGGGTTTCTGAATTGGGTCTTTCAGGAATAAGTGACTTCTTTGCCCATTTTCCACGAATTTACATTTTTTTCATAGTAAGTTCTCTTGGATCTAAGGCATTTTAAGTAGCATCTCCCATTTTTAATAAGGACAGCCTTTAATTCTCACTCTCCTTTTATCTTTTCTTTTTTAAAAAACTATACTATTTTTGTAACTTCTTTTTCTCCTAAACCCCATGTCACTCTTTTCAGTATCATAAGTCCTCTCATGACATTGAAATTGACCTTATATCTCATACTTCACTAGCAGACAAGCACTGAACTCTTTGTTTTAAAATCTTAATTCTCCTGACTTAATCAGTGGCAAGTACTACAAAGTTCTGCCCTTCATTTGTGGAAAAAAAAAAAAAAAACTCAGACATGAGGAGATGGAATAACTTTAACAGATTTCTCCTGCCAAGGGCTGCAAATGGAACATGGACCTGGGCAGTTCAATTTCGGAACGTTAGCCCTTGCTTCTACAGAGACAGTGGGTGGCTTTCATGTGGGAGGTTTGCACAGTTACTACTTTGTCTTTGGTTTGTACTTTTGTTTTCTATCCTTGCATGGTTGAGGTATCTATGTGTTTCATTCAAAGTTGTGCTATTTCTGCTGTATTTCCTGTCTCTTCAAAATAGAAATTTATATTTCTGGGTGTACTCGCCATCCGTCGTCCTACATGCATACCTGTGTCTCTTGTTGTCATTGGCTCAACACTGGGAAGTCCTCAGCCTCCAAACCTCTGTTGTCCGATGGCCAAGGCCTGACTCAGTCCCTTCATCCTGGCGTTCATTTAAATTCCATTTTCCCTTCTGCCAGTTCTTAGATGCTGTTTGCCTTTGCTAAGAATTTCCTTCTGCTACTGGAACCTTTTGCTCTGTAGATTGCTCCTTGGTGAACTGGAGAAGTTGCTGCCAAGTGTCTTTTCTGCACTGATGCTTGTTTTTTGGTGTTGAACACTTGACAGAGCTTCCTCTATTTTTACACATTACATCTCAGGTTTTGTTAAACCCTCCTGGAACACTGTCTTCAGATTACCTTCCTTTTCCTCTGCAGTTCCACCCAACTGCGCCTTCAGAGTTTCTGATTCTTCTGAGCACATCAATCTATTGAAATCTTCCATTGTTTTGACCCGCCAAGATGAAATATGTATTTTAATAATGTGTAGTATATCACTCTGTGGAAAAAATAGTCTTCTCCTGAAAATAAATATTTATGCATACTGGAAAATTATGCAAATAAGCTGCTATTATTTTTATCACTTTTGCTTTTTTATGACCATTAATAACTGTGATTTTTCTAGTCTCAATCTCATGGCAAGGCTGTGGTTTTGTGCAATAAGCAGTATTTGCTAATTTATGCTGGTACTGTTATTGAGTTTATATATATAGTAACAATCAGTAAGGAGTGCAGACATCATGGCCAACAGGCAGAAGATTCAGGTCTTTGATGTTTTTGGTTTTCCTTGTTATTTTAACTTTGGTTTCTCAGTAACTCATTGGGTTCTTAGCTCCGTTGTCTGTCAAATGATGAATGAATAATATGAAATTAGGGAAATTTGTCTCAACAGAGATAAAAGGCATGTGTACATTTTACAAGCTGTAAACATGTATACTACACATGTTTATTTCATTGACTCTCAAAGCTCCAAAATAAAAGTTTGTCAACAAGTAAAATATAACAGTGAAATTTGCAGAAGACCATTGTTTTGCAGTGATAAGGTGTTTAGGGCTGAGTTAAGCTCTTTGTAGTCAAGACTATTAATGCCGCAGTGATGGGTGCTATCCCCTGGTCTGTAGTGGCTCAGAGTCTACCGCGTAGTTACTCAAAAGCCTCATTCAGCTCGTGTTGCTAAGTTATTCTGCGCGCCCTGTAGGTGTTTCACTATCCTCTACCAAGGCTGCTTTGACCAGTGCTCTGTAAAGCGTAAGTTCTTTCGTCCCATCACTTGTACTAGCTGTCATGTGGTTATTGTCTGGGCAAGTCTTTTGATTTTGTTTTCCTTAAAAAGTATATCCATGACCATACCAATCTTCTGTATTCAGAATAGTATAATGCTGCAGCCATTTTTATAGAACGACTGCAAGTTTGTGTCCTGGAAATATCTTCTTCTCGTGTGTTTATGTGAGTTCTGAGATCAGATACGTTCTGGAAGAGTCCTCAGGTATGCCTGCACGTGACTGTCTGGGCTATCTGGGTAGACGCTAGGGAACTCTGCTCTTAGATGAGACTGTTGAAAACCCCAAGGTTCCTGAGCTCCCTTGCCGTCCGTGTATGTGCCACATCTGACCTCCACCACTGCGTTTCTTGTGGTTGTGCTGTTAATGGTAAAGTCAAGTGCCTTCAATGCTAAAGGCTCAGAAATCTTTCTTAAACTGATTTCATGTCCTATGCAAGTGTTTTTACAACCTGCATAACCAGTACTTTGTAAAACTTGTTTACGCTTCAATTGTACATAGTATTTTTAAAGAAATATATAGTATTTTTATTTAGGTACCTCCAAACTTGAATTCGTCTGTGTGAAACATTGTAAACGATACATTTCTCTTTAGTATCATCACAATTGTACAGAGGCTTTCACTGGTTCTATTTTTCTACTGTTACTGATAAGCATGTAACACTGACTTTATCCTACATATAGTTGGCATTTCAAATAAATGGCTTGTATAGAAAAAAAAAAAAAGAAAAAAAGAAATACAAGCTAGATTAATATAACGTTTTCAGTTCACTGTTTCTATTGGGTATATGGTATGTCTGACAACACTGAAAACTGATCTTTGGGTTTTAATAAAAGAACATTATGTGTTACTGTGACTATGGATATCTATTGACACAAATGTGATAATCCAAAAATAATATTCACATGGGCAGTCCAGGTTCTTTCCACAGGATGGACAATGCAGAGTGATTCACTGAGGACACAGCGTGGTTTTGGAGTGCTTGTAGCAACATGTGTTACTGCAGATGAAGCTCTGCCTGGGAGAACTCTGCTTCCCTCTGTGATAGTGCAAGGTTTTGTATCTATCCAGATGTCTGATTATTTATGAGATTCATTTTTAGTTTTAAAGTACCCCACTATAAACCCACATAAAGAATCTCTGAGAGTGACATTAAAAGGGCCTACTTTTCTATTTCATTCTGGAAAATGGTGCACTAGTTCACCACCTCAGGTTATTAATTAATAAAGACTTTACATTAAAAAATATGGAGAGTAAAGCTTAAATTTTTCTTTGGAATTGTTTGGATTTTCAGTGTGATGTTAACATCCCTTTATTTTTCTTTATATTGCATTTACCTCCTGAATACTTGACGTCATGTGTTGTATGTGTGGCTCTGTTTTATTCATACAAGCAGATTGTTATAATCTTTCTTCAAGCACTGTGTTCCTCCTTTTGTGAACCGATTTATCACTTGTATTTATTTATCTTTCCTTTCCTAACTTCAGAGTTGCGTTTTTGTGGGTGCTTTATTGCAATTATTTTCTATAATCCCTTCTCTAAATCCCAGGTTAAACAGTATGTTTTCTCCAAAGTGTGTATGTTGCTGATTATTACAGATAAATTCTTCACCCATCACTGTTGCTCAGCCAGGTCATGCTTATTTAATGCTTTAATCTTTCATCTCAAATCATCCTTCTCTACATAGTCTTCATTCTTTTCTCATGCCTCTCAACTCCTTCCAGCTTCTCTGTACCTCTGGAATAATGAGGTGTCATTTCTGAGCACCAGGTGCAGCCCCTCCACTCCTGCCTAGGAGAGTCCAGGGCTGCCGGGAGTTCCCTGCGGTACTCTTTAGAGAGAAGGCTTGTCTCTATAGTAGGGTTCAGCATGGCCATAGCACCCTTCTCTCAAACGGCCCTCTGGCTAATCCCTTTTCCAGAGCAGAAATCTCAATTCAATTCATAGTCACACACACCCCATTTGTGGTGTGTGTGTGTATGTGTGTGTGTGTGTGTGTGTGTGTGTGTGTGTGAGAGAGAGAGAGAGAGAGAGAGAGAGAGAGAGAGAGAGAGAGAGAGAGAGAGAGAGAGAGAGAGAGAGAGAGAGATTTATACTATATTTTCTGGCTCACATACATGTAATTCTGGCCATTCCCAACCCATTTATCTTGATCTGATATCAATATCCTCTTAATACTATAATTATTTACTCTACCTAGATGCACACACACACACACACACACACACAACACACACACACACAGTGTGGGCATATCAACTTATTTTATAACTCCCTTTGTATAAAGGAATTCTTCCCTTTGTGTTACTTTTATTCCCCACACAAAAGGAAGAATAAAAGAGGAATCCTACTGAAGCACCTTCACCTTTGAGTGTGGGGTCTATGTCATTGGAATGTGCAGCCATGGAGAATGAAAAGGAGCTAGAAAAAATATTGTAACAGTCTAAGAATTAGAGAATTGAGATATGCAAGGATGAAAGTTTAGAGAAAAATTTGAGAATTGTAGACTATAGACTAGGATCCAACTTTAAAGTTGGTGATTGGTAAAAAGTGGTTTGGTTGAGTCTTACCACTATGAGTAGTTTCATAGTAAATCAGATCTCCTGATCATCTCTGTGGCTTTCCAAAAGGGGACACTTGGAGACGGTAGGAAGGAGACTGCAGCTATAACAGCTCCATGTTTACTTTTGATACTTCTTAGTTGGTTATGCAATTTTGGACAAAAGGTACTATTGACAAAATAAAGAACTTTAGGGTCTAGGGTAAGTATGGAAAAAGGAGACAAGAATAGACTTCTGATTTAAACATAGGGTCTGGCCAGAAAAAGAATTCTGTAAGATGAAGATGAAGTGGAATGAGCACAAGAGATACATAGGAGGTCGTGTATGAAAGCATCAAAAATAAGGGGATTTTGGAAGAGCCATAGATGATGGTTCTTTCATCCAAAAAAAAAAAAAAAAAAAAAAAGAAGAAGAAAGAAAGAAAGAAAATAGTAAATGGTAACCAAATCACTGTACCACAAGAGACTGAGATAACATTCTGAGCACTGATTGATGGGCAGATAACTGAGCTCTGGCCAGCACAGCCTCTGTCAGTTCACGGCCTTTGTCTTCCTCTGATCATGTCCATTTGTAGTTATCAGAAACATACTCTCATTTTGAGAAATGAATTGAAATTCTAGTAGTATTTTCAAGAAAAGTAGAATATTTCATTTGGTAATGCTCACTTTGCAATGCTAACATTTTTACAATATAATTTTGTCTAAATTAACTTTTTTATATGAACAGACCCTGTTTGCTGACTGCCAAGATTTGTATGACTTTATTAATTGAAACAAATAAAAATCAACTTTTATATTTTGAAAAAACTGTAAAAATCTAAGATCTACTTTTTTAAAAATCTGCTAAAATGGTACTTCTATGCCAAGGATAGATTCTCTCTCTCTCTCTCTCACTCTTTCTCTCTCTTTCTCTCTCTCTTCTTCTCTCTCCAATTTCAGAGTGGCTTTTATTCACGAAGTATGTTAACTTTTTTTGAACAGTGACCTACTGTGTTTATCTTTATAAGGAATAAAATAAACCATTATTCAGAAGCACTGCCATTTGGGAGCTGCAGTGCCAAGTGTTAATGGCATTACTATTCTACACAAAGTCCATTTAGAACTACTTCTTATGTAATGTGCACTAGTGGGAATGCCCATGAAGTGTCCTTAGTCTCCACAATGTTCACATAGCACAACTACTCTCTTTTTAATATTTGCTAGGGAATGTTTCTTAAATTTGCCAAGCAGGTTGCCCATTTTCAACTCAGTGTTTTGCACACATGTCTACTACATCAGTGTGGTTAATTTAAGGTGTTTTTTGTGGAGAGGAAAATAAATAACTCAGCAGATATGGTGCGTGTTCATAGTTGTATGTGTTCTAGAAAAGGTTTTATGTTGAGTGGGAATCCAGGTAAAACCTAAATCTTAAAGAGACTTGTCTTTATCCAAAGAAACTAGTTTAAACTTTATGTTCTGGAATATACAATTATTTGTTTAGTTTGTTAAACAAGTTTCTTAGTCTTTGGATGGCATTAGATTTGAGGCTGCTTTACCATCTTCAAAATTCCCCCACTTTCACTAGCGTATGGAAATTACATTAAAACTTTACTTTTTAACATTTTATAGCTTACATATACATAAATATAAACACTAGTGCACATACATGAACACACACTCATACACAGATACTCATGAACACACACAAAGACACATACACACACATGCACAAACACACACACACACACACACACACACACACACACACACACAGAGGCAAGGTGATTAAAAGCCATTGATCTTCAGGAAAAAATTCAGCACATTTTAAGTCCATGTGTATTTATCTTTAAAAGCACATATGTTAAAATAAATAGCCATATTTAGCTGCAAGTCCTATTATTCATATCTTCAACAGATCAGCATTTAATTTCTGCACGTTAAGATGTCAAGGTTCGTTACAAACCTCTGGGGTCTTTTTTACTTATTATGAGAGTTTCAGAAATTATTCTGGTAAAAGTGGATTTTCATAATTTTATTTTCTTCACCTAACCTTTGGTGGAAATATACATCAATAAAATAAAACGTGTATACTTATGAGTACTTATTATTTCCTTCTTCAGTGAATCAGGTGTCATCTTCTGGTCGTCATAGGTACCAGGCATACACACGTTACACATATATACATGCAGATAAATTCTCAGACATATAAAATAATATAACCAGATCTATGTATAGAGACCATAATGTTCCAGTGAGCACTACTTTTACTAGATATGAATGAACATATTTTCAAGAAATTGAATGAGAGCTGGGCAGTGGTGGTACACGCCTTTAATCCCAGTACTTGGGAGGCAGAGGCAGGCATATTTCTGAGTACGAGGCCAGCCTGGGCTACAGAGTGAGTTTCCGGACAGCCAGGGCTATACAGAGAAACCCTGTCTCGAAAAACAAAACAAAACAAACAAACAAACAAACAAAGTAATTGGATGAGTAATTTGAAGATATGTCCTTGTTATTACTACTATCTTCTACCAATATACTTTCAAATTATAATACAAAGTAAAAGTATTGTATCTTGCTAAAGTATATAGAATTGTCCCTGGCACTCTGTTGTTGTTGTTGTTGTTGTTGTTGTTGTTGTTGTTGCTTTAATTGTAGTCTTTGGGATGGATGTACAGGTATGTGATTTTTAAGAAGTACAGAATGGACTTGTCCGTTGGCTTATTGCCTGAATTTGACCTTTGACACCCAGAGGATGGAAGGAGAGACATACTACTTGCAAACTGTCCCTTGACCCAACAAGCACACCATACTACATGACTGGCTACCCTTATGCTCACACAAAATAAATAAGTACAAGTTAATTAACATATAAAAATTGATTACAGGATCCTTCTACAGCTATATGAATGCTTATTGCACACTTTCTCTTTTCTGTATCATGAAAATTCTTATGACAAAATTTTGAGAAAACATTTACATCATGAAAAGATTACTGCATCATTTTAAAAGTCAGACATCTGGGTGAAACATAAAGGGAGATGAAAAGAGTAAGGTGGCACAATTCTGTACCAGAAAAATACAAGGTAGTCTGATTTTTAAAAATAAATACTTTTTAAAATGTAAAATAATTGACTTTAGACTTTAGCCAAATACCTTTCAGATTGACACACTTTCTGGAGGGGAAAAAACGCTTTTGCCCTTTTCTCTAGATTATATGGTCAATCCTAATTACTTTTTATGGTTCTCTATTATTTAGGACTAACTTAAAGTTATCACCTTATGTTGCAACATAGTCAAAGAGCTTATTCTTCTTTATAGTGCTCTCTGGTGCCTTTATGAAGCACTCTTTATACCACACTCCAGCTCCCCATGAAAAGAGAAACAATCGTACTGCTGTATTTCAAACCATTGACATCCTGACCATGACTTCATTTGCAATAAAAGTCACAAACTGTGCAAGTATTTTATAATTCCCCATTTCGTTTAGGTTTTAAGAAGAAAAGGTCTGGTCAAGCTTGTGTTGGGAAAGTCACATACTCCCCACATAGTGGCAGCCATGTGAGGTTGGTTAAGATATCAAGAATATACCTCACAGCTCATTCCTGGAGTCTTCCTTCCATTTAAATTTTCATGTTTTATTCCCGCATATTCTTTTAGTAAAATACTAAGTTATTTTTTGAAAGGTAAATAGTACTTGTTGCTATGTTACTGTTTAAGTGACGTAATGTCCTAGCGCTGAGAAAAGACACATGATCAGAAAATGCCAGTAGTAAATCTCTGATATCTGTAGCCGCTGAACATACTTCAATTAAGCAGGCATATATCTCTGGAACATTGAGACTTATACAGTATCAGGAAATAGGCACTGTACCATCAAAAGAGGAATATGTGTTCCCTGATTGTGTTTTGATTGAACTACCAAATTCCCAGACATTTGGTCAAACATTCCTCTGCATGTATCAGTGAGGGTTATCATAGATAAAATTGGTGCTTGAATTGGTAGACTAAGTAAAATATATTGGCCTCCCAAATCTAGGTGAAGACCCAAAGAGAACAAGAGGTCAGGAACACCATGAGAAGCAGGGAATTTCCTTTTGAAAGAATCACTTGAGCTGAAATATGTATACATGTAAATTTCTTATTCTTTCTCCCTTGAACTTGAGCTGAACCATCTGATCTTGGGCCTGGAACCTGCACAGATTAAAAGTAGAACCATATTTGGCTTCTTTATCACAAGCTTAGACTAGAACATATCTTTTCTGGGATGTGAGCAGCTGGCTTAAAATGGTTGTAACTGTTAGCTCTCCTGAGTGTCTGGCTAGCAACTGCAGGTCTAGAGATTCTTATCAGTCTCCATAGTTATGTGAATCGGTCCTGAATTATCTCTCTTTCTCCTTTTAGTACAGTCAAATACGCATCCAATTATTTCTCTGTAGAATCCTGGCTAATACGTTCTATTTAGGCTTGAGTATGGAAACAAAGCTCCATATGACTTGCAGCATAATTATCGGAGAATCTCTTTCCATATCACATGCAGTTTTTCCTGTATATAATCACTGCAAGAAGCCCAGAACACAAATGATACCTTAGTCGTGCTGTAATACTTTATTGATTATTTGAAACAATGAATTTATGACACAAAGTGGTTATAATGTTCTTTTGGATTTGTAAATCATAAAGAATAAGATGTTATTTTATTACATTCAAAATAACATGGAGATAGTTCTCTGACTATCAAGCTGAGTGGTGCTTACATCTGGAAATGCCTAGTTTATAACACTTGGAAGAATTCCCCTTTCTGAGTCTCAGACTTGGGAAAGTTAAACATTAAAAACTAACTATGATCTCCCATCTTATTTATAGAATAGTTAAATATTCCATATAGGAAACAAATAATTTATAAGTTTTCATCTTGACATATATTGACATGTTCTGTAAAATGTTTTCTGAGTAGGACTTATGTTATGAGATTATATATATATATATATATATATTTGAAAATATATTTCAGCTACATAGCTTTAACAATTTTCTATTATTTCCAAATAGTACCAGATATAGAAAATCAGCACTGTATTTTCTGTCATTTCACTGTTTTCACAGTGTTAAAGGCACAGTAGTTACTGTTTTTTTTTTTCTTTCTTCTTCTTCTAAGATTGTCACTAGGCTGTGACACCTTTAGCTAAACTAAGGTAATTTTTACATTTGCAAAATTTTCTTTCATAAACCATATAGGTAGTTGTACTGTAATTTGGTCAAGAAAAAGGAAGCCTTTTGATTATTAGACATTTTAGCTTAGTGACACAAGACCAAATTTAAATGCAGAAACATGTTTTCTCTCCGTTCCTCATTACAAAGAATGACCCATGCTGGGCAGTGGTGGCCCACACCTTTAATCCCAGCACTTGGGAAGCAGAGGCAGGCAGATTTCTGAATTCGAGGCCAGCCTGGTCTACAGAGTGAGTTCCAGGACAGGCAGGGCTACACAGAGAAACCCTGTCTCGAAAAACCAAAACAAACCAAAACAAACCAAAACAAAAACACACACAAAAAAACCAAAAACCAAAAAACAAAAAACAAACAAACAAACAAACAAAAAAACAAAGAATGACCCGTTCATTTGCAACATTATGTTTTCTAATAATAAATAAAAAGAAATTCAGCTATGACTTACTGCAGTAAAATTTGTCTTGTAAACAGTTCAGGTAGAAAAAAACTAAGATATAAGAGCTCTTACTATGAATAAACAAATCCAAGCCCTTAAGATGTATGTACAGGTGTGAAACGAAATAAAGGAGAGGTTAAAATGACAATGAGCAGTTAATAAATCACAGGGGACTTGAAACTTATGACTATAAAAGCAAGCAATGAGTATAAAGGCAGAAATATTTCCCTACCTTTTATATATTCAGGCAAATAATCCATAAGATAAGGCAACTTTATCTGAGAAAATAAAGTGGGCATGTCAAGGCCCATAACATGTTGATAAAAGCAGTGTTTGGAAAACAAGAGACATGGGTTTCAATGGCCAAGTAAAAAATGAAACAAAGCAACGTTCTTTCCTTTTATAGATACTCTAAAGTAATGACAATTATAGCAGGGGTTTTTAATTCTCTGGTATCTTTTTTTAAAATCTAATATAAAGCTTACGACTGTCCTGAATGTCTCATTGTGATGAAGTCAAAAAGAAAAAAAAAAAAGTTAATGCCCCAAACTACAGTGGTACCAGTAGTCCAAGATGTTTTAAGGATATTAATAACATAGTCACGACATGAACTATAATCAACTAAAGAGTGAATATCTGTTTTGTAATTCTCTCTTGCTCTCTCTCATACACACAAACATGCACAAACATATGTGCGTACATTCAAACACATATCAATTTTAAAGGTTAACTTTATCTTTCCAATAGAGAAATCACTCATATCTTAAGAGAATCTTTCCTATTTATTATTTATTTTATGCAACTAATCTATTTCTTTGTGTTAAGGCTTGCTTTGTTTTATTTTAATCTTAGTATGATCAAGTATTTTTGCAAATTATATATCATTCGTAAACATGGGGACCTTTACCTGAGTTAACTTCAAAAAGAAACAAAGAAAATAACATTCATTTTGTCAAAATAATAAAATAAAAAGTGGTTTTAAATAGTACAATGGTCACGAGTCAGTTTATCGTGAAGTTTTTGCAAAATTTCTGTTGTGTTTACTATTGTTTGCCTGTCATGCTCACACCCCAATTGTCTGTGATGTGCTTGTATGTGAGAGTCAGTAAACACAGTTGCGATCAAAGTGCTATATAGACATATTGTGTAGCTACTGAAGAACATCCAAGATTCATAGTACGCTTCCATATATTATGAGTTAGTTAAGTAGTTTCAAACATTGAAAACATTGTTCGATGAAATGTTTTATTTACTTCACATATATAATGAAAAAATTACAGGAATAAAATACTATTCATGTGAGAGCAAAGTCAATGTAATTCAAGTCCACTCTGGACTCTTTCTAATGGAGCTTAATTTTGGCACCACAATGAGGACATTGTTACCCCAGGATTTACCTGATGTACTTATACATAAACACTGAGAATTCCAGCACAGAAAAGCCTAGTGACTAGTAACTTCTGACCGTAAATCTAACAAGGGCTGGAAAATACAAGAGCACAAAGAAAACATCAAAATGAGCGTTAGGATTAAAGTAGGAAGTTCACTAGTACATTGTAGACACAGACATCTCCTTAGGGGTTGACGTGATGACTGATCCTGCTTACAGGGACAGTTCTCTTTTATTTTCACAAGGATGAGAAAGAAGGTCTTAGAAAACTTTTAGAATCTGTTTTAGTTCTTAGTGCCTTAGCAGTTCAGTAATTTTCTTCCATGATATAAGTAGGCCAACAAAAAGGAACCAAATGGCTTAATAAATATTACTGTCTAGATTGAAAATCTAGATTCTTAGAATCTAGAGAACCTAGATTGAAAATCATAACTAATATTCTAATTAATTCTGAAACCATGAGTTAGTTACCAACAAGCTGTGTGTATCTGTGGGACATGGCACAGCGACTTATGTTGTTGATCAGATGGATGACTGTGAACCTCATGATCTGTTCCAAATAGAACTTGAGGAAGTAGTTTTTATCAGATTCACTGACAAGAAGGCACTTCAACAGTTAGGATGTGCTGGAACTCAATGTGGTACCCATTGATACAGAAACTGACATAGCTTGATCAGTTGTTCATGTATTTTCTGACAGATATCCAACTTTGTTTTTAACCAAAAATTTAGCATGTTTTACTATACAACAAACAAAGTCATTCATTACTAGACAGTTTCCCTCTGCCCTCAGTTTTAGATTCACAGTGTAGACTATTCATTGCTACCCTCACCCATAGTCCCTGATTCTTAAAAATTGAGAATCCAAAAGGCTCATGACAGCAGAACTGGAAAATATTGTAAAGTAACTATATAAGCCCTGAACAATAATGTTTAATTGATATCTTTGAATTTTCTGAGTCTAATTAAAATAAATATCTGTCATGATACACAGTGCAATAATCTCTCATTCCAGGGTGGTTCAGGTGGTGGAAAGGATCTTGAAGGAGTTGAGGGAGGGGGAATGCATAATCATAATATATATGAAAAAATTCAGTAAAAATTACATACAATAAAAAACCCTTAATATTAACCTAGAAATAGTCCATAGGGATGGTGCAGGGGGATTAGACATCACGACTTGAGGCAAATGGGACCTGTGAACTTTTAAGATTTAAAGAACATATTTTCCAATATTTCTGGATCCATAATTCACTCAGGAGAGCTACCTGAGTTAGCAGTGGTTATACCATGTATTTTCATTGAAAGGAGTATCACCCTTCTCCTGCGAGTATCCTAACTCATGACCCTGCAGTGCTCCAAAGAAGAGATTTTGAATGAATTTCCATTTTATCTCATTTTTACACTCAGTAACTCAGTTAACCATACAAACATAGTTTTCCCCTAAAAACAAATATATGATACAAATGTGTATTTACTCTCATATCAAGACTTTGGTGGATTTTCCTCTAGATTAATAAAAGAACTCAAATATGAGAGTCTTTAAGTAATATTTGTTTTCTATTGAGTGTTGAAAAACCATGAGCACTGTGAACACACTCACTGGAAACTCAGAACAGAAAACTGAAGCAACATAAAGCGATGAGTAATCAAGAAAATTGACCGATTTAAGTACAAAGAAAGACAAATGGAATGACAGGGAAATTTCTGTGCAACAATCTCAAAATATTTTAGACAGTGTACAATACTGGTAGTCATTAACACTGATACTCTCAGTGACATCCTTGTGACTTTAAATTCAAACATTGGCACTTGTTTTCCTCACCTGTCCGTTCTAAGCCCAATTTACAACAACCTACCTTGAGCCTGAGTGTCTGGACCAACCAGGCAGCAGATAACTGAGGGAATGAAATTTAGCACCATGTCTAGAGAGATGACTCAGTGATTAAGAGCACTTGCTGCTCTTGATCACATTTTGGTTGCCAACATATTCCTGGTGGCTCACAACCCTCTTTAACTCCAGTTCAATGGAGTCTGACCACCTCCTCCAACACTGAGAATACCAGACACACACACATGGTGCACATACCTACATTTAGGACAAGCATTCATTTACATAATATAGAAAAGATCTTTCAATTTAAGAAAAATAGCTCAACACTAGAACTTGGAAGGTTGGTGCAACAGGGACCTAGTCCTATGAAAGAAGGCTCCTTGGGGCTCACAAAGATGTTGCATCTGTATTGTAAGCCTTAGACTCATTATAGTTTCTCATACACAATACCAAGCCCAGAAAACAGTCAGCGGACACATGGTAAGTAAAACAATATTTGGGAAATTGAAAAACAAATAGAATAACTCACATGAACATTGAAAAGTATTAGAAGAAAAATAAATTCCTTTTCAATTTTCATGTAAATCAATTACCCAGATGTTGGGACTATATATGGATATTGGTGCATACATATATATGTATAGAGATATGCTGCATTCTTTATTTCACAATTGTTATAAAATATTTTCTGTGTCTCTAGTAACATGCCTATGGGTAGAGATGAATTAGAGAGGATTCTAGGTGGATGTCATCTGTCTCCCAGGACAGCAGCTGCAAGTGAGCAGCATTAGTACAGTGGTGTGCTCTGAAATGCACCTGTGCACCAAGGATGGAACGAAGTTCTTTACCCTCTAAATTCACATGAATTGCTCTACCACCAAGCTTCTTTGGGACTTCCTATTCTGGAGTCACATTTTTTGAATGTTCCATAATAGTACACTGATCTTCTAAGTGTCACCAGTGATTTTGTACGCTGCTAACCCTTGTTGGTGTTTGGTATATTATCATTAGAAAATCTCTGAAGGCTTTACTTTGTCGTTTGCCACAAACATATATATTAATGATTCTTTCTTATTTTACTCCTTCACTTATTTTATCTGTGATATCATACACTAGTCCAGATTTTTTCCTTAAAAAATGTAACTAAATTTTTATTAATACTATGACATATTGTCTTAAATGCACAATTAATTAAATAAAAAATTTTAAAATATACCATATGTGCAATGTGATGCTGTGTGCAAAGATGTTTACGTGTGCTCATGCACATACATGTGCATGCACAACACACACATACACACACATACACACATACACACACATACACACACATACACACATACACACACATACACACATACACACACATACACACATATACACACACACATACACACACAGACACATACACACACACATACACACACTCATACACACACACATACACACACACATACACACACACACATACACACACACACATACACACACACACATACACACACACACATACACACACATACACACATACATATGCACAAGAGAGGCAAGAATACAGTTAGCAAGCCAGGGAATAGAAAAGGAACATATACTTATCCTGTTTATGAAGAGGAATAACTAATACGAAATAGGTTAACAATTTCTAACAATTGGCTTTATTTTTTTGTTTTTAGAATTCTTAAGAGTTTTATATTTGTGTAATAAATAACATTCTATTGTGTTTTATAATCCCCCAACATATCTTTTCAAAATTAGATTGCAATATGTTTGTTGTTGCACACATTTCTATTGTTTTTCTTCGTGAGAACATTTATCTCACCATTTTCTGTTCCCTTCATGGTAGTCATTATGTTGCATTCAACTCAGGTAAAGTCAGATCCTTAGGTTGGAAGCAGAAAAGAGTTTCAGGACCAGAAAGTATGAAATAGAGTGGCAGTTTATCAAAAATAGAAAAAAATGGTGCTCAGAGAAGGAATATAGGGCATGTGTGTGGGATTCTCAAAGAACAGCTGAAATTAGCATCTTAGAGTGCACGTATGCACCATTTTGGTTCTTCTTGAGTTATATTGGATAGACCTCATGAGAAATGCTTGCTTGCTTTCCTCCCTCCCTCCCTCCCTCCCTCCCTCCCTCTCCCTCCCTCCCTCCCTCCCTCCCTTCCTTCTCTCCTTCTTCCTCCTTTAGGATGATTCCATATGCACCATGGGTGGGATTACAATCTGCTAACATTAGAAGCCATTGAGTTTGTAGAAAAGAGTTATACACTTCCATTCAAATTTCTGTAAAACTTCAGATTATCAGCTAGAAAGAGAAAAAGGACTATAGCTTTAAGTAAGTGTTATCTGTGTTGAAGTTCTTTATTCTAAGCTACTAGAGTCTTCAAACAGACTGTACCTGAGGGGATTCTCTTCTTCCCATGACTTCATAGATTTCATTATTTTTCTATCCTACTTCAGCACAACCTTGTAATACCACTCAGAATTTGGAAGGATGAGACAGGGGACTGTAAATTTAAGGGTAACCTGGACTATATAGAAAATTCCAATCTAGCCTACATTCCATAGCGAGTTCTTGTTTTGCACACAAGAAACCCACAAAAAAGAAATTAATGAAAAATGACACTCACACGAAGAAATGCTGAAATTGTGTGTGTGTGTGTGTGTGTGTGCGCACGTGTGTGTATGTGCTCGTGCATGCGATTTTTTAAAAAACTGAGGCTAAAATCCCAGTGTTGATGGGTAGAGATGAGTTCATCCAGGCGGCCAACCTTGACAGCCACTCTCAAAGAAATGCAGCTCTGAGTGCAGAGGTTGTTGATGATGAGGAGGAGGAGGAGGAGGAGAAAGGAGGAGGAGGAGGAGGAGGAGGAGGAGGAGGAGGAGGAGGAGGAGGAGGAGGAGGAGGAGGAGAAAGGAGGAGGAGGGAGAGGAGGTGGTGGTGGTTATGGTGGCAAAAGTAGAGGAAGATACATGGTGTCTGCCACTGGCCTCCAAACATACATATACAGGTGGGAACACCTGCATGCACATGTACACATACACACACACACACACACACACACACACACACACACACACACACACACATAATTAAATTAAAAATATAAATAAAAAATAGAATGACAATTTGGATTCATTACTTGATTTTGTACACAATTCTCTTTCATCTATTACTATTTAATTTTCTTATTTTAACTTACTAAAACTTAAAATTAGATATCTCACATTATATTTTATCAGGGAGTATGATAATGTATTATCCACTTAGTATATTTTATTTCTGCTATGAATTTCTGCTTCTTATTTATTTTAATCTGTAGACATCTGATTTTACTAGAGTTAGGATTTAATTATTATTATTATTTATTTTAGAGTTTATGGTCAGACCCTTCATTTGCATGGTCTGAGATGTATGGTCTCTGTGTCATTTCAATTCTCTTCCTATCTGCAAATTGTATCCTTGTGAGTATGCAGAGGCAGCTCGCTGTCTTGTGACTCAGTGGATCCTAAGCTGACTTTGTGAGAAATCATCTTCTGCTGCATGCTAAAGATGTGTGAGACAAGTTAATATTCTTAAGGACAAAGAGTTGTCAAGTTGACTGGAATAGAGAAACTCTTGAATTTGGTCAGGTTCTTTTTTAATCTTTTACCAAGGGGGCACTGTCTTAACATCTGTCATTCTCTGAGAAAACCATCTCAGTTCATGGATATGGTTCAAGATGTAAATGTTCAGGAAAACAATGTATATAGATGTATATTTATTTTGAGAAACTATCACACAGCCAAGAAAGAGAGGTTAGTCTATTCACATCATATTCTTTGTCTGGGAATCTTTCTAGTGAAAAAGCAAAGAAACCATAAAATTAAAGAAAACATCTATGACGATTTCAGACCCTCAAAATGCCATCTCCTTTTCCTTCTTCTGGAATCTCTCCTTCTTATGGAAACTCCTTCTGGGATCACTAAAATAAAATAAATATAAAAATTCTTCTTTTCTCCCGCTTCTTTCTAAAATTTGCCTGCATCTGCTCTTGAGGTTCAAGCCCAATGCACACTTGGGAAATGCTGCATTACCGTGGAGAATGCTTAAATTCAAACGGGACCACCATGAGCTGGATTCCTTATTCCCTCGATGTAATCTATGTCTTTCATAAATAAATTATGACATCTTTAGAAAGTTTTTATTAAAGAGTTGAAAGTAGTGCTGTACTTCCCATTCTCGAGAAAGAAATTTGGATTTTAAAACAATCAAAGTCCTACAGAATGAACTGGCCAATCCCAAAGTTATACATAAAACTAAACACTTGAAAAATGGTTTACTAGAAAGATTTAGTTCAACGATCTATTATATTGGGTAAAAGAAAACAACTCCATAAACTCTAATTGAATGAATAATTTACTTCATTTTAAAATGGAGGAGAAATTTACCCAATTAATTTTCCTTGTATTGATACTGGTGTGCAATTGCTTAGAAATTCTAACATACAACAAAACTAAAATATCATGCCAGCTTCTAAATTTCTTTTGGAAATACATAGTTTTCTTTTTTTTTAACTTTCCCTTCTTGGGCTGAGGGTTTGCTATTATATTTAAATAGTACATATTGAAGCTTTGTTAAATGCACACTTTGTACTCTTTTCCAATTCTCTTTCTTTGAGTGCAAAGTGCATTCCACACATCATAAATTAATGCTGAGAAATCTGAATGTAGCCCAATCGAGCCTCTCAGTGATGTCTGGATAAGCCAGGTCCTTGTTTATTCTGTGTGTGGCCACTTTGGTTATTAGTAAGGGTTAGACTGGCCGCCTTGCCCCAGATTTATGAGACTTGGCAAAGGCCTTGAGAAAACAGAGCCCAGTTTGTCTTAACAGAAAACATTATTAGATACTAAATAAACATTAATTTAGGTAAACTAGTACCACTCAGCCCAAAAAGAACACGTTCTTATTCAGATTTGACTCTGATGGATGAAAGGCTACATGAGGGAATTTCTTTATGGAAACCACAAAGAAGGTCCATGTAAGTAATAGCGAAACCTGTGTCCTTAGGACACCTTCATGCTCCTTTGTGGAGAGCCATGATCCTCTGCCAGGAATTGCATGTAACATGTCCTTCTCCCATTGGGGAAAGATCAAGAGAACACTCAATCTTTTAAAAATAGTATAGAACCCCCAATAGTGCAATGATTGATTTTCTCTGGATTCCAACAAATCTTTGAGAAATGAAGCATATTGTACACTTAATTAACATATGGTTCTGAAATAGATTATTGACTGTGACAACTTTGAGATTTAACATGAGGTAAAATCACTTGTAAGAAGAACTTGAATTATCTTTCTCATCAGGAAGCAAATTTGATGAATAAGGTGGGAAAAAGAAAGGCTGATTTGTTAGGTTAAAGAGAGACATACAGACACATATACACGTACGCACAGAGAGAGAGAGAGAGAGAGAGAGAGAGAGAGAGAGAGAGAGAGAGAGAGAGATAGCTGTCAAAAATATCATACAGATCCAGGTTAGGAAAAAACCAGCTATGAGAAACACTTTGAGATGATGAGATTGAAAATTAATATATATCAATTATTAAATAATAAAATAGCTAATAAGAATAAAAAATTAAGCAGGTTATAAATTGTAATGTTTAATGCAATTATTGCTGTAAAAAATATCTCAATGTATGCTTGTATAAATGAAAACACTTTAGAAGATACAGAAATTTGCAGTAACAATTTAAACTGGAGTTAACAAAAGTGTGATATCTTTACTTTCTCCTTTTTGGGAACAAGTGACTTTAACCCCTCAGATTCAGATTTGCTCAGCAGTATCAAATCTGTTTCTAAACAGTATGAAAGTAGTTAAGATTATTTTTTAAATGGTTCTCATTGAATCTTTAATTATTTTTAGGGTACCAAACATACAAACCTTGCACTAAAGGAATGAGTATTTTAAGATAATTTTCCTCACTATGACTAATAATTCTATACAGTTACTCATTATTAAGCCATTCCCCTGAGAGAACCAGAGGATACCTGGGTTAAATGTATTTTGTTATTAACAAGCAGTACTTGGTAATTAAAATTGTTTGATAATGTTCTTGTTTTGCATGCTGTAAGCTAAGCATTAGAGGGAATAAATAATAGATATCAGAGTCAGGAAATGAGAAATAAGAACTCTGCTGTAACCTGTCAGACAGAATTTGTGCTGTGGTTGAAGTGAGTATGATGAATCTTTTCCATTCTACTTGTAATATGCATTCCATATCTTATTCTTTATCTTATCCTGTCTGTTCACCTGCTTTCTAGTCCTTACTCACTACAGTGTAAATTGTATGGGATTCCCCTCATGTGCTCCTTGTGATGTCTACAATACTAAGAATGGTTTGGAGCAGATAAAAGAGGCCCAATAAATCATTTCTTGAATGATACATAAATGAATTAACATTCAAAATAATGGTTTATTACTTGATTTAAAAACATCTGCACTTATATCATTATTTGTTTGTGGTGGGTGTGGCACCACGGCCTGTGGGTAAAGAGCTAATAGGACAACTTCTTGCAGTCAGTTTTCTCTTTTGACACTGTAGGTCATGGTAACTGCACTCAGGTAGTTACCATTGCAGCAAACACTTCTACCTGCTGAGTCATAGCTTTTTATCCTGTTTCATCAACATTAGTTCTAGTAAAGAAAATATATCCATTTTGAACAAATAATCAAAGCTGTTTCTATGAGAACAAATTTTGCCTATGCTAGTAATACTTTCTTACATAAATTTTAAAATTACAAGACATTTATTAAAATCTATAACAATATACTAATTGCTTAACATTAATTGCAATGTGCAAGTTTATCTAATGATACTTGCTTTGATGTTTCATGGTTTTTCTGCTATCCCAATATAGTGCTTAACCTCCATCTATACAAAAAATAATTATTGATTAAATACATGTGCTATTCTATTTTGGGAATAATAGTTTACTAAAAATACTACTTGTCATTTAGGATATATATCTTGGTTTACAGAAGATAATATAATAATGCCTCAGATGTCTGAAGACAGACCATTTCCTATTTCTATATCTCTGGTATCAATGACACAATTAAGCAATGGCATGTCTAGTTTCAATAACATACTTTACTCAGTAAATGCAAAATGATGATGTATATATACTAAGTTGGCATCTCACATTAAATTTAAAAAGACAAATTAAATAATGTAAATTTTCTTTTTGGAGAATTACTTTCAAAATGAATAAGAGATTTTATCTTTGAAAAGAGCAGTTATAATACTTTATAGAAAGAAGCAAGTACAGATTGTGACATTAATTTTAAGTGCTATCAGACTTAAATTTAAAGCACTTATTGTCATAAGGGCGTATTTTTAAAATGGTGTAAGATAGATATTTATATGAATAGGAATTGGTACTTTGATTATATATAATTTCTTAGGACCCATTAAAGACAGTGATCAATGCTCACATTGCATATTACTTTCATGTTAATGACAGTAAGGACACTGAATAAGTTTATTCCTTCAATTCCCTCCTAAGATTTCATGTGAATCCAGAGCATCTCACATCTTGGTCACCTCCTCCCTCACCTGAAGCTGTTTTCGGTTGCAATCAAGGGCTTTTCTCTGCTTTTTAGCCTCTGCATAATGGATTGCATTATATTAGGTTGAATATTTCCTAAGATATTTAACTGTTTATAAAGATCTAATAAGTGGTGGTAACTTCAAAGTAACTTTGTCATATTCTTCTGCATAGAATTCTATATAGAATTGAGCTTCAATCATCCTGCTCTTAGATTTAAAAAATAGCAGCCATGAAATGCATCTGTGTTCTGAACATGTACCCTTTGTTTCTGAATGTCTAATCAGTTCTGAGCTGATTGTCATTGTCAGAATTTTTTATCCACTCTTGTTATCCACTTCTTACTTAGTATTTTAACTATAGCACTATTATTAACAATGCTATTGGAGAACATGCCTGCTAAAGACAGAAGGTAAGACAAAACCAAAATACTTTATTAAGTGGTGTTGAAATATAGAGCTTAGATTTTGTAAAGATTAATCTAATGTGCTAAATCGTATTCTCTGATCAAATGAAAGGCATTGAAACTCTACATTCTAATAATTGTAAGACAAATATTTGTGTAAGGCTGCCTTCCTGTTATGAAATACCTGAGAAAATCCAATTAAAAGATGTAATGGTTTACTTTGGCTCAGAGTTTCAAATTTCAGTTCATGGTCAGTTGGCTCAGTTGTTTGGGGACCTATAGAGGAAAACACATGGTGGCCTTGCTCAGCAGATCTCCTTACCTAATGTCAGCCTGAAAGCAGTGGAAGAAGAGGAACTAGAGTCTCATATTCTTTTCAGAGTATATTCCAGGGACCTAACTCTTTTTAGATAGATTGTATTTACTAAGAGCTACCTTACCTTCCAAATACATCACAATGTAGACTAATGCTTTAATACCTGGTCATTGGCAGACTCTGTAGACTCAAATACAGCAGTATTTGTTATCATTCTGTATCTTTAATATTTTTACTATACTTTTAAAAGAAGAGGTACAAAATGTATACAAAATTTAAAGATAGTAAGAAAATACCCATTTTTGTTTACTATTGAGCAAACTATTGTGTACTTTGAAATACAGAGCTCAGAAAAGGTGCAAAAGAACAGACCTTACCCAGGGAGCATGGTGGATCAGTGAATATATAATTCCCTGTAGTATTCTACTACATTGTCCTGAGTTTCCCAGAGTCCATTGCTCAGCTACCCAGTGACCACACATTATTCACAGGCAACTAGTTCTCTTCACAGGTGTCTTGAGTGAGTGTCAAATTAGAATTGATACAAGCAATTTAGTTTCTGAAAGTTTGAGTGAAGTCCTCACATTATTTAGAATTTGTGACTGCACATACCCACACATGCACGCAAGTGCCTGCGCACACACACACAATATCATTTTAGTAGCTAAACATGTTAAGGAAATAAATAAGATGTAGTTAAGAATAGTTTCAACTGTGCTCAGACACTTGAAAATCATGATGTTTTTCATCAATTTCACAATACATTCTATTATCCATAAAGCAAAACCTGTCACATCAATTCCTTCTCATCATTAATTATATTTTGTCAATTTCTTTTTAACAAATTTTGATGTTACCAGGTAATTATAGAAGATTATTTTTAAAAGAAACTTTTTATATTCTTCTATTTCCCCAAAAGTTAGTTATTTAGTGTTTAATGAGTCAGAAGAATAGATGTTTGTTACATCCCCATTTTATTATTTGATGATTTATATTCTATATATTAGATAAGATTTGTTTTGAGCCTAGTATTCCTTTATGAGCTATTTGTAGTAAATAAAAAAGAATGTACAATTTTGATGTCTAGATATCATCTTATCATTTTAGTTATTTTTAGGGTGCCTAAAAGTAAATTATGGATTCCCATTTAGTATTTTTATGGGATTCCAGTGTAAGCAAGTAAGTCTCTTATTCTTGTGCCTTCTCTTGGGCTTTATTCATTCAATTTTTGTTGTTGTTGTTGTTGTTGCCTTCTTATCCAACTTCAATGTGATAATTTTTGTTTTATCTAATTATATTTTATTTTGTAATTTTTTTAAATGAGTGAATGAATGAATAAAAACCTGTCTATAAGGCTAAATGTTAACAAATAAATTGTCACTTATATCTCCTGGGAGATGGAAAATCATCATTCTACAATGGAGTCATCCTGAGTATATTAACTGCTTCAGGGCAGGACTCATGTTCAGAAGATGTTAGCAACATATAGTGGTCTCGAAAATGTTTTGTGTGCTGTTATTTGGTTACTGTTTGGGGGAATATGTTTTGTTTTGTCATGTATATATGAGTGAGAGTTGTTATATTTTCTTGGCTTTGGTGGGTTTTGTTATTCTATTAGGTTTTCTCTTTTTGAGAAAAGTTGGGTCGATGGGGATGGGGAAAGAATCTGGAAAGACACACACACACACACACACACACACACACACACACACACACACAAATAAGTTAAAACGTTTTGAAAAGGAATCAATTGAGCCGGAAAGTGGTGGCGCACGCCTTTAATCCCAGCACTTGGGAGGCAGAGGCAGGCAGATTTCTGAGTTCGAGGCCAGCCTGGTATACAGAGTGAGTTCCAGGACAGCCAGGGCTACACAGAGAAACCCTGTCTCGAGAAAAAAAAAAAAAGAAAAGAAAAGAAAAGGAATCAATTGGGCTTAGAATTTGTTAGTTAAGCACAGTTGTCAAAATTAACCCTAAATTAGAAGAGTTAAGCTCTATACAGCTTTATTTATGATGTAGTTAAGTCCCAAAGTCTATGTTTTAAACTAAGAGCATTATAAGTTGAAATGTATTTAGTGTATTAATCTTTCTAATATCCTAGTACCATAGCTTAGCAAAACAGCTCAAGGCAGTTCATTGCTTGCTGAGTGATTAGTGGTGGACAGGGAGCTGATGTTTTCTGCCACTGTCCAGCATAGGGAAATAATATCAGGCTATATGCTGTTCACCTGGGGAAAGTTTCAAATTCCAAATGGATGCACATAAAACATGTATGTAGGAAAGTCAAAACTTGAGAAATCATTACAGAAAGCATCAAAGGTTGAAGATAATTTATGAGAAATTTTCTAAATCAGTGTAATAAAGAAAAAGCCACTCTCACTCTGGTTGTCTTGGCAAAGAATGAATCAGTGACATGACCTCAGATGTATCCAGAAACACTTTTTGGATGAGCTTGGATGAGGGAGAGCAGAACCTCACCCACAGGGAGAAGAAATGAGCATGATTTGGATGGCATGCACTCACTGACCATTTTGTCTGGAACAAGGAGTGCATATTGAAGAACAGAGAGAAAGCAATTTATGTAGTTAGAGAAAGAACTTGGATTTCAAGCCGAGGAGTTTATATTTCAAATTAGAAATGCCATTTGGAAAGAAAACACTTAAAATATCTGGAAACAGTAAGCACTCCTTGGATTCATGTATACAGGCACAGTCCAGAATATCAGTTGTAGTAACTCTGATACTTTGAGAGAGCAAATCTCAGCTACAGGAATAACCTTGACCGTGGAATCAGGGACAGCATGCTGTGTTCATGATTAAAAGTGACAACTTCGATAAATAACTTACTTTCCCTCACCATCACCACTCTTTCTGTGGTGTGTGTATGCATGTGAGATTATGAGTTGCTTCTTTGACAAAGACAATTTATAATAAATCTGAAGCAGGTTTTCTGTAAGTCACTCTACTTAGTATGTTCCAGTAACATCTATCCCAAAGAGAGCAAGGCTGACTTGGAAAATTTATCTCTGAAAAAATCGGTATGCTATCATCAGTTATTTATTAAGCAATTTATATAATTTCTAGCTATGTGACATCAATGATATATATCTGCATAACACATTTATATAGAAGCTCATCAACAGTGAAGAGCAGATTACATTCCCCAAGCTCATATGCCTCGTATGAATTAAAGTCAGGCTTATAGCTAGGTCTTTGGGCTATTAATGATCTTTTCGCTTGTCCTCTCTTACTGTCTGCAATAAAATTGCACCAGAGAACCTACCATATATTCAAAGGTCATCATGTAACATTGTGGAACTTTATAATGATATAAATTAATCAGCAGCACCTTCCTGCTTTTCAACCAGAATGATTTTATTTTTAATCATATTTGAAATAAAAATATGTGACATAATTGCCCTATGCTTATATAATCATAAAATGTAAGTTGTAGAATGTAAGAGTTCCCTAAAAATGTTAGTTTATAAATTTTCAGTATAGTGATTGATTGATACATTGAGATAAATAATATTTTTATCAAAACATGCTTGTTTTAAGTGAATCATGTGCAACAATTTGGAAAACCCAAGTTCCATGATTCCTGAATACAGATATTATCACAGTCCCTAAAGGTCAACCCTAAGCAGGAATGTACCTTGAGGGTTTGTTTGTTAGAGAAGATTTAAGTTTACAAGATACTAGAGTCTAGCTGTGTTATTGAAGGATGTCTAAGTCTGATTTATTGATGTGTGAAGGATAAGAGCATAGCATTCCTCCATGGCTTTATAATCAAGTGTTTGTTGATATTTTCACATTCCAAATAATGCTCACACACACTATTACAGTCAGGCTTCACATTCCTTCCTGCCCAAGACAGCAATAATCTCTATATCACTTAGTTTTTCCTCTACATTGCTTGCATATTTTACCACTTAGAAACTGCTCTCCCATCCCCTTTTAAATCTGGATATGGATTTATTTAGAATATGTCTGCTGTGTGACTGTAACAGGAGTGGGCAGTGAAGACAGAGCTTGTATGCTTACTGAGTAGTTCGCAAACATGGCTATGCTTTCTTCCTATGTTCAGTGATATGTTTTCTCTTTTAGATACAAATAACAAGTGACAAGAAGAAAAATAAGCAATAGAAAGAACAACTGTAAACATTTTCAGTCAAATACTGTTGTCTAGTATAAAATTATCTTCACTGAAATAATATTAATATGAAAGAGAGAATCCTAACTTAAGTCATATTGTTAGGGAGAAGCTTCTAACTGTAGATGACAAACACTAGCCAGATGCCTTGGTAAGTCTCACAGCTTTGAAGAGTAAAGTTTGACAATGAATAATACAGACTAAACAATGACTTATTTGGGTACACTGAATGTTCATTTTATATTTTATAGCAAAATTGTTATTCTTAAATTTCAAAGAAATCTCACTCAGGAAGTGAATAAAACTAGAATTCAACTCTTTCTCAAAACTACCTTACTTTAAAGGTCAAATTGTTTGACTCTTTTATGGTCTTTCTATATACAGAAGTTTCTTTGAGACATTCTCAAGTGATGCAAAAAAAAAAAAAAAAAAAAGAAAAGAAAAGAAAGAAAAAAAAAGAAAAGAAAAGAAAAGAGAAAGAAAAAGAAGAGAAAAATAAAAACTATAAAATGTTCTTCTGAAAACAAATAAGAATGTATACACATACATACACAGAGAGAGAGAGAGACAGAGACAGAGACAGAGAGAATGAGAGATAGAGAAAGACACAGAGAGAGATACAGAGATAAAGAGATGGATCACAGGTTATTTTTTATATTTCCTACATTTCCATATATTTACTGAACTCAGGACTGTAAGGTTTTTAGATCTTTGTGATGTATAGGATATTCACGTCTTTTCTACTATGGATCATAGTAGTAATCTGATGAAGAAAAGGGGAAGAGACTGGCTGCATTAGGAGTACATGCCCAGCTCTTTGCTGGGTTTTGGAATTCAGTCATCAAAGATGACTAGTATGCATAGGTTCTAATGAAAATGAATGTGGGTTGGTGAGACAGTTCAGATGCTAACACACTTGCCACCAAATCTGATGACTGGAGTTATATCCTTGAGAAGCACATGGTAGGAGGAGAGGACTTCTACAAGTGGTCCTCTGACCTCCACACATGTATGCCGACACATGTGGGATCTCTCTCTCTCTCTCTCTCTCTCTCTCTCTCTCTCTCTCTCTCTCTCTCTCTCTCACACACACACACACACACACACACACACACAGAGAGAGAGAGAGAGAGAGAGAGAAAATGTTATTTAAAAAAATAAAGAAGATGCCTGTAAAGGAAACTATAATGTTTCCAAAAGTAGCAAAAAGAGAGAAAATGGCCCAAATATCATTTGGAAAGATTTTGGAAACTGATTTTGGAAACTCAGTGATGTCTATAAACCTAAACCACGGTAGAACAGTTATAATTAAAGCTGAAGCTCTACATTTGTATCAACCTCTCCCACCATGGTAATGTCCAAATAACCTTCAGAGGCACCTTGAGGCTGGCTTCCTGCTGCAACAGCTTCTAAAGTTGAGGAGCACTAAAACCTCTCCAAAGACATTTTGTTCAAAGATATTTAGTAACCACAAGTTAAACATATTTTAAATATTTCTTTTGCCTTTGCCTTTCTTTTTCTAATTTTCTACCATTAACATGCCATAAAACCATTAAGTGTGTTCTTTTTGTTAGGGTTTAATTTTGGCAGTACATATAGAGCCTAGAAATAAGAAGTTGAGAGAAAATGGGTGTCTGACTATTAATGCAATAGGGCTCTTATCTCATTGTGCATTGGAAATAGTTTTATAATGTAGGACAAGAGTAGAGGTTTTTAATGCCAAATTATACAAACACATTTGTCTGCATGACAGGGGATCATGGGAGTTTCCAGCTTTCCTCTTACATTTCATTGCTTCTTAGTACCTTTAGAAAAACAGTTGCTATTATAGTCTGGGTAAAAAAGTAGAGGTGCTTTAGGCCAATGTTTCAAGCTGTGTGCCAGACAAGGGATGAAATCTCTCACTTTATTTTTACCACTCTCACATTTAATAAGAGCTGTTGATTCACTTTTCTAAATAAAGAGCTTGACTTTAGAGGACTTAAGTACAGTCTATGGAAGGATAAAGCCTATAAGCATCAAAACGGATTTTATACAAAAGTTAGATGACCACGGACTCAGTTCTTAGCTGGCAGCCTGCACTCATAGAAGACTCAAGAACTTTACTATAGTTATAATAACTCACAGCAAAAATAAAAGAATTAATTATTGCAGACTTTAAAAGACTAACTGCTAAACTCAGTTCTACATTTTAAAATCCAGATCTTATTGCTGCTTTAATTCAATTTAAGAGACTATGTAATAAAAAATGATTATAAACTCTCTTTTCTATTAAATAAAATATTTCAACAGTGGAGGAATGAACCTCAGATTCATTCCTCAAGAACTCAAGATCTTGCTGGAAGTAGGAAAATCTATGATGGACTTTTACATCCAGTTGTTAAAACATGAGTAGGCTATCTCAGACCTCACTGTCTTTCTGCTTCAGCCCCATAAGTACTTTGCTTGCAGAAATACTCTCCATCACTTCAGAATGCCCTACAAGAAAGTATACATTATGTTTCAGTATTGCAGATCAACATAATCAATGGTGTTTCTGGAAAAATATAATTTTAAAATACAGAGCTGTAATATAAAGATATATATAAATATAATTTAAAACTTTTATTAACCTCATGTCAGTATTTAATGATTTTTACACTAATGTGACTTAGAATGATACAATACTTTGACAGTTTCGTTTTGTCAATTAATAAATTTCACTAACTGAATTCTGTAGTTTGAAGGCCTATGGTACAGGAACATTTGATACTTAGACATAAATGAGAGGAATTTAGTACGTGGGTTTGATATTCCATGTTAGAGAATATACAGCAGATATTTTATGATGACATAAGGAATGAAGTAACCCTTGAAATCTGTGAATAAAAAAGTCTTAAAATTTTGTTATGCTACCCAGACATTTTTAAAACTGTTACAAATAAATTTTGGAAAGTTAACAGATATGGAATGGTTGTAAATGTTATGAAAATATTTTTAATATTTAATATCCCTAGCCATCTGAGAAATGCAAATAAAAACTACACAAAAGTTCTATCTCATCCCAGTCATAATGGCTTCATTAAAAAATAAATAGCAATAATGCTGGTGAGGATGTAGGAAAGGAGAATTATTATTACACTGTGGGAATGTAGATGAATTCAACTAGAACTGAGATTCCCCAAAACACTAAAAACAGAACTACTATATGGCCCACTTAAGACACGCCTCAGCATATACATTAAGCAATATAAGTGAACACATCACAAAGAGCAGCCATGTTTGTCACAGCACTATGTACAATAGCCAAGTCTCAGAATCAGAATTCATTGAATAATAAAATGTGGTTTCTATACACAGTGGAATTTTATTCAGTCACATGAAATGAATTCGTGCCATTTGTTGGAAAAATAATGTGGCCAGCAATCATTTTTTAAGTGAAAATGTCAGATTCAGAAAAGCATGTATCATGTCTTCTCTAATTGTAGATTCTATGGGAACATTATTTTGTACTGCTGTATATTAGTGTTCTTTTTCTTCAATATATAATCCTAAGATGTTATTGAAGTTTGCCTCACTTACCTAAACTAGTGTGTATTTCCAAAACACTTGGTCATCAAAACAAACAAGCAAAAACAAATTAAAACAAACCAGCAACAGCAATAAAACAGTGTAAATAAATTATGTACCAAAATTTGATTTGGGGGAGTGGATGTTCAGGTCAGTGGTAAAGCATTCCCTAGCATGAGTGATGGCCCTAGGTTTGATCTCCAGAATAATAGTGCACAAAGATCTTAGCTGTTTTAAAAATGTCTTATTGTCAGGAAAATATTTTAATTGACTATATAAAATAACTCTATACATATGTTGAAAGAGTAAGTAACCAATAAAATATAAAGTGAATAAAGTTCTAAGGCGACATTGAGAACATTAGTGATTTACTTAAGGAAAACTGAGAACAAGGACTTTTAATAAGCGTTCATGAGACAAACATCATTGGTTTTATAAGTTAAGGTTAAGTGTAGACATTGGCTTACAGAAGGCTTGCAAAAGCCAGACTGAATTCTATAGAATATACGATTGGTGGGTATTGGCTATACCTCGGGCTACTTATTCCCTTGAATTTCACGCCCACCAGATAATTTAAAAACCTCTTCTCTTACCCTGGATTCCAAGACAAAGAAAAGCTTAATCCTTTTCATTGTTAATACAAGTGTGGAACTATTAAATATTAGATTACATTGTCTTCAAGGTGATTATTCAACTTTTTCTTCTTTAAGTTTTTACAAAAGTTATTATAATTGATATTGTAAAAATACTGTTTTCTATTTGGGTTTATAGTGTTGAATGATATCTAGTATTTTCTGACAGTTATATTTTAAAGAATACGAATTTTAAGCATATTTTCAGATCATTATAAATTGTTTTAAGCTTAAGTTGTTTTATTCTCCAATAATTTTTTACTGAAAATTAACATAATTTGAATATGACCATTCTAAATAACAACACGAGTATATGACTTACTTACAGTGGTGTACATTGCTTTATGTCATGGATATTTCATCCTTATAATACATTCACTAAGTATTCTGAAGAGCCACAGTTTCAAGGGTGGCAGGCCCCTGAGGTTAGGATACTACCCACAGATTAAAAGGAGGCACACATACCTTTGAATGACCACTCCAGCACTCTGAGACTCTGCTTCTGATATGGCCCAGGAATGTTACCCAGAATATAAAGGGGTGGAAATACTCAAAACATTTACCTCAAAAGAATTTAGTAATACCCTCATATTAGGTTAAGGAATAAGACTTATGATGTCATGATATTTTTAAAATGTGAAACTTTGTTTTATCAATGTTAGAAATTTAGGGTTCACTATCAGAGTCAAGCTAATGAAGGGATATTGACTGGGTTAGAGTTTTTGGAAATTTTAAAATCTGTTAGCTCATCTGGAACACAAGCAAATTTCTGTTATGAATAATTGCATCTTAGAGACCCATCTCCAACCAGAAACATTTTCAAGGTTATGTTGAAATATTTATCTAAAAAAAAAGTTTCAATTAGAAACACAATGATATTGTAGCAATGGTATTTGAAGCATTTTAGTCTCAGATGAATCCATGAACATATGTCTTCATCACTATAACTATAAACAATAAATATTAAAGCACAAATGCTCTTGAGAAAGACTAATTCTCTGCATATTGATAGTTGGAGTTAGCATGGTTATTAATAGTTTTGTGACATCTGAAATTCAAATCTGATTTGAAGACTTTGTTTTGAAACTCTACAAATGACTTTAAGTTCCTTCAGAATACTGCTTATGTTGTTGAAGATAATTCTGTATGTTTTGATCATGTGCAACATATGTTTGAAACATATATTTATATACTCAAGATCATTGGGTATTATCATAAGGATGTTTGCAACTCTGTTAGCATTTAATCAAATGTATATATACATACATACTGTGGCTTGCCAATTACCAAGTACATGATGTCACATCATTATCATTTGATAACGCAGAGAACACACTGTCTATTTTTATCTACAGATAGCGTTATGTTTATAAAGTTAATTATTTGAATTATTTTTCTTATGGAAATGGAGCATTTCAATTGCAAAAAATGTTTATTTCCCAAAGATATTTCTGGCTACAAGGAGTTGGCTTCAGGAACGCAAATTCAAGTAATTTGCAATGCTGTTTTCATGGGCAGGTTTTTATAGAAAAAACATACTCCCAATAACCTTTAAAATACAACTTCATGTTTAATCCATTTCACAATAAAAATGCAACTACTACTGTATCTTTAGTAAAAGACGGCTTAGGCCAGATCTATGAATGATTACTAGTGAAGTAATGTACATACTGATTTAGCATGTAGAGAAAGATCATTGAATATTATCACAAAGGTGTTTACAACTAGGTTAATTTTTCAAAAACTTTAATTGAAAATTTTAGATAATTTTTGTAGTTGCCACAAGAATACTTTGTATCATTTTTTATTTACTTACAATTACATAATGCCACAAGTTATAGACTATCTAAGGAAGACCCCAATACCAAGCACAAGAACACTCTTTTAGAGTTTATGTGGGAGACCAAGTGACTTCAGAATCACGTACACTATTGCTGTTGACCTTGCTCTGCTCACCTTCAAGTTGTTAAAGGAAAGTCCCTATTACCGAAGACATCACATTAGGTGGAGATATGACTTAGAACATTTGAGCAGGTTCTGACCTGAAAGCCTCCTTGAGGTCTAGGAAGCAATCAATATTTCTACCCAGCTGTGCAATCTACGAATCACAAGGATCTGTATGGCAAAGTATCCTCAAAGGTGCAATAGTGGCAGTCATATTTTGGCAGTAACTAACAGCTGTCTAATTGACTTAATGCCTACTCAACAGGAGAGAAATCATTCTTGGTACTAAAACTTAGCCAACTAACCAGGCCAATGAGGTTGTTGATCTTAGAGGATAATCTACTATGTTGCTTTCTCAGACCAGCAGAATTTAAAACTGCATTCTAAAAACTACTTAACTTTATATCTACAGATAATTATAGTTCTCATCCCTTATCAATAAACTTCCTTTGCAACAGATGAAGATTCCATAAAATCACAAAGGATTAAAATGCACAGATCCAATAATCACAGGGTGTTGAACCCCCAATGATTCCATCTATAGCACAACTTCTCTACTTATGGATCAAGGAACACTGCAGAAGAGAGGTGGAAAGATTGCAAAGCTAGAAAATGAGATACGTTGTCACCTAGAAATCACAGGGAAGTTTTAGTCATGATACCTCAATTATATGACTGCATAAACAAGACCTGAAAAATAATAATACAAGTAGAGCTGTTAAGTTGTAAGTGGAAAATCTCACAGGACCCCATTGAAGACAAAGAGCTATAAGCAACTAATGGCTGCTGAGAAAGGGAAAATTAGTCATTCCCCAAGATGAACTCCTGACATGTTTTTAAGACTGAGTAATCAGCCATGAAATCATATTTATACAACTAACAGTAAAGGGACTCAGCAGATTGTACTTATATATTTATGTATACATATAAACTCATTTGTGTACATGTAACACTATTAATTTTAAAAAGAGGCCCTGGAGATGTCTTGTCCAATTCTGAAGTGATAGTTTTTATCTTATTATATTTTATTTTGTTGTATTTTTTTTAAAGAAATGAATGTATATCCGGATAGATGGATAAATGGATGGATGGATGAAAACCTAAGTACAAGGATTAAGGCTAACAAGTGTCATCTATACCTGCTGGGAAAGTGAAATCAGTTTTCTCCAATAGAATGATACTGGATATATTAACTCCAGGACAGGCCTCATATTCAGAAGAAGCTGATCTACGTACCTACGTATAATAGACTCAACACTTCTCTCTGTCTCTCTGTCTCTGTTTCTTCTCTCTCTCTCTCTCTCTCTCTCTCTCTCTCTCTCTCTCTCTCTGTGTTTTTGTGTGTGTGCATGTATGTACGTATGTGCTTTTATTTGGTACTGTTTCGGCACCCTCTCTCTCTGGTTGCTTCTGTGTCTGTGTTTAATATTCGGAATATTTTCATTGTTTGTGTGCACATGTGTATATGTTTAATATTTGGGATATTTTTATTTTACTTTCTAAGGCAAAATTATTTTAATAATACATGAAAATAAAAATGATACATATTATTAGATAATATGTAATCTACTGACAACCTAAATTGTATAATCGCATTAAACATCCATCTCCTTTTTTATTGCTGTGAAATCATTGTATATAATGATGATTTATCTTTCTTTTACTTCCTTTTGTTCTTCTCTCACACAATACATCCCGTCCCTCCTGGTTTCTCCTACTATTTCCCTTCTCCCCCAGATCCACAGCTTCTTCATTTCCCTTCAGAAAATACCAGGCCTCTAAAGAGATATCAACCAAACACAGCATAACAAGGTACAATAAGACTAGGCACACTCATATAAAGGATGGGTGAGGCAACCCAGGAAAAGGGTCCCAAGTGTAGGCAAAAGAGTCAGAGACACCCCCATTCCCACTCTTGGTAATCCCACAAAATCCCCAAATCCAAAACACCACAATATGTATGCAAAGGACCTAGTACAGACCCCTGTAGGCTGCAGGATTGTCACTTTAATCTCTGTGACCTCCTATGAGCCCTAATCATGTTGTCCTGGTGTCCTTGACCCCTCTGGTTCCTACAATCCTTCCGCTCCATCTTCCATGGGGTTCCATGGACTCTGCCAAATGTTTATCTGTGGGTTTCTGTATCTGCTTCCATTAGTTGCTAGAGGATGTCTCTCTGATGACAATTGATGACCAATCTGAGTATAGCAGATTATCATTAAGAATCATTTCATTGATTTTTTTATGTCAATCATGTTTGGTTATATCCTGTGTATCTGAGATATCCAGCTTCCAATTACTAGGCATCCAGGAAGCATGGGTTGTCTATTCAGCTTGGGACTGAAGTTAGACCAGTCAGCTGTTAGCCATTCCCCCGAGATGTGAGCCATAATTGCCCCTTTGATTCTTGCTGGCTGCAGGACAGATTATGGGTCAAAATTTTTGTGGCTAGCTTGGTGTCCCAGCTACACCACTGGGAGCCTTGTTTGGTTACAGAAGATGACCAGGTCAAGATTTGTATCCTACATTACTAGGAGTCTTCACTGGGGTCACTCTTGTAGGATGCAGGAAATTTTCAATGCTCTAAGTTTGTAAATTGCCCCGCAAATGCCTCCCTCACCCCTGACAATTCTAATCATCTCTCCGCATACTCTTACCCTCCCTTTCTCCCTCACCCACCTCATCCATCCTGTTCCTTACCTCACCTGCCCCTTATCCACCCACGCAATCTATTTTATTTCCCAGGAAGATGCATATGTCCCCCTGGAGCCCTCCTTGTAACTTAGCCTCTCTGAATCTGTGGATTCTAGCATGATTATCCTCATTTAATAACTAACATAAGTGAATGCATACCATGGTCTTCTTTCACCTAGGTTGCCTTGCTCAGAATGTTTTTTTTTTTCCCTAGTTTCATTCATGTGACTGATGATTTCATGATATCATCTTTTTTTAACAGCTGAGTAGTACTCCATTGGGTAAATGTATCACATTTCCTTTATTCATTTTTTAGTTGAGAGATACCTAGTTCGGTTTTACTTTCTGGCTATTATGAATAAAGCCATTGTGAAAATAGTTGAGTAAGTGTCTTTGGCATAGGTTGGAACATTTTTAAGTATATATTCCTAAGATGGTATAGCTAGATCTTGAGGTAGATTGATTCCCAATTTTATGAGGAACTATCGTATTGATTTCAATAATGGAGTACAAGTTTGCATTCCCACCAGCAATGGTGGAGTGTTCCCCTTGTTCTATATACTAGCTAGCATTAGCTGTCACTTGTGATTTTTTATTTTGATACTTTATTTATATTTCAAATGTTTCCACCTTTCCAGATTTCTCCTTTGGAACTCCCTTATCCCCTTCTCCCTCACCCTACCTCTATGTGGGTATTCCCTCACCCATCCACCCACCTACCCACCCACTCTCATCTTCCCTCCTTGGCATTCCCCTATACTGGGGCATCTAACACCCTCAGGCTCAAGGGCCTCTCCTCCCCCTGATGGCTAACAAGACCCTCCTCTGCCACATCTGTGGCCAGCACCATGGGTCCCTCCATATGTTTTCTTTGGTTGGTGATCCAGTCTCCGGGAGAATCAGGAGGTCAGGCCAGTCAACACTGTTGCTCCCTCCATGGGGCTGCAAACTCCCTCAGCTCCTTCAGTCCCTTCACCAACTCCTCCATTTGGGACCTCACGCTCAGCCCAATGGTTGCTGTGAAGTGAATCTTTGGTATTCCGAACTTTTGGGCTAATAACCACTTATCAGTGAGTACATACTGTGTTCATTATTTTGTGACTGAGTTACCTCACTCAGGATGATATTTTCAAGTTCCATCCATTTGTCTGCTTTAGTCATAGTCATTCTGAGATTTGTAAGATGAAATCTCAATGTTGTTTTGATTTACGTTTCTCTGATGGCTAAAGATGATGAACATTTCTTGAAGTGTTTCCTAGCCATTTGAGATTCCTCTGTTGAGAATTCCCTGTTCACATCTTTAAGATGTTTTAATTGAATTATTTGGCTTGTTTTCTTGAATTCTTTATGTATTTTGGATCTTGTATCTTGTACCAGATGAGAAGTTGGTGAAAATCTCTTTACTTTCTGTAGGATGTTGTTTTGTCTTATTGACGGTATCCTTTGCCTTACAGAAGCTTTTCAGATTTATGAGGTCCCAATTATTTATTGTTTTTCCCTAGTGCTTGTGCTAACAGTGTTCTGTTTAGGAGTTTGTCCCATGTGCCAACTGGTTCAAGGCTATCCCTGTTTTTGCTATCATATTCAGTACATCTGGTTTTATGTTGATGTACTTGATCTGTTTGGACTTGAGTTTTTTGTAGGGTGATAAATATATATCTATTTGCATTCTTATACAAGCAGACTTCCAGAAAGTCCAGGACCATTTGTTAAAGATACCAGTGTCCAATTCTAGCATTTTTTTTTTAAATCAAAAATCAAAGGAGAATGTCAAGGCGGGAATATGGGGATGGGTGGACGGGGGGTGGGGGTGGGAGGTGGAATTCCCTCCTAGAGGCGGGTTGGGGAGGGGACGGGGGGTATCCAAAGAGGAGACTCAGAAAAGGGGAAACATTGGAAATGTACATAAAGTATCAAAAATAAAAAAGGAGGAAAAAAAATAAAAAAATAAAAATTCTAAAATAAATAAATAAATAAATAAAAATAAATAAAAATAAAAAAACAAAACAAAAAAATCAGATGTCCATAGGTGTGTGTATGGGTCTTTGCTTCAATACCATGGACCAACCAACCTATTTGTTTTTATGCCAATAACATGCAATTTTTACTACTAAATATCTGTAGTAAAGTTTTAAATCAGGGATGGTGATACCTTTGGAAGTTCTTTTATTGATCAGGATAGTTTTAGCTATTCTGTGTTTTTTGTTTACCCACATTAAATTGATTTTGGTTCTTTCAGTGTCTGAAAAGAATTGTGTTGGAATTTTGATGAGGATTGCATTGAATCTTCAAATATAGGATAGCTACTTTTGTTAAAATTTCACCAATCAATGATTATGAGAAATCTTAACATCTTTTCAATCTCATTCAATTTCTTTCTTCAAAATCTTAAAGTTTTTGCCATACAAGTCTTTCACGTGCTTGGTTTGTGTTACTCCCCCCCCCCCCCGAGATATTCTATATTTTTTGTGGCTATTGTGAAGGGTATTATTTTCCTGATTTCTTTCTCATTCCTTTTGTCATTTGTATATAGGAGGGGTACTGATTTGTGTGACTTTAACTTGTATCCAGCCACTTTGTTGAAGGTGTTAATCAGCTGTAGAAGTTCCCTGGGACAGTATTTCACTTTGCTTATGCATATTATTATATAGTCTGCAAATAAGGATACTTTTGCTTCTTCCTTTCCAATTTGTATCTACTTTATCTTCGTCAATTGTCTTACTGCTGTACCTAGAACTTCAAGTACTACATCAAATAGATACGGAGAGTGGACAGTCTTTTTTGGTACTAAGTTCAATAGAATTGCTTTAAGTTTCTCTATTTAATTTGAGGTTGGCTATAGGCTTTCTGTAAATTGCCTTCATTATTCTTAGGATATGCCCCTTGTCTCCCTAATATAACCATGACTACTATCATGAAAGGGTATTAGAATTTGTTAAAGGCTTTTCAGCATTTAAGAAGATGAGCATGTTTGTTTTTCCTTTCAGTTTGTTTATATGGTGGATTACATTGACATTTTTGTATGTTGAACCATCCTTGTATCACTGGGATGAAGCCTATTTAATCTTGGTGGACAATCTTTGTAATGTGTTCTTGGATTCAGTTTCCGATTATTTAATTGAATGTTTATTATACATCTGAGTCCAAAAGCAAAGTTTCTTTACAATTCTCTCTTTTGCGTTGAGTCTTTATGTGTATCAGGCTTGGTGGGTTGTCATTCCATTTTGAGGGGTGGATTATTTTGTTTTCTTGGTTTTGGGGAAAACTTGGGATAGAAAAAAATATGATCAAAATATTTAAAACAATTTTAAACTAAATAATAAAGGAAAAGGGCTCAGGATGTGAGAATGAATGAGAGATATTATATGAAAGGGGCTGGAGGGAGATAAAAGAAAATTCTTGCCATATGAATTCATCCTGATACGATTATATTCACAATGTCAGTGAACTGATAGTCTTAATTAATTTAAAGTAGTAAGATATTACGTGTATTAAAAATGCAAAGGTTCTACTTTTGATTTGTGGTTATTATAGGTTTTTAATCTCCTGACTTGAGCAAAAATATATAAAGGTTACTTTTGTATAAATAAACACACACACACACACACACACACACACACACACACACACACACACACACCCCACTGATACTGAATGCTAAGTCTCAGTGTTCTTGGCTTTAAGACTTCAAGTCTGAAAAATTACTGTGTACTTTAATTATTGTTTCTTATATAGAAAAATTTCAATAATAACAATTCATCAGCTTGTTTTAACAATTTTAACAAGTATAAATAAGTCACATCAATTAAATTAACATAAAATTTTATACATCTTATTTCTCAAAATTTTTGATGAGTTTCCCTCCATATAATAAGCTTTGAGCTTTTTATGTTACTTGGGGAAATGACACGGGGCTTCTTGAGTGTTAGATTGGGCTTTTGAATCTCTGATTTAGTGGAACAGTGTGTAAAACTCTCATAATCAGAACACTCCCCGTTGGCTCCACATCTGAAGATCCCCAAGAGTCCTGTTGGTCTGAATGAACATCTGGAATAGATTATATGCAGCTAATTGGCTCCAGGTCGAGCTTGTTACAGACAGTAGCATGCAGTACAACCTATGCAATTCACTAAATCCACCCACTTTGGGTAACTCACACCTACTTCTATTTATTCATAATTTCTCCCAGATGTAGGACTTATACACATGTATTATGTATATGTGGACACTCATGTACACACACAAAGATAACATATATCAATGTATTAGTAGAAAGGTTATTGATAAAACATTTATTCATAATCTATTAAAAGATATTGAATTTAAAGAATTGTTGGAAGGAAAAAGGGACAGGAATAATAGTGTGTAGAAAATGAATTTAGTAGTAGAAAAGTATTCATTGTTTTTAAAGTTCTAGCATTTCCAACACTTTTCATGTATTTTATCTTTCCCCTTTGGTATATTTCAGCACGTGTAGGCACTTACCAGAATGTCATCACAGTAAAGCATGCAATGCTTTGATTTTTAACTTATTTAACATTATGAGTGAGTGGGTTTATGAGAAACAGTATGGCCACTGTTCACTGAAACCAAAGCATCAATCTTTTTAACAGATGATGTTGGAGGCACAGGGCATGTCTTAGCGATTAATGACCAGTTGGAGGAGTAGCTATCTCAGTACATAGCCAAGGGCCATTAACCTCAACTAGTCATTAATTTCCAGAAAATGTCCCAAACTGAGGTCATTATTGCTAATAAAATGCACATATGGTGTGTTCTCTTTCTTGCTCTGTATGTAAACACACATCCCTGCTACACACACAGTTACATGTCCAAAAGAAAGCAGGCCTCCACATGTCCCATGACTCTGAAATCCTGAACTGAATGAGGATTTTTATCTATTCAGTTTATTTGTTCCACTCACCTCTCACATGTTCAGAGGAAGGAGGGAGCATGCTTGTACATCAAGGTTTTTGGTGAGATGGAATTAGATACTAGCAATCTTGTCATAGGTAGATAGGCAGAAAGATGAGAGAACTATGGAATGAAATGAGACAGGTATTGATGGGACTGACCTACACTACAGAGCAAACACAATGGACAGGAAAGCAATGCATATATTAGGTTTCCTAATGGCATGAGACGAACTTAAAAGTTAAATTTTCTCTTTGATATGCGCCCCATCAAATCCCACTCAATGATATGTACTCTTCTTCCTTCACTCATAACCATCTACCAAGAGCTCTCGTGCAACCTTCTTAGCCTTTCCAGAACCCAGAGCCAGGAACCACTATTTCTTGAATTCTCTCTTACTGTTTTCCATCATTTGTTCTGTCCTTCGTGAACGAGTATGTGTCTGAAGTATAATCCATGTCTATCTTTAACTTACTTATAAAAGACTATTACTTTCTTAAGTGGCTCTCTATAACACTTCTTTTATCTCAATTTTAGAAGTATTTTGTTGTATTTTAGTTATTTGTACATTCTGCAGGTTAGTTTTCGTCAACTTGATATAAACTAAAGACACCTGAGAAGAAGAATACTAACTGTGGATTTGCCTTCCTTGGATTTGCCTGTGGGCATGTTTTCCTTTTTGCTAACTAATGTAAGAGGCGAAAGCTCACTGGCAGGAGTGGACAGTTGCTGTCCATGACCTGGTGGACCTGAGTGGTATAAGTAACTGAAGGGAACCTGAAGCAGTCCAGCAGACAGCTTTTCTTTATGGTTTTACCTTCACTTCCTGCCTCCAGGTTCTTATCTTGAGCCCAGTCTCCTTTCAATGATGGACTATATAACCTGTGAACTACATAAACCTCTCTCTCCCTAAATTATTTTTGACTGTGGTACTTTACTTATCACGACAACAAAAACAACTAACACGGAAAGAAATTTTTACTTTTTCTGAAATGAATTTAATCTTCCCCCATGTTAAAAAGCTGAGAGTAAGATATAATAATAATGACTCAAATCTATAATTATAAATATTATGTAATATATACATTGTGTAAATATTATGTAATATATGTATTGCGAAGATTTAACTCTCCCATCCCTCCCGGGGGGCCCTCCAGATGGGACTGTCGACCTGGGTCCAAAGTGTCCTGCCTGCAGGACCTTCAGCTGCTAAGGAGGGAAACTGCTGGCCTAGGGGAAAGAACACAGGAGACAAGAAATACTTGAGGGCAAGACAGTGTCCCAATCAAGCCCCAAATAACTTTATTTGAGTCTGTATTTAAGCACTTTAAGGTGGGAAGCAACAGGGGTAGGGAAGTTACAGAAGGTCAACGTTCATGCCAGATATAAAAAAACATAATAACAGAATATCACAAGACCTCCCATAATCCGCAGGTGGGGACAAAGGGAATGTCTTTAAGGACACAGGCTGGTCACCTGATTTCTAAGGAGCCTGAGGCACTGGGTACAGGAAACTAAGACTCAGGCCTACTAGTCAGGCCAAAGCCTGTTGGTCTCCGACAATGTATCATGTAAAAATATATAAGTAAGTATATCTATATATGCAACTGTCATATCAAGCCATGTAAGTATAGTTAAAATGTACATAAAACAACCCAGGTGTGGTGATACACACCTACTATCCAGGAATCTAGGAGTCAGAGGTAAGTGGGTAACCTATAGCTTACGAACAGTCATAGCTACATAACATGGGACAAGCAGAGGCTACAAAGTAAGACTCTGTCTCCAAATAAATTCAGTAGAGGCTGGGAAGACTTCTCAGTGGTTCAAAAGGCATATTGCTCTTGCAGAGATCCTAAGTTCAGTTATAAGTCTGCACATAGGGTGGCTCACAATTAGTTATTCTAACTCCAGTGGCCTCTAGGCTCTGCAGGTGCCATTGGTGTGTGTGTGTGTGTGTACATACATACACTGATGGGGGAGGAGTGAGAGAGGTGCACATAGTTAAAATAGAAGCATCTATTAAAATTAAATAGCCAAATATAAACTTGTGATAAGCATTGTCAAAAGCAGTAAATATGTAAAGTAAATCTATGTGACAAGAATACAAGAGCATAAGGACAAACTAAAAGATTTAAAGATTGACTTTATTAGAAACTGAGTAGTTTAAAATATAATTCAAATCTGATCTGATTTTTAACAGATTTACAGGAGAGAATTGGTTTGTGACAATTGTGAAAATGCTAGTGCTTTTTAAAAAGTTCATGGGCTGTAGAAGTGATTTAGTTGTTAAAATGAGGATCCAAGTTCAAATCTCAGAACCAATATTAAAATAAAAAAGTCAGGCATGGTGGTTTGCACTTGTAATTCCATAACAGGAAACATGAAGCCTAGGACTTTCTGGTCAACCAGCTGAGTTTGATCAGTGTGTTCCAGGCCAGGGAGAGACCCTGTCTCAACAAACAAAAAACAAACAGAAATCAGGTGGACATTGCCTGAGGAATAAAACCAAAGACTGTCATCTGGATTCCCCACAAACATGCACCTGTTCACAAGTGATCATGCACATACAACATACATGCAAACTCACACACACATGCGGACACACACACATATAAACAAATACATAAATAAACCAATATTTAATTTTTAGAGTTATTTTAAAAGTATTATTTTAAAAAGTACTTCATTAGTATGTCATATTAATATATGCATAATTCTAAGTTGAAGAACAAAGTTTTATAAATGCCTGCTGATCTATTTATTACTTAAAATTTAATACAGTTTGGATATGAGAGTTTATGCAGAGAGCAGAAGACAATTTTCAGCAGGAGTTGGGATTTTTGTAGAGGAACAGAGTTTATGGAATAAATATGATATGCATATATATCATATTCATATATGTATATGCATTTATTCACATATATATGATTTATTGGGATGACCATAGGTTGTGGGCTGTGGTCCATCTAATTTAACTATGGCTGCTTATTAACAGAAGGTCCAAAAATTCAGCAGTTGTTCAGTTGTCAAGGCTGGATCTCTCAGCAGGTCTTTAATATATGCCAGAATACTAAAGAAATAGCCCTAATGTAAGTAAATGGATAGACTTTCCAGGAAGGGAAAAGAGAAGTAGTCAGAAAGAGCTTCCTTCTTCCATATCCTTTATAAAGGCCGCCACCCCACCCGAGGGTGTGGCACAGGTCAAAGGTGGATCTTCTCATATCAAAAGATCTTGATTAAAGTTTTATCTTTTTACATTAAAGATCTGAATTAGAAGTAGCCTTCTTTCTTCAAATACTTAAAAAAAAAATCCCACTCAACAAATGTTCCCACTGAGGTTTTACTTCAAGATGTAGTTAAGTTGAGAACCAAGAATAGCCCTCACACCTTTTATTTGTTACATTGTATTCACTTGGGAAAAAACTTCTAGAAGTATCAAGTAAATGTGATTAAAATAGTGTTAAGTGTTTTATTAGATAAAATATCATTAAATCAATGTATAAATAAACTTGAGTGCAATACTCTATAAGCACTAAAGTCATATATTATACCCAAGGGATAATTGTATTATTGTTGTACATAATTTGAAGATAATAAAAGTAATTGAGAAAATATAACTTAGTATATATGGCAAAATATTTTTTAAATTACAGAAAATTGAAATAAATGCTCAATGCCTGTCAGACATATGCATAAATTCATATACCTTAAGATTTGATCTTATTTGACCTTCAGGGATATATTTTACCTTCTGAGATTTAAAGTAACCTTAATATTGAAAATCGTTATCATCTTTGGGCTATAGCTTTCAGATGTAAAGCTTACCTAGCATGCAGGAGATCTGAGATTCTATCTAGAGCACCAAAAATCTGAACCAATGGACAAACGCTATGTCACACACTTCAGAAAACTGCATAATTGATCCCCTAGAGAACATAATCAATTGTAGTTAAATATTCTAAAACTAACACAAATAAGCTTGAAATATTTATTCTGAAAAAGTAGTAACTAATAACATTAATCAAAATAGGATTCATGCTTATTTTGTATGAAGCTATTAACAAGGAAATACTTGTGTTATCTGTTTAATAGTTAAAAAGAACAGGCACCACATGCAGGCTACCTGCTAAACTCCAACCTCACAATATCTTTCCTGTTGACTAAAAAACCAGATGATCCTTAATGGTAAAGGAAGATAAGTTAAAGATTCCATTAGAATTTAAAGATCAATGGAAGCTAATCTAACAAAAAATACTCTGTGTTTATGCATGAAGAAGGCAACCAAGAGATTAAGGCTTGATCAGTTGATTCCTCTGTTAGTTAATCACATGACATTAGAAGAATTATTTAATTCTGTAACTGTTTTCTCAACAGTGAAATTATTTAATGTGTTTTGTTCCATCGATATTTGGATTATACAAAACATATTTTGAATATACTTAATATATATGATTAATGAATGCCATTTCGTGACTTTGAATTTATGGTTTAGTTTGAAATATGTGTATATACATTTTTTATGTACCTTAAAGAACATCCAATCAGCTGCCAGTGACAGAGTAGTTAGTAATTATCTCTTTTCTAAATTTTCATATTTTATAATATAATATTATGTGCAGCCCTGCCATATATACAACAGCTTCATCTGAAATAATGGCAAAAGGCATGCTAACAATCTAACTTCTGTGCCATGGTCTAATTTCATCAACTTAAGAATCTGTAAGGCCTTGTAAGCCAGAAAGAGGAAAATACTGTCTTTTGTCTATTCTCATTCGATGGTCTTTTCCATTTGAGGGTTGTCATTAGTCACAAATAGAGCTCTACCTACATTTTTTACTTTATGGACACATTCAGCAAGCTTTGGGGAAAAAAGCAAAAAAAACAAAACAAAACAACAAAAAATAAAACCATGGTTCCTTGGAGATATGCATTTAAACAAAAATAAAACAACTGAGTAGAAGAAAGTTATTCATTAACAAAATAGTTGAATTTCTACCAGTACATTCATTCATTCCTGCAGCTAAAGACAAACTTGAATTTTATTACTTAGCTCTGATTCAGTTTCTCCATATCTTGTCTTTCAAAATGAAGCAAAAGAAAGGAGGAATGATGCCTTGGGAACATGTTATCCTTTCAGAAAACTTGTTAACTCTAGGAGAATCTAAGACAACGCTTTTGAGTAGTATTTTCTTTTTCTTTTTCTGCTTCTTAAGGGTGAACTAACAGTGTTTGGAAGACAAAATTTCCATCATGAATGCTAATAAAGAAGAGAACCCAAGGTCCAGAAGGCAAGATTTTCACCTTTTTCATTCTTGGATGATGCTAACCATGACCGTGCTATTTCTTCCTGTCACTGAAACATCTAAGCAAAATATTCCACGGCTCAAGCTAACCTACAAAGGTGAGTACATAAATATCTTACAGTTTTCACTAGTATATCTGAATGTCTTCCTCAATACACTATTTCTTTCATTTAAAATGTATACTTACTTCTACAAAATAAGATCGGTCAGTATTATTTAGAAAGCAGGCTACAATGATTACTTCTATGAAATGAAGGATACTTAAATTAGCCAAGTACATTTCCAGTTAATATTTATAATGATTAATTTAGTCTACAAGGTGCATTCAGTTTACCTTAAAAATCAAATCTGAAACAAGATAAAAGTAAGTTCTGTATAATTGTTATTAATTACCGTTACTATTCCAAGCTAAGTATATTTTGAGCAGTAAGATATTATTACCCCTAAAACGTTTCACAGACTGCAAGAGTTAAGAAACCAGCTATGCATATTTGGTAGTGGAAAAACCAGTATGAAATCCATACAATTCAAGGCAATAATTAAAAGAAAGTCTAAGATAATTGCTTTTAAATCTTTACATTAATATGAACGAGTAATGTACATAATGTAGTTATACACTATGTAAGTGTTTGAGTCTGTGTATAGCTCTTTTTCTAAATCTCGTGTCTGAAGATTTAGTTTTTTTCTTTCTTGTGATTTTTACTAGGCTTATTAGTACAAGTTTTAAAACTCTGCAGGCAAAAAAATCAAACAACTTTATTCTGAACTTCTATTAAAATTAAAATGATAATTTTAATATCTTCTGGTCTTTAGGATGCCCATCTTCCAATAAAATTAATATTGGTCATAAAAGTTAATTGTATTTCAAATGAAAGAAGAGACAAAATCTTAATCTTCTAATTGTTACACATTTAATATATTGGTATTAGGTTTGGAATGAAGCACAGTGGCAGAGTTCTTGCCTCATATTTGCGGGGTGTTGGGTTCAACTCCCAGGCATTAAAAATAAAAATGGGGGGTGGAGAGATGGCTCAGCCATTAATAGCACTTACTCCTCTTCCAGAGGTCCTGAGTTCAATTCCCAGCAACCACATGGTGGTTTACAACCATTTATAGTGGGATCTGATGCTTTCTTCTGGTATGTCTGAAGATAGCTATCATGTACTCATATATATGAAATAAATAAATAAATAATGAAATAATAATGGAAAACATGGAAAATGTTGGCATTTCGATGTAATATTTCATCTGTAAAGAATTCAGAATTTTTTAAATGTTCATATAATTACATGTATAATATCATTTAATTGGATTATTAAAAACATAGGGTAAACTTCTTTATATAAAAGATAGGTCACAATGTGAGGTATAATTTAGTAGAATATTCATTCAACCCAAATTAAAAGCTATATTTGAAATTCATATAATTAATTAATTACAGATGTATTTTATTTTGTATTTCCACCCTGCCTCAAAAAAAAAAAAAAAACCCTATTGGAATCATTTAAGGTGTGTCTGAAAATAAAAAATGAAGCCAAGGATTTTAACCACACTAACGTCATGTTTATGACCATCTTTGCCAAATGCTGAGGTTAAAGCCATGCATCATTAAGACTGACAACTTCTTTGCAATAACTCCTTTTATTACTTGGGTTCTCTTCAAAAGTATTGAACAATAAGCAACATATGAGGGTGATCCACTGGAAGGTATTGGCCATACAAAAACACCTTAGGTGCTAGACCAGTATATTTAAGGTCAAAGATGCTGAGATTGACAGGAGCTTTGATGAGTCAGAACAAACAGTTTGAACAGCCCCCACTAAGCACTTTGAGCACTCAGGCAACATGTTGCAAAAGTCACATTTTGGTAGCTGGGTCACTTATGTCTGCAATCCCAGGTCTCATGAGCTTAAGGCAAGAGGATGGTAAATTTAACCACATCTTGTGCTATATAGCAAAAACTTGCCTTATCTAGATGATAAATAGATAGAGAAGACAGAGATGATAGATAATAGATAGATAGATAGATGATAGATAGATGATAGAGAGATAGATGGATAGATAGATAGATAGATAGATAGATAGATAGATAGATAGATAGATAGACAGATAGATGATAGACTATTGTCCAAAGGAAAAGATATACTGATAAATCTGTCTGCAAATATCAAATTCTCCTCAAAGGAATCTTGATGATCTTCAAGTAAATAAAATAATTTTCAAGAAAAAAAATCAACAATTTCTAAAATATGATACCTAAAAATGCAGATTCTCAATTTTACAACTAGAGTTTCTTAAGACTAGACAATTACTACCCATGCAATAGGGGATGGGCAATGATGACAAGAAAAGCAAACAGATAGTGCAAGCTGAACCGGAGATGATACAGTTGCTTACATTAACAGATAAGGACCACAAAACAGCTGGTGTGTCATAATACAGTCTATCAAAATAAAGCCACGGCAGGACAGTTCTTCTTGTCCTGGTACTGAGGGCTTTCTCCCCAGTTTTGGAGACACAGCTTCTCTCTGTAACTGAGGCAAAAACCTCACATTCATGACCTTCCTTGCTGAGTGCTGTGACTACAGCCATCTCTCTTTATAACTGGCATGCTCTTTGTCACAACTTTTATTTCTTTGATTTTCTTCATAGTTATGTTGTGACATCATCATCATCATCATCATTATTACTTTTATCTATTTTTACAATCCAGCTGTTGCCTACTCCCAGGCTGCCTTTCCACAGTTCCTCATCCCATTCCTCTTCATCCCTGTCTCCAAGAGGATGGCCCCTTCTGCCAAGCCTCCCCACTCCCTGGGGCCTCAAGTCTCTCAAGGGTTAGGTGCATCATCTCCCACAAGGGCCAGACCAGGAAATCCTCTACTGTATATGTGCTAGGGTCCTCAGACTAGCTCATGTATGCTGTCTGCTTGGTGGCTCAGTGTCTGAGAGATCTCAGTCCAGGTTAGTTGTGACTGCTGGTCTTCTTATGGGGTCGCCTTCCTCCTCATCTTCTTCCAGCCTTTCTCTAATTCAACCGCAGAGTTGCCCAACTTCAATCCAATGGTTGGGTGTATCTGTGTCTGTCTCAGTCAGCTGCTTGTTGGGCCTTTCAGAGGACAGCCATGCTAGGCTCCTGTCTGTAAGCACACTATACCATCAATAATAGTGCCAGGTCTTGGAGCCTCCCCTTGAGATGTATCACAAGTTAGGCCAGCCACTGGACCTCCTTTCCCTCAGTCTCTTCTCCATTTTTGTCCCTGCAGTTCTTTTAAGTTAGGCTAGAAAGAAGACTCAGCAGTTAAGACATTTGCAGTGATAAGGACTAGGGTTTGGATCCCAGTTCCCCCAGTAACAAATCTGGCCACCTTGAAAACATCTGTAATCACAACTCTGAGGTGGATGGAAGTAGAGAGAAAAGAGGATTGCTGAGGCATGCTGGTTTCTAGACTAGTTGAAAGGCAAACCATCAGGGAGAGGCTGTGCCTCAAAGAAATAAGGAAAGTTCCAAAATAAGACACCCCACACCCTCCTCTGGCCTCTGAAAACACTCACAGTGATGATTCGAAAGACTCTTAGATATGCTATTGTTATAAAAGACAATCCTCAAAGCTACATTTTAATGTTTTTGTTATGGCAGTCCCCCATTTTGAATGACTACTGGTATATAAGAGCATGCCACCATGAAACTTTGTACTTTTACTATAAGCAAATGGATCCTAGTTCCCTGGGTCAAGAGCCTGGTGAAGGTGGGCTGTTGTCTTTTTGACGCTCTAGTATACCGATAGTCAGATGTTGGCTGGAGTTGGAACATTAAAGGTCTTGAACGTTGGCTGATGGTGTATTTTCTTTGTGTATAGTCCAGGTCTTCTTGAGGAAGCACCTCTGCCTGGTTAGTTTCGACTTCCACAAAATCAGCTCAGGCACTCAAACAGTTGCATTTCAACAAATATGAAAGCAGAAACATATGTTTCATCCAGGATAGTATTATTTGCGATGTGATGGTTAGACTTGATTTGAAGAGGAGATTACATAAACAGTACTTCCCAGTGATAGCAGAATGAAATTCAATTCTACAAAAATAATAATGTAGCAATATTATTCCAACTATCTTTGTGAAATCAAGTGTGCTACAGTTAGTTTTATAAATACTTTGGTTTTATGACTCTTATGAAATTCAGTGAGGAATTGAAATGAAACAATACTATAACAATTTGATATCCATATGTTAAAAATGAATTCTCACCTTTATCCTACAGCATATATAAATTACAAAAAAATTAGATTATAAACATAAGCATATAAGCTAAAATATATAGTGTTGAGTCTAAATCATGGAATAACATTGCACTTTAGAATAAGCAAGTATTTCTTAGGCAGGACATTAAACTAGTAATGATACACATTTTAAACTAAGCATCAGTAAAATTAAAACAAATTGCACTTATCAAATCAGCTATGAAATATTTATGCCACTTTAAATAGTACAGTGTTTTTGTTTGGAAGTTGCCAATAGTTAAACATAATAAAGCGTTTCTGAGCAGTTTCAGGAACTCTAAAAGCATCTATGTTTACATTTTCTACATTAAATATAGGTGTGTAGAAGGAAAGGAATACAATTTCTTACATACATTTTCTTAAAAAAAAAGTCTTCTTCCTGAATTAAAAGAAAAGTATAGCACAAATCATTGGTGTTCTGTTCAGGAACTTTTCCCCTGTACCCATGTGTTCAAGACTTTTCCCCACTTTCTCTTCTATTAGATTCAGTGTATCTGATTTTATGTGGAGGTCCTTGATCCACTTGGACTTGAGCTTTGTACAGGGAGATAGGAATGGATCAATTTGCATTCTTCTGCATGTAGACCGTCAGTTGAACCAGCACCATTTGTTTAAAATGCTGTCTTTTTTCCACTGGATGGCTTTAGGTCCTTTGTCGAAAATCAAGTGACCATAAGTGTGTGGGTTCATTTCTGGGTCTTCAATTCTATTCCATTGATCTACCTGCCTGTCACTGTACCAATACCATACAGTTTTTATCACTACTGCTCTGTAGTACAGCTTGAGGTCAGGGATGCTGATTCCCCCAGAAGTTCTTTTGTTGTTGAGAATAGTTTTTGCTATCCTGCGTTTTTTGTTGTTCCAAATGAATTTGAGAATCGCTCTTTCTAATTCTATGAAGAATTTAGTTGGAATTTTGATGGGGATTGAATTGAATCTGTAGATTGCTTTTGGCAGGATGGCCATTTTAACTATATTAATCTGGCCAATCCATGAACATGGGAGAGCTTTTCATCTTCTGAGGTCTTCTTCGATTTTTTTCTTCAGAGACTTGAAGTTCTTGTCATACAGATCTTTCACTTGTTTGGTTAGAGTCACACCAAGATACTTTGTATTGTTTGTGACAATTGTGAAGGGTGTCATTTCCCTAATTTCTTTCTCAGCCTGTTTATCCTTCGAGTATAGGAAGGCTACTGATTTGTTTGAGTTAATTTTATATCTGGCCACTTTGCTGAAG
>CM052700.1:134660728-134698624 GCA_028551405.1 Uromys caudimaculatus
GTGTTCATAGCAGCCATATTTATAATAGCCAGAAGCTGGAAACAACCCCGTTGTCCCTCATCAGAGGAATGGATACAGAAAATGTGGTACACAATGGAGTACTACTCAGCTATTAAAAACAATGACATCATGAAATTTGCAGGCAAATGGATGGAACTTGAAAATATCATCCTGAGTGAGGTAACTCAGTCACAAAAGAATGAACATGGTATGTACTCACTGATAAGTGGATATTAGCCCAAAAGTTCAGAATACCCAAGTTTCACTTTACAGTAAGCGCTGGACTGAGAGTGAGGTCCCAAATGAAGGAGTTGGAAAAGGGACTGAAGGAGCTGAGGGAGTCTGTAGCCCCATGGAGAAAGCAACAGTGTCAACTGGCCTGACCCCCCCCCCCCCGGTCCTCCTGGAGGCCCCACCACCAACCAAAGAATACACACTGAGGGACCCATGGTTCCGACCACATATGTGGCAGAGGAGGGCCTTGTTGGCCATCAGGGGGAGGAGATGCCCCAGTAAAGAATGTCAAGGTGGGAATATGAGAGTGGGTGGGCAGGTGGGTGGTAGGTAGAATTCCCTCCTAGAGGTGGGGGGGGGGGAAGGTGTTTTCCAAAGAGGAGACCTAGAAAGGGGGAAACATTGGAAATGTAAGTAAAGTATAAAAAAATTAAAAAAAAATTAAAAAGAAAGAAGTAGGATGGAGCACAAAAAAAAAATAAATAAAAAAACAAAAGAAAAGTATAGGATACAAATTTACTGTTACCTTGGTATCAGTTTGAAGTGCAGTGCTTGTACCCCATACTCCCATTTCTCAGTCACAAGCATCAGTTGTCGTGTTGTCCATTTATTTTGTGTCCTTTTATTTCTCCAAAGAATGTGATAAATTATTGAAATAAGCTGACTTCATACTACGCAGAAATAGCAAGGGAAGACAATAAGTTCATGCTTTTGCCTTAATTAGCAGGAGAAAATAGTGAAAAAAATCAACCAAAGTGAAAAATAGTAACTTTGGTTTGAAAATTAGTTTTAAGAGGACAGTATCAATCCACAAATCTTGCCTCTCCAGATAACACTATGTAGTCAGCAGAAGCCTGAGCTATTTGTAGCAGCTGTAAGATCATTTTGAATGATTTCTTTAAGTTCAACAAAACTGTAACTATTTTATCCAAAGGATGCTCTTTCATAAAGACTTGGCTTTTAGCCACTAAGCTTGTTTTAATCTATTGTATAAAGAGATTTTCTCCTTTCCTGTTTTGAATTTTTACGTATTTACTCATAGTGCATCTTTTCTGGGTAAATAAGTGATGACAAAGGTATCTTATACCTATACTGATTTTGGACTGCATAATCATTACATATATTTCTCCTATAAATTGTACTTTCATCATGGCTGCCACAGTGATACTGCCATTTTAAAATAAACTTACAGTTTGTATGTGTGTGTGTGCGTGTGTGTGTATGTGTGTGTGTGTGTGTGTGTGTTTGTGTGTGTATGTATGTATGTATGTAGATGGTGTGCAGATGGGTCCCATGAAACTTAAGATAACCTAGAACTCACTGTATAGACCAAGCTAGCTGTGAACACTGATCTTCCCATTTCTACCTTTCCGACATGTGCCACCATGTCCTATTTAAACTTCAGATGTCTATAGTTTACACAGAAAGACATGCAAATATATGTTCATGTTGGCTCAGTTATTTTATATGTTATGCTGAGAACTAAGCCTGTGCAGACTAATATTCTACCATTGATATATGCCTCAGTCTTATACAATAGAATTTTGGGAACTAATCAGCTTTAGTGTCTCATAATATAACTCTGTCACAATGACTGCTAATGAACATGTAATAGCTGTATTTGTCTTTGTAAAAATGCTGTGTAGGTATGTATACATCCATCTACCCATATAACATGCTCTTACAGTGTGATTAGGTATAAAACTCTAGAAACATGGATATAAGGCACTTACAATGAAAATAACTTAGAGTTATCATATATACAACCATTTTACCAGTACAGACATAGGTAATATTTTATGTCAGGTAATGTTTTATGTCAGAGAAAAGTCACTGTTCACTTTGAACTGATTTTCTCAATGCTCAAAGAACAGTTTCAAGTAAGTCTAAGTCTTAGGAAGCCTATGAAAAGAATGAAAAAGTCCACTACTCAGAGTTTCCCAACACTGGGGAAACCATTGCTTCAAGGAACATTTAACTGATAAGACATATGAAACCCTAGAGCCTAAATGACTTGTCCTGGAGCAAGAAGCTCTGAAAGGGCAGAATTTAGTTATGTGCATCCATTTGTTGAGTTCAAGACCTCCTTTAATTGTGACCTTGAGGGAAATATAACATATTCAGGAGCACAAATATCATGATGAAAACCTACTAGATGTCACCACTATCTATAATATATTCTTTTCAACAACTCCAAATAATTTAACAAGAAAAATCTGAAGTCTTATGTTGCTTTTTTATATGCCACTTTATAATGATATCTTCATTCATTTCATGAATGTTCCTTTTCATCAAGAATTTTAAATGCATAAGTATATAAATCCATTTTTTTTACATTTTACAAATTAATTCATTTAGCTATAAAGTGTATCGTGTTTCAACTAGAAATCTCCATCCAGATTGCCTTATAGAACTTGATCAGTTTGATTCACCCAATACCATGTCTGTTTTCCTCTATTCACCATGAAAAGATGAATGGACCAGTTGCTGGAACCATAGAACCTAGATCTTGACAGCTCTTATTACATATGAAATAGTTGAAGAAGTAGGCATATCAGTAATTAAGTGTCATTTTGGACTTACAGGACTCATAAAAAAAGAATTAAAGAAAAGAAAAAAAGAGAGAAAGAAAAGAAAGGGAAAGAGAAGCAGAAAGAAAAGAGAAAGGAGGAGAAGAAAATAACATCTTAACACGTGCTGTTTAAACTCCAGGAATTCGACAGATCATACACTAGAATAAATGCTTTTATTTACTACAAATAAAATTGGTATTTAACTGATGTGTTTGACTAAAGCCATATTGCATATCATGTCTTTCAGTAATATAGAGAATAACTGTAATGTAAAGTGTAATACACAATAGTAATGAACTCATGTTAATATAACCAGTATAATTACATGTACAATTTTTGTAGAAAAATATCTTGCTTATATATACATTCTAACTATTAATACAGAGTGCACATCCAGAAGAGGTCAAAGAATGGAAGACACAGAGAGCTTCTGCCCTTTCTCTAACATACACTCTCTGTACACTATCAGAACAGGCACTTCCTATTCCTGGTCTAAGTTTCCTCACCCGAAAGCTGGGTCTCCTAGCTGGTAGATTCTTCTTGAGGACCAATTTAAATAATAGATAAATTGCTGTCAGATGCTATCACTAAATAAAAATTATGACAAAACTCAAAGAGTTTGAATATTATGTGTCTTGAAAAAGCACATATACAGCACACTTATGTCTTTATGTATATAATAGTATTTTAGCATTTTGGGCAGAAAGGCCACCATAGATAACATGACAACCCCCCTTTAAAAAGCACACAATTAATCTAATCCTACAATTACTCCATGAAATTTTATCCATGCAAAAGTAATTTACTTCCCTGAAATATTAGTTGATTTGAGTTGGTGACAGGTTTTACATGAACTAGATTGTCAACTGCTTGCAACCATTAGCTATAGGAATGGCTTAGTAGTGTCCAGATCTTACCAATACAATTTTGTAAAACTGAATAAATTCACATGTTAGGGTTAAGAGTTTGAGAGACTCTGTTTGTAAAAAGGAAAGAATCGAGCTCTTTAATTCATGCAAGCTGAGCACAATGAGGCATCAGTGTTTTCCTGCATTTCTATTCTAAATGGGGTTCAAGCATCAATTGTATCAATATCACCTCAGAAATCCATACCCTCAAGCCTGCTCTTAGATTTGAATGACAGTCTATGTATTAAAAAGAATCCCAGCTGACTTGAATGAAAGGTAAATCTTGAGCTACAATCCTCTAGATGGTTTTGCTTTCCCGGGCTCTTCTTCCCTTTCAACATGAGCATGTGGACCATGAGCAAGCATGTGGATGTCACCACAGGCAGTCGCAGTTGGGATTCCAGATGGCCCGTTACCATGTCTACATTATTAACAATCTGTAACTATGTCTGCCTGGACGATAAGAAGTGATCAAGGTAAACAAGCATCACTTTTGAAAAATCATTAGTTATATATCTATTATTATTTTTCATGTACTGAAATATAGCAATAATTTAGATATCACTCTTACCAACAAGAGAAACTAGGATACTTTAAAGTACATTTAAGTGTTTAAGTATGTGTGTGTGTGTGTGTGTGTGTGTGTGTGTGTGAATGTGTGTGTGTATGAATGTGTGTGTGTGTGTGTGTCTGTGTGTGTGTGTGTGTGTGTGTGTGTGTGTGTGTGTGTACTTGCCAATGTGTGTATTGTGGTCAAGGGAAAATTTGCAGGAGTTATTTTCTCTTTCCACCATGTGAGACACAGGGATCCAATTCTGATTGTCAAACTAGATGGTAAGTACATTTACATGCTAAGCCACCTTGTCAGCTGGACTACTAGAATTTGTAAGGAACAAAAGGAATACTCCAAATAATGATTTAAAGATGACAGTTGTAGTACATTTAAAATAAAGTGTTCTAAAGAATTTCAAATATGATATGAAATTGACTTTTCAATATTGAAAGTAGTTTAAAATATTTTGTGTAACATACCCATTATCATTAGAGAATTTTCATTATAGAATTTACATAATTCATAATTATTAAGAAATTTAGAAATGGCAACATCATACGTAGGGATTGTTGTGATTGGTAATGATTGATTCAAACAAAATAATTTGTAAGTGTATTTAAATAATTTAGAAGAATGATTTGAATCTTAGCCTGACTTGTATGAAATATAAATATTTAAGGAGTAAAGAAATTTGCTCTTGAACCTTTAATTAATTCTTCCATTTTAATGGGGTATTGGTGTCCAGAAAGTGAAATGAATGCAGAGATAGTGACAGATAATAATCAAAATCCAAGAGGAGTGAAGAAATCAGAGAAGAAAACTAAATCTGAGTAAATGTTGGTTGTGGAGACATGTTTGTATGACTGGAGCCATTACAGTCAGAAGGATGACACTCTTAGAAGTAAAACTAACAACTAGAGTACTGAACTAAGACTTGCAAGAGGTGGTGGGACTTTAGGTGTATAACACAAAAGTATATATATACACACACACATATAACACAAATAAACTAATAAATAAATAAATAAAATAAATATAAAATAAAATAAATAAATAAAATAAATTAATTAAAAAATAAAATTAAAAAATTAAAAATATAAATAAAATAAATAAATAAAATAAAAAACAAAAACAATATATATATATATATATATATAAAACACAAAGTTTGTAGGACATAAACAACTTATACGAAATATAGAAGTACAAGTTTTTACTGCTTATGCTGTATAAACACTGCATGAGTTGGAGAAGCATGTGTGAGAAGGACAATGTCAGCCTTCTGACTACATCTACCAAGATCAGAGGCCATCATCTGGACAGAACCTGGAGAAAATTCTTAAAGATAATTGGCATATGTTTAAATGAAAAGCCAATGTGAAAATTTCTCCAAAGCAATGGAATTTAGGAGCAAATGTCACAAGTGACCAGCATGATAAATGAAAAAAGGACATATATGTGACAACTTATTTTAAATTTCATAATAGAGAGAGTGAGGACATGGTTTGAACAACTTCCAGGAAAAACAGAAGGCATGTTCAAGACTTGGGATGCAGATGGCGTGAAACATCTCAGCTGTGACCAAAGCCTCACATAAGACTTGACCATTGTTTGATATACTTTCACCTAAAGTTAAGAGAAATTGATATTTAAAATTATAAGTATTTGTATAAGTATTGTAAAATATGATTTTTTTAAAAAGCAAAATGAATATAACCCTTTGCTTTCTATTTTGAAATAATCTTACTATGAGGAATCTTATTTTCTAATATTTGCTTTACAACTCCAAATCAAAAGTATTAAGATATGAATTTGAGAGATCTTTTACATTCATGTCCTTCTGTGGAGCACATCCTCATTGATTTTTGGAGAAGAATTTTGATTTTAAAGACTCCTTGATAATTGAGAAGTTTAAAAGCCTTGAAAGAAGAATCCAGGAAAAGAAATATGGCAGGACCAATTTCCTTTGAGAAAGTCTACTCCACTGTGGCACTCTTCCCAGGGATTTACTACTTATTCAGGGGAATGATTTTCATATAGAACAATTGTAAATTACCTATCTAAACATGTTTGAAAAGCTTAAAAAGACTCCCTATTGAAACTATAGGTGTAAAGGGTCATAAACGACTCATGTGATATATTTATATGGAGTATCCACAATTCAAAGCTAACCCACTTAGAGTAAACTTGTAACTTAAAAGTGTGGGCAATCATAATGTGGCAAGATAAAATTACTATACTTCCACTCCATGTCCTGTCCTGATAGGAGCATAGATCTGATAATATAATAGACTTTGATTCTAATTAATATTTCTGTAAGTGAAATCATTCTCATTAATTTTTACCATATTTATATCCTCCAGCATAAAGAACAGTATTATATTCAACATTTCACTGAAGAAGAATAAGAGAGAATTTAGTTCTGTTGTTACTCTTTTTGTTTAGGCTTGTATTCATGAGAACAAGAATATATGGTCAACATGTTACCTAGCAAATTGACACTATCACATACATCTAGAATTTGAAGTCATCCTTTGTGGGATTTTGGGTTGACTAAATCTTAACAAACTTCTTTATTTTGTATCCTTGGTATTGTTTGAACAGTTGGCTGTATATAACTAAATTCAGACATGTTTATTGGGGTTAACATTTTTGTGTAGATAGTAATGAGTCACCTGTAGGCTAAAGCTTTGCATTTGAACTCAACACTGATAAAACTTGTTGGCAGTCAAGCACAACCATTATCAATTAATTTCTTCTATACAGAATCAAAGGCAGTGCCTTTCCTAGGAATAAAAACTAGAATTACAAACAGGCCATTATAGATGATGAAGGAAGTCCACAATTTACAAGACTGGAAATTAATTTTTATTTTACAATAAATATTTTGATGTTTATGCTTTCTTACCCAAACCTTTGATTGGAAGTGGATTGACAGCCAAAACCTTTATGAAAAGAATGAAAAAATCTTTGAAGTAATCCCATAAACATGATTTTAGGACAACCAATAAGTTAACATGTAAAATCCAAGAAATAAAGAATTAGAAGAATGGTTCAATTTAGTATCAATTAAGGAGTAGAAACACAAGCTAAAAGTATTTTATACAAATGATTCAAATAAATTTAATAGAATCTACTATATATACCCCTGTGTTTTAGAGTCATCACCCATAGTGACATGACAGCTATTTCCTTGAGGACGAAGAACAGAGGGTAGGGCTCACTTCTGCTGAGCCTCCTGGCTTGGCAGAGAGGGCTGGCTGAGCTTTGATCTGCATCTATTTTTATGTGCAAGATTTCCTCCTGAATAAGTGTGGTCCCTAGATTGGCAGGGGATAAAATCTTAAATGATATATTTTTATTCCTAACAATTTTGGTGTGTGTGTGTGTGTGTGTGTGTGTGTGTGTGTGTGTGAAAACTAGTAAAGAAATCTCTTTTTAAAGGATGTGCAGAGCCTCTTGTCAGCTATGCAGTCTTATGAGAGAAACTGCCAACTCCACCCAGGTCAGGATCTCTGGCAGTAAATTTAATTTCCAAGGGTTGAAGGTCATGTTCATTTAGCACTCAAAAACTGAGGAAGTCTGTGTTGCTTAATCCTAAATTTATTAGATTCAGTATTACTCACCACTCCCTTCCTCTGAGGGGTGAAGAGGAGGAATGAAGACCAGCAGGTCATATGAGCTTGTAGGATAAATGAACAATTATATTAAGGGACAGTAAAAAGGAAATACAAAGAGTTCTTTGCAAAGCAAGCATTTGTTTCAATAAAAAACAGGAATTACCCAGTCCTTACCCTTCCCTTCACAAACTGGAGCACCTGAACATTTCAACTGAGAGGAGTCCTTGCTCTGACACAAAGGAAAAGTCTATAATAGGAAGCCCACTAATCATTTCCATCGTAAGTGACACCCTGATAGTCATTCATGATGATCGATAAGATCTGCAGATGTATAATTATTTAATGCACCAATTGTGTTTTTCACCAAAGGCCAAGGCTACCCACTTTTAGAAGCAAGAGTGGCATTCAGAAATAACGATGTGAGTTAACTTATTATTTGATAAGTCATGTATATCAACAAAATTTTAAAATGTTCTAATACCATAGTACTCAGTCTCACCCAGAGATGAGGAAGTAGCGTTATCAGGTTTTGTAAGTTAATTATAGAAAATAAGTCCATCCCATGTCACTACTAAAGATATGTTGTGTCTGACTAGTTTATGTACTCTTGTCACTATGAATTTTCTCTTCAGCTATGGTTTAGCTTCTTTTTGATACCAGGCTGTGCATTCCCAATGGCATTGCGCTTGCACAGCTGTGTCTTGACAATGCTATCAGCTCTTTCCAACAGAAAACAGAAGTTCAGGAGACGTTATCAGCATGTTCAAAATCAAATATGTTGAGAATACTGACTAACTTCCTTATACTGACTATGTACAAGAAGCATGGTTTCTGTATCACATTTGCCAGGTACAAAAAAGGTTTATGAAGCCTACAAAAACTCTCTTTTGAAACATCCCATAAAGTTGGATGTCATGGCATATGTCAAGAACCTCAGCAATGACAGGCAGGTAGAAGCAGGAGGGTTCAGAAATCCATGGTCATCTTTGAAAACATAGTGGCTTTAGCCAACCTGGACTTCATGAGATCCGTCTCAAAAGAGTTAGGTACGGAAATAACTCAGCTCAAGCTCGAGGACCAGGGTTTAGATACCCAGAACTCAGGTGAAGCCAGATGTGATAGCATCCATCTCTAATACCAGTGCTTCTACAGTGAGATGGATGGAAGGCAGAGAGAAACCCTCAGTGCTTATGAACCAGCTCTCTTGGAGTACACAGCAGCAAACAAGACACAAAGAGAAGGTCGAGGCTAAGGACCAACACCTAAGGTTGTTGCATTTGTATGTGTGCATGGGGATGAATCATGCATGCATGTGTACAGAGAGGGGATGGATTTGAAAAGAAAATATGAAAGGTGGAAAGAAAGACAGGAAGAAGGAAGGAAAGAAACGTGTATGTACCCAAAGGCATGGAAATTTGTGTCTTTTAGGGAGTTTCTGGCCATCAGAACCCTTTACAGTTCTCTATAATGGGTTATGGACCGTGAAGACCTCTGCCATCTATCGATTTCACTAATTAAAAAACTAGACAAATACTGGCACATTTAATTCATTTATTTTGGATATAATTAGATTACAAGACTTCCACGACTATGTTTCTAATACAAAAGTATTGATTTGAGTATCTGGGTGAAATTCCAAACCTGGAAGAATGTGACAGGGTAGAAAGAATCTACCGATGTACCTACAAAGGGAATCATTAGATGTCCAGTGGATCAGCAGAACATTTATATGGATCAGGCAAAGGGACCACTTAGGGACCAAATTCAAATGCTGCTGACATCCTAAGCAAGGGTGACTCAGATTAACTTAGCACACAACAGACCTCATCAAGAGACATGGAAAGGGACGCCTTTGCCCTTTCAACTAAAGGCAGAGAAGGAGGAAATCCTGACCAGGTTACAGGGCTTAACTATGAGACAATGTTGACAGTTACATCCCTGAGTATTTCCAATGTAGATGAATAAACAAAACTGAAGTTTGCACCCAGAATAGCCACTGTCCATTTTTGGTTCCTGAAGTTCAGGTTGTGTGTCAACTTTAGGTGTGAAGATATATCTTCTGGATTTGTTGTTATCTGTGTTTTTAGTTTATGATCTCATGGAAACAAAAATATAACTTTACTTGGTTTGGCAAAAATGCGAGAAAGATAAGCTGTTTAGGGAAGAGGGAACCTGTTCCAATCTCTGTTCCAAGGTCTTTTCCTAACATGTCTGTCAGCCTGAGAAATTTTCATATGTAATGCCTTAGTCTAATTATTTAATTCGGCTACAGAGGGTTGGTGAGGAATGCTTCAATCACTTTGATGCTAGCACTGTCACAGTACAACACTAAATCATTTGGAAGGATGCTCGTTCAGGTTAGTCAATATTTTTGCAGCTGTTTTCTTGCTAAAGTTTGTTTGAAACCAAATCAAATAGAATTTGTTATGGTGAAATAGAATACACCAAATGAATATATCAACTTTATTGTTCTCCTTATATAAGTAGAGGCAAAAAATATACCCACAGTTCTTAAATGTCTGCATCCTAAGGCTGGCATGTGAGCATTTCAGGGACTCTTCTTGTTTCAGAAATTTCTGAGTAGTCTTCCTGATGCCACCAGCTCCCCTCCTCCTCCATCCTGAGCACTGTAAGCATATTTATCTCACGAACACTCAAATTGAGTCCTTGCAACTTTCTTGAAAAAAAAAAAAATCATATTCACAGTTTCCAGTCATCCACATAATAGATGAGCTCTCTTGCCTGACATTGCACTTGACTATCTGGACACTGTGTGTCTAGTTCCATTTTTTGTAATCCCATGTATTCCATATTTAATAGACTGAATTCCATGGCACAAATAGTACTTAAGTACTTAATTTCCCCAGAAATTAAGAAATGTAAGAAAGATACTGAGAAATAAAGTTCAAGGAAGACCTGGTCTTTGTCCTGAACTGACACAGATTAGTTCTTTTTTCCCACTGGAAATAATTTTCAAGACAACCAGATTCATAAAATTGGCAAAGATAGTAAAATCTTCATATTATATTTTTTCTATGCATATGTGCCCAAAGAGTTATAAAGTCAGAATAATAAAGTTAGAATAATCAATAGCAATGAGTAGAATTATAATAACAAACTGCAGTAAATGCTGCTTGTGTACAGTCTCTACAAAATTATCTTATTAAATGGTACATGGCTATCTTAAGATGATATAACAAGTTACAGTACTGGCCTAATCAAGACATGTGCATGACCTAGGTTTTGGTGTCTAAGGTAGCGCAGTCTGTTCTACCCTGATGATTTATCTAGCGATCATTGCTTTGAAGCCACAGCACTGTCAGATTGGTAAAGGACACAGCAGGGAGATACGGAGCAAAGGGGAGCTCAGTAGGAATATTTGAACCTAACTTAGAATGTATTTTACATGTGTTGTTTTATTTTCATATACATATTTCATATATATATATACATATTTCATATATATATTTCATACACACATATGTATATAGGAGTATGTGTATGTATCTGTGTGTGTGTGTGTGTGTGTGTGTAAAATGATGTAAGAGATTTTGCTAGAGGATTATCTAACACAATAATGTGGACAGCCTGCACAATGCCTAACACATACTACATTATACAAACATTCAGGTATTAAATGTTCTTTTACATTTATCCAAATATCATATTTAACATATAACACTATTAACATATATGTTTCAACCTTCATAGTTTTTGTTTATTAGAAGATAAGACAGTATTTTTCTTTGATAAAAACTTTTTGACTCAAAGTGGACATTAGTACTAATACTTAGACCAACAATATTTACAAACTTTTTCTTAGTCATAACTTTAAGAAATACTATAAATTACCTCTTCTACTTGTCAAGAAAGTTATATTAATTAGGAAATGTTACAATTCCTTTGCATAGAATTTACATACACTTTAAAAAGAACACATCACCACCACCACCACCACCACCACCATCGTCATCATCATCACCTTAGTAACTGATAAACTCATAAGATGTTGTGTGTGCTAACCACTATTTTAAAGCCAATGTCATATCAATGCCTTTGTTCTGCAAGCTGATAGGAGTTGCCATAGAGTTTGTATTATCTTCATTTTGTATATTAGGAACCTGAGACACAATGGTCAAGAAACTTGTCCTAAATCACAAAAAATCACATTTCCAATGATATGTCAGCCACAGATAGGATCCTGGTGCTTTGATCTAACTCTTGTACTCTTGTCCTATTACTCATTATACTAGGTCAGGTTTCATTTTGTACTTTTCATTGAAATCTGTGCTTCAGAATAACGATTAGTTTTGGAAAGTTAAAGTAACAAAATACTTTAGTAGCTAATTGAGAATATATTCCTGGGAGTCTCTTCAAACACTTTGATTTTTGCACATTTCAACTTTTATTAATAGGAATCCCAAAGAAGATACTGATTTGCCTGATTCAGTGGAAGGTTGTGTGATGTCTATTCCTTTAAAAGGCTTTAATCATGTCTGTGTTAACCATTCTCTTGATTCCATTGTTTTGTTTATCCTCAATCTAGTTATGAAGAGTATGGAATGTTCACGGGAAATAAGCCAACAAAATAGGTCTTTGGCATTTGGAGTTGTAAAATTATATTGCAGTATTGTACTTCTCATATGAAAAATGATACTTACCACAATAAAAATTAGCATAGATTTCAATGTCAAGAAAGTGCCCTCTATAAATATTACTGAAAAAAGTTTGATTTGATAACCACAGCCATTCGAGATGTCTAACTGTGTTAGAACATTTTTCAGCATTGTAAATTTAATTTTTCAAGTCTACCTTATAAATTGAGCAGAATAACAATTACCCAATAGAAAGTAGAAAAGAGTCGTGATAATAAAAATATATCCTCCTGTTGATTATAGTCATGAAACCTTTGGGAATAAATTTATCTTACAAGAAATTGAGACTACCATATCTTTAAAACTTTAGTATTGCTATATCTAGGATACTGTCCCTTTTTATTTAGTTCTTATTAATATTTAATTACTTGAAAATTGTCATATGTTTTTCAATCTTTAATGAAGTGAAAAGTTTGTTTTTACCACCTTATTGGTGATCAGTACCCCAGGATTATAGAAGTCTAAGATACTACCGTAGCTATTTTGGTTAAGAAATCTGTTTGGTTAAAGAAATATATTATGACGATCTAGTTTACATAGAAGTGTCTACAGTTGTTGCAAACCTAAAACACACGGCCTGCAGACAGGTCTTTAAGAGAGTGAAACTAAGAAACCCATTATAATTGTCATGTTTGACAGCATACAACATAACTATAGCATGTGTATCTTCATGGAGATGGAATGCTTTCATTTGTGAACTTATAAGTGTGTAGTAAGTCATTTTAAGGTTACCTTCAGTTTTAGAATTTTTTATTCTTTTTTGGTTTCAGGATAGAATTCTTTCAGGATTAATTCAAGTTTTGGGTACACACATTTATCTGAAATATATATGAACAGGAAATATACATCTGAAATAGTAAGAAAATGTGCACTGTTAGAAGGCATGATATCACAGCAAACTCCCTGATCTATAAAATCTATCCATAATAGTCCCTAAGCGAGAGGTGTGAAGGTTGTTTTACAGATGTTGCCATTGAGACGGGGTGTCACAACTCTTTGTTTTGATTGGCTATGGTTTTCTACAATGAGTTTTTGTTGCAGAGAACACCTATAGAGTTTCATCAACATGTTACTGCCTAAACATGAAGAGAACAAGGAAAGCAACAGTCATGCTGAAGTGGATGGGGAAAGCAGGAGTCCTCAACCTTCGACAGCTAAGAAATGCTCAGAGCAGAATAGTCTTCCACAGGAGAGAGCACAACAATTTGTCATCTAACACTAATTGATCAACTGTGAACACATTCATACAAGTAACACTATCAAAATACAGGCTAAGCAGGTTATATTAATATATTTAGAAATGCATATGCATAAACATTGATAAGTACATACAGGCATGTAGCATCCAAAAATGAGGCCATAAATTTGAATAAGAGAGAAAAGAAGTACATGGGACAGTTTAGAGGAAGAAAGGGAAGTGAGAAAGGATATAATTTTACTATAATCTCTAAAGTGAAAAATTAATAATATTGAGAGTACAATCATTCAAACAAAGCACTGACTTAAACATTAGCAAAAAAAAAAAAAAAAAAAAATGGGAGAAAGAGGTGATGAAGAGATAGCTCAGTGGTTTAGAATTCATTATATTCTTCCAGGGGATGTGAGTTCAATTCTCAGCATCCATGTCAGGTGGCTCATAACTGCCTGTAATTCTAATTCGAGGGAGATATGATACATCTGACCTCAATGGGAGCTTCACTCACAGGCACATACTACCTACCCACAACGCACAGACCTAAAAGTTAAATCTTAAATTTGTTTTATTTTTAAAAAATATGTTTATGTGTATGAGTATTTTGCCTGTATGTATACCTGTGCACCACAGGTATGTCTGGTGCCATCAGAAGGAGCACCTGATCTCTTGGAACTAGAGTCACAGGTAGTAGTGAGCCACCACATGGTTGGGAGGAATCTGTGATTCTTATGTAAATATAACTGGTGCTTTAAACACAAGGCCATTTTCTAACACCCCAAATAAAATCTTATTTATAAAAGATTTTACTTTCAGAACTCAAATAGAAAAAAGTTATACACAAGAAAGTGAACATTTGAAAACACCTGCCTCTTAAGGGACAATTATCGCAACTCTAAAAATATCTACTAAAGTTCAGTGGTAAGGCACAATATAATTTACAAAATAGAGAACCAAAGACATTAATATCTACCTCACGAAAAAGGTCAAATACCCAATGAGCATGTGAATTCATACATTATATTATTATCATCAGAGAAATACAAAGTAAGACAATATAACTCTGCACACCTACAAGGATGGCCACATCTACTAGGATGGCCATACCTACTAGGATAGCCACACCTATAGTGCTGACAACAGTGATGCTAAAAAGAGTCCCATTTATCACTAATAAAAATGTGAATTGATTCAGACATTTTGGGAAGCATGTTGGACAGTTTATAACAGAACTAAATATGTACCCATCAAATATGTATCTTATGCTTTACTAAAAATAAATCAAGAATTTATATATACAAAATACCTTGTATGTATATAATTTATTTGTAAATTAACTTGGGAGCAACAAATTTAGCCCTTTTGTGCATGAATGGATGAATTGCAATATAAGCAGACAATGAAACAGTACTCACAAAAGTAAATATCACATAATTTTGACATGAACACTGTAGAAGAACAGATTATTTAGGAAGAGGAAAAGGACCAGAAGGTTAGGAGGAGAGCCAAGATACTGTAATAAGTGAATATAAGTAATATGTAATAATAACTCTGAATGAAAATGCAATAATAACACCACTATTTTGTATACTAAATAAAAAATTTACCAAGCACAAGAGGAAGAAATACCATGAAATTTATGACAGTCTTAGACTTTATTGATGCAATTAAGTTTATGAGTTTTCAAATGTTATTACATGAAATGGTTTAAATTATAAATTAAGATCTGGCTATGTAACATTTTGTATTTTATAGTTCAAAGTTTCATACTAATTTTAAAATATATTTTATATACAGAATGGAGTTAACCACATATTGAAGGTAAGGTGTCTATCTCCAAAGAAGTGTATATTAATGTGCCTATGCTGGAGCTTCCATGTTGTGTAGGTACATCCACAAAATAGACCATGTGTATTTTGACAGCTCCATATATTTCATACTAAGAACTTTCCCTTTCTCTACTTCTTTTGACTTTTCCATAGACTTGCTGCATTCAAACACCTGCATTCCCTTTTTGGGTTCATCAGAAGGACTGGATTTCCAGACTCTTCTTTTGGATGAGGAGAGGGGCATGCTGCTCCTAGGAGCCAAAGACCATGTCTTCCTGCTCAGTCTGGTCGACTTGAACAAGAACTTTAAGAAGGTCAGTTGATTTGTATACATTGTGGCTAGGTGCCCTTTTAATTGTCTTGCCTTAAGTGACATAGTGCCACTTAAAAGGTCTTGTATGCAAAAAAGAATACAAGGCATTTAAAAACATATTGCCTCTGATAAACATTTTATGCTTTTATAGATTTTAGTACATATACATATACAATTAAAACCATTGAAAATATGAATAAAAGCAGCAAAAAGATGGTAAATATCTACTAATGTATTAGAAAAGCAAGTATCTATAATGAAGAAATGGCGGGTGAATTAATAAAAATAAACATATATCTTTCCTAAACATCCAGAAATAAATAAAATTCTATTAATTATTAGTTAATAGTTATTCCTTTGATCTGAAGTTTTAATATGTTTTGCTATACTTTATTTCACATCTTAACAAATTTCTACCAAGGCTTAATGATTCTGAGTTGTTAAAGACTCATACTGCTCCAAGTATGAGTTGGTTCAGATTTCTTACCACTTAAAGGAAATACAGAGAAAGAGGAAGTTGATGTCTGAGTAAATTCCTCCAGCAATGGTATTTCCACAGACACCAGTCTGAACAATTCACATAACCAGAAATTTTCGTAAGAGCCAAAGAAACCTGATGAGAGACCCTGAAGCCTGTTTTGAATACAATGAAAAGAAAAAAAAACATACTGAAGAAGGCATAAGAAGAAATTACTTGTTAATATTGTCTCCCCAACCCAACTAACAGTGTGGGTGAGGTGCCTCCCCCTTGATGAAGAAAATGAAAATTAAGTCCCAACTTCAGAATGGACCAGTACCAGAGAAATTCAGAGATTGGCAGAACATTCTAAACTCTCTTTTGCCTAATTTCAACTGCCTGAAACATAGAACTGTGTTAAGACAGAAAGTTTTCTCTATTATCCATTGCTGACCCACATACTATAGAGCAGAAAAGATGACCTATCCTGAAGTTCAACCTTAAAACTTGCACTTGTATCTTTGATTTAATTCTGGATCTACATGATTGAGAAACTAGACTGGGTAGAATACAAAGGCCATATACTGAGGCTAAAGCTCAAAGACAGGTCCTCTAGGCCTGTCTCAACATCCCTATGCGAACTATATCCCAAGGAAATAAACTCTATTTCATGATTGCATTCAACACTCATCTTTTAATAGATCTCAAATAGCTAGCCATTCTCCAACTATTGACAGGACAGGTCTGAAGCTCTTAGATTAGAGTATGACCTAGCTCAGGATGAACACTAAAAATTGAGAACTGTCTGTATTACCTTAGCCTGGTAGTTCTGAACATTTCTAACACTGTGACCCATTGATACACTTTCATATGGTGGTGACTCCTACACAAAAAATAATTTCATTGCAGCTCCATAACTAATTTTGCTACTGTTATGAATCAAAAACCTGACATGCAGGATATCTGGTCTGAGACCTCACAGGGGTTGCAACCCATTGGTTGAAAATCACTGACCTATCCCCAAGTTTGGAAAGATCAGCTATCCCTAAGGAATGGTGTACTGGCTAGTTTTGTGTGTCAACTTGACACAAGCTGAAGTTATCACAGAGAAAGGAGTTTCAGTTGAGAAAATGCCTTCATGAGATTCAAAGGTAAGGCGTTTTCTCAATTAGTTGATCAAGGGGGGAGGGCACCTTGTGAGGGGTACCATCTGTGGTCTGGTAGTCTTGGGGGTCTATAAGAAAGCAGGCTGAGCAAGCCAGGAGAAGGAAGCAAGCCAGTAAGCAGCATTCTTCCATGGCCTCTGCATCAGCTCCTGCTCCTTGATCTGCTTGAGTTCCAGTCCTGACTTCCTTTTATAATGAACAGCAGCATGGAAGTGTAAGCCGAATAAACCCTTTCCTCTCCAACTTGCATCTTGGTCATGATGTTTGTGCAGGAATAGAAACCCTGACTAAGACAAATTGGTACCAGGAGTGGGGTATTCCTGTGACAACCTGACCATGTTTTGGGGAGGACTGTGGAAGGACTTTGGAACTTTGGGCTGCTCTGTGGGATGTTGTGTAGGAGCTTGGAAGATAATGTTGAGAACAGTGCAGAAGATGGAGACCTGGCTTGTGAAATTTCAGAGGGAAGATTAAAGATTCTTATCAGGGCCGTTGCTATTTTGATTGTAAAGATTCTCTGGTTTTGGTTAGCTAGGGCTGAAGAAATCAGCTGAGATTGACAAGATACCAGAACTACTAAAGCAAAACCATTACATTACTGGGACTATTGATGCTGATTAGCTGGAGCTAAGATATTAGCAGTGATTAAGAAGAGACCAGCAACATTGGGGTGAGAAGTATTCTCTGAGAAAATCTTCTGAGAAGTATTTTCTGAGAGCACAGAGGCTGCATTCCAGAGATAGCCAGGGTTGTACCTTGTGCTGTGGCAAGACTTGGTAATGTGTAAGAGTCACCCAGGTGGTACTGGTTTTGAAAGCATGAAGGAGTCCTGAAGAACAGCTGAGGCCTGGCACTGTGAGAGACCGTGGAAGGTCAGTGGTGAAGGTGCAGCCTCAGTTGCAATTCCAGGACTGGAGGGGTCATGCAAAGGAGTTGAGGCTCGGGCACTGTGAGAAGCCTCGGAAGGCCATTGGTGAAGGTACAGCCTCAGTTGCATTGACAGCCCAGGATTGAAGGGGTCATGCAAAGGACGTGAGCCTTGGCACCATGAAGAGAGCCTATGAGAAGCTGTTTGTAAAGCCTAGTTGCAGCAGAAGACAGCAGTGTTTTGGAGATGCCAGTACCACAAGATGACCACCAAGAACAGCAGTAGCAGTGGAGTACAGGCATCTATCTGGAGCCGTGTGTGCTACAAAGGGCAGAGCTGGAGAAGTGACTCAAGCCCTTGGATGAATCCACAAGATCGTGAGTAGATCCCAGAAATCGGATGGTTGGAATTTGATTTTGTTTTTGATTGTGACTTTGCCCTGATATATATATTCCCTCCTGAAGAAAGAAGGTATTTTAGTGGAGCCCACAGTTAAGAGACTTTGAATTTTTAAAGACTTTGAATTTTAAGAGATTGGATGTTTAAAAGGGACTGAAATGTTAAAATGTAAGAATTTGTAAAGACTGTGGGACTTGTAAAGTTATTTAGGTCTTGGGGATGAATAAGGAAGTAAGGGTTGAGTCTTATTGGTGATGTGTTTGTGTGTCAAGTTGACAAGGGGTCAATTGTACTGGCTAGTTTTGTGTGTCAACTTGACACAAGCTGAAGTTATCACAGAGAAAGGAGTTTCAGTTGAGAAAATGCCTCCATGAGATTCAGAGGTAAGGGGTTTCTCAATTAGTTGATCAAGGGGGGAGGGCACCTTGTGAGGGGTACCATCTGTGGTCTGGTAGTCTTGGGGTCTATAAGAAAGCAGACTGAGCAAGCCAGGAGAAGAAAGCAAGCCAGTAAGCAGCATTCCTCCATGGCCTCTGCATCAGCTCCTGCTCCTTGATCGGCTTGAGTTCCAGTCCTGACTTCCTTTTATGATGAAGAGCAGCATGGAAGTGTAAGCCGAATAAACCCTTTCCTCCCCAACTTGCATCTTGGTCATGATGTTTGTGCAGGAATAGAAACCCTGACTAAGACAAAGGGCTCCAGGACAATACCTCTAGACATATTCTATGTCATTCAGAAAACAATATGCTATTGAAATGGGATTGTGTTTTGCTCTGTATCTTTACCAGTTTTGATGCAGATCTTAGTCACTCTAGAGAATGTACAAGTTTTTGTGGCTTAGAGTTGGGCATTCAGACCAGCTTAATATCAATTTTAGTGGCCAAAGGACTGCCTTCACCAACACAACTGCAATGTTTATGACATACAAAAACACTCCATTTACCAAAGTAATTAAGATAAATAACACATTGTTTTTCCTTGGAACTCACATTCAGGGTGGTAAAGTCTAACACTGAGCAGATCTTAACAACTCTCATTCACAAGCCAGTGTCAACAGATAGACTTTTGAAATATTTCTAGTATTAAGAATAGATGTTAAACCCTAATCTAGTGGCTTTCTATCCTGTTTAGTAGACAGTCAATAGAAATGTGGACTTTTGGTATGCCCCCATACCAAGGGTTCAGGATGTAATATAGTCCTATGGAATTAATGGCCACACACAAAGCCTAGTTTCTGTGGTTTTTAACTCTGTGATGATACTCTAAAAATTTCACATAGTCCCACAATGTTAAACCACAAGCCAGTGACAGTGGGCAAGGTAAGCAAGGTAAGTATCTGGGCCACTTGAAACCTTATGAAAAGCATGAGGAAATGACTACCATCTTCAGGAAGGAAACTTTCATTGCTACTGAACAAAACAATACCCAGATATGGAATAAATCTGGGTGGAGATTATCTTTGCTGCTAAGAGAGTAACAATACCAAATTAGTGGACACTGTAAGCATGAACTTAAACACCAACTACTGCTAACATAGTTGAAATGACAAGCTTGAAAAATGTAAGAGTGTTTTTGCAGAAAAACTTAAGCAATAAAGAAAACTTCTGTAACAAATATCTGTCTTTTGACAAGTGGTAGTTCTTAAAACGTTTTAAGTTTTTGGAAACTATGACCCACCAAATGCTCAAAAGACTATTAACTAGTATTAGTGAACTCTCACATAGGAAAGTTATAAAAGGGCACTACTAAGATCTTACCCATTAGTAATTACATCAAATTTAAAGGGAATAAATGTCTTAGTTATGTTTTCCATTGCTGTGGAGAGACACTTATGAAGAAAGCAACTTTTATAAAGGAAAATATTAAATTGGGGCTGGCTTTCAGGTTTAGAGGTTCAGTCCATTATTATCATGGCGGGAAGCATGGCAATGTGCAGGCAGACATGGCACTGGAGAAGCTGAGAGTTCTACATCTTGTTCTGAAGGCAGCCAGAAGTATGCAGACTGGCATACTCAGGCAGCTAGAAGGAAATTCTCTTCTACAATGGGTAGAGGTTCAGCACAAGAGAAACCCTCCATAGCCCACCCCCACAGTAACACAGTTCCTCCTACAAGGCCACACTTCTTAATAGAACCACTCTCCATGGACCAAGCAAATTCAAACCACCACAGATGCATCATGTCGAATTGAATGTGGGTAGTCTCAACTATATGTTGTTTACAAGAAACTAAATTACTTCAAAGGATATACATAAAATAGAGTGAAATATGAAAATCCTATTCTATGCAAATAAAATTTGAAAGGAAATGGAGGTGGCTCTATGTACATCAGATAAAAGTGACATTAAATGAAAAGTAGTAAACTAGACAAGAAATATCATTACATGATAACAGTGAGTTCAACTCAATAAGAAATGGAATTCTAAGTATGCATGCATGTAATATCAAAGCACTCAAATATAAAAAGCAAATGTTAATAGGCTAATGGAAGAGATAGAGCCCCACTCAATGATTGTTGGAGATTTTAATGCTCCATTTTAGCAACATGCTAATAATTTCGATAGAAAAGTGAGTAGAAATTTAACAGTTATCTTAAGTCCTTAATCAAACAAGCATCCACAGAACATTTTGTCCAGTATCTATCTATCTATCTATCTATCTATCTATCTATCTATCTATCTATCTATCTATCTATACTGTCATCTAACAAAGAACTATCGAGCATGATAGTAGGCTAGTGGGATTCTCCACAAGTTATAAGAAATTAAAATCTTATCAGTAATTATTCCTTACTAAAAAAGAAACCTCTAGATGTGTTTTGCTACCTGAGTTCAAAATTTACTGTAAAGCTAGAAATACAAAAATATCATTGCATTGTCATCAAAACAAATAGACCAATGAGAAAGAATAAGAAAAAGACTACAGATATCCCATGGGTACACAGTCAACTTACTTTCAACAAAGGTGTGAAGCAATTTCATTTAAAAGAGGAACACTCTTGTAATAAAACTATTGGTAAATTGACGATGTATATTCAGAACTCTGGCGGTAGAAAACTATCTCTAGTTATATAGGTCAAATGAAAACGTTTAAAAAGTTAATTATAACATTAAACAACTAGGAGCCATAGGAAAATTGCTTTAGAATATTTGAAAAGGTAAGGACTTTTTATATCTTTTGAACAAAAACTTGAAATCACAGGAGGAAAAAGAAAGTGTAGACAAATAAAAATATATCAAATTAAATTTCTGAATAACAATATAAACAATAACCAAAGAGAGGAGAAAACATACAAATGAGAGATATACTGGCCAGTTTTGTGTCAACTTGACACAAGCTGAAGTTATTACAGAGAAAGGAGTTTCAATTGAGAAAATGCCTCCATGAGATCCAGTGGTAAGGCATTTTCTCAATTAGTGATAAAGGGGGAGGGCCCCTTGTGAGTGGTACCATCTGTGGGCTGGTAGTCTTGGGGTCTATAAGAAAGCCAGCTGAGCAAGCCAGGAGAAGCAAGCAAGCAAGCCAGTAAGCAGCATTCCTCCATGGCCTCTGCATCAGCTCCTGCTCCTTGACCTACTTGAGTTCCAGTCCTGACTTCCTTTCGTGATGAACAGCAGCATGGAAGTGTGAGATCAATAAACCCTTTGCTCCTCAACTTGCTTCTTGGTCATGATGTTTGTGCAGGAATAGAAACCCTGACTAAGACAAGAGATATTTGCAAACTATAGAGAAGAATATTTAATTTTAATATTCTGAATATATAAGCAATTCATAGCTTAATAGCTATAATTAAGTACAATTAAAAGTGGGCAAAAATGTAGGTTATATAACTAAGTGTCAAACTGCTTGCCAAGTATGTATAAGGCCATACATTCAATCCTCCATAATCACAAAGAAAAGGTATCTATAAAACAAACAAAAACATGACCAGCTGATATTAAACCTGCTCAAAATCATTATTTTTCAGGGAAATGTGAAACACTCCAGTAAGAAAGACTTATAAAGGATAGTTAATAATGTGGATAAAAGAGAAAGCTTGAAAATATTGATTAGAAATAAATTATTATGGCTATTATTAAAAACAGTATGGTGTTTCTTCAAAAAATTAAAAGAATTTCCATGGTTTGAGAGAGAGTTCATGGTTAAAAGCATATGTTCTTCCAGAGAATACAGCTCAGTCCTCAGTACCCACAGAGTGGCTAACAACCATCTTTAACTCCAGTTCCAGAGGATCAGATGCCTCCTTATGTTCTCTATAGGCACTGCACACATGTGGGCACTGAAATGCATGATACCAACATACATAAAACAGAAATAAATAAATCTCTTTTAAAAACAGAAGTAACATGTGATCCAGTACTTATCTAAAGGAAATCCATTTGTCAAAATTATATCAGTCTTCCCAATTATTTACAGAACTGTTTACAATAACCAGAAAAGAAAGATGAAAAAATAGGAGTCCAAAATCTATCAAATGGATGTGGAAGATATAGTATATATACCCAATAGAAACTTTTCACCTATTAAAAGAACAAAATCCAATCACTTTCAAGAATATAGAATTAGAGATTCTGATAAATTAAGTAATCCAGACATAGAGATGCAATTACTGTATGATCTTACTCAAAAATAGAATTTGAAATCTGTCATAATGTTTGAGAGTAATCTTGTAGTTATCAGCAGCTTGGAGACTAGGAAGAAGAAAAGAATGGGAAAAATGATTCCCGGGTACTAAGTCATCAGCTGACATGTGCTAGAGTATCAGATGTGTGCTATTGCAGACTAGTGTGACTAGATATGGCAGTTATAAATTGTATCTCCCCAAGAGATAAAATAAGTAGTTATGGTGGTGCACATCTTTATTGTGAATACTGAGGAGGCTGAGAAAGGAAGGTGGTGAGTTCAAAGTCAGCTGTGAAAAAGTCACTGAAGAAAAAAAACGGTAGAGGAAGGGATTTTGAATATTGCTATCATAAAGAAATGATATATGAGTAAACACAGAGTTTTAAATCTGATTTAAATCATTTAGTTTGTACATGTGTCAAATATGAAATGGTATCTTCCCAATTTATACAATTATCATGGCTTCCATGTCAGTTTAAATTAACTTTAAAGTAACTCTTTAAAATCATCAAAGAAATGCATACTTAAATCAAAAATGCATTCTCTATCATATCCTACAAGTTAGCCAGGAGTGTTAAAAATAAAAATATTTTGTGTTCTTTATATTTAATTGATAGGATTTATCCATTAACATTTTCTAAGAGTTCAATAAATATTGTTTTCTACAGTAATGCCTATAGATACAAAGATACTGGATAGAATATTTGGAAGTGTAAAGTATGTGACCTATTCTTAATTTATGAGGCACCTGACTAGTAGTTGTTTGTTTACTTATCTTCAGAAAGGTAAAGCCTTATACATTTCAGGTAAATCAGCATTGATACTGAGTTCTGTTTATGAGCAGTGATCCTGAGACTTTGAAGTACTTATCTTATTACATTCATCAACGATGGCCATTCTTTGAATTCTTTATGTATAAAATGCATTTCATAATCAAATATTAGTGACTTGGTTATTTGAATAAGGTTTGGGCTTTAGGTTTAGTATACATGTAAACACTTATCTGCATAAGTGTTATTACCTGATTTAACACCTGAGTAAGGAGAGACTTTTGCTTTTTTTCATTCTCTTTTTCTTTTTCTTTGTTTGTTTGTTTGGTTGTTTTTGTTTCTTTGAGATCAGATCTTACTCTGTAGCCCAGGCTCTGTACAAGCCTTGTTGATCCTTTAACTGTTGTCTCCAGAAGGCTGGCATTACGGGGATGAAATGCCACATCCAACACAAAACTTGCTTTTCATGGTGTTTAATTTTCTAGATCTATAGCTGAATGCTACAGCACTTAACACTGCAGGCGTTAGGCCCTAAATCCAATCACAAGTACCACCAAAACAAGAAAAAGGTAGATGAAATATGTGGAAAATACCATGACATATCTAACATACAATAGTATGAGAGAGCATAATGCTTTATTAAAAATTAACTGTTATTTTTATCAATGTGGTGGTATACACACACACACACACACACACACACACACACACATATATATATATATATGTTCATGTTTGTGCATGTGTGTGAAGATGTATATAAAGTTTATAAGTGAATGTATGATCTCTTCATCTATCACTATACATCTTCTTTTTGAGACAAGGTGTTTCACTATACCTGGAATTCACAGAGTTCACTCGTGTAGTAAGCTAGCACACCTCAGGGATCCATCTTTTTCTACCTCTCCAATGCTGGAATTACAGATGTTTGCCTCCAAACCAGCTCTTTTCTATGGAGGCTGGAGTCAAACTCCAAGTACTTCACTGACTGAAACATCTCCCCATCTTCTGCTTACTTTTTACATAAACAAACAAAACAACAACAACCACAAAACATGTGTATGTACATATATACTTAAATACCGAACTATAACAGGCTCAGTCCATACAATTTACTTAGGTGGTCAGTCCTTGGATGGAAGACTTGTGCTTTTAAATCATTTATCTTTTTCTGTAGTTTTCTATACTTTTTATATTTAACATGGGAAAATGAGTTGATTTTTATATATGCTCAAACTTCCTAAGTGTCTTTGAAAGCAAATGTCTACATATGCATTCATGGAAGTCCTATTTCTATAAGAAAAAGGGGAGTAAAATACTGCCATAAGTTTTTATTAAATTCTCTTAATACAAATTTGTTAACTTAGAGGCAAATTTTAAAAATTACATGTATCCTGCCACCTACATATTGTTTAGAGTAGTTAATAAACAGTTGAATATGTGCTAGAATTTAAGGTATGCCCTCCACTCTGATACTGTGGCTCCATTCTATTTGTTCCTAAGGTTGTATTTTTTAATTATTCAGGAATTTACTTAAAAAATATTTATACTCCTGGGATAAAAAGATGATATTGAGTGATATTCCATTTATCAGTAAATATCTTAGCAGAAGATGACACTTGCTACAAACAAGGCTAAAGAAAATGTTTTAACTCTGCAGTCTTGCTTTTATATCATCTGGCTTACAACGCATCTTCCCAAATATGTCTTGATTTAGTATAATAACAATAAGCAATTCATGCTTATAAGGGAATCTGTTCTTGCTCTCTTCTTTGCCTTCAGGGTTTGGAAGAAAGGGTTCATTTATCTGCACTGAGTGTATTAGATCATTGCTTAAAATAAGTTCTGATAGCACAACTTCCTTTTGTGACTATTTTAAGCAGAACTTTCTTTGGCGATATTCCATGCTCGAACTGTGCTAATATTTAATAAAGTAAATGTTTATAAAATATCTATTTCGCTTATGACATTCTTGTACTAAATAATTATTTGAATACTTTATGTAATTAGAGGTTTTCCACATAACAGAAATGTCTTTGTACCTCTACAAAAAATATGTAATTCATAAGAAAGTCATATGTGGAATAGAAACAATTTGTGTTTATGTAGGTATCCACCATTTAAATTTATATAAATCACTCCAGTGCTAAAAGGTACTTCACAGTAGCCAGTAAGTGTTGAGATATAGTACTTCAGCAGTGTTTAGACCTATAGGTTTGCATTGGCTCAGTGCCCTTCGGCAATGATCCAGACTACTCCATGAAGGAAACCACACATATTGGGACTCTGAGGTCTGAAGGGTTTCCTTTGTACTCTTTAGAATTAAAGCAGTCTACAATACATAATTGAGTTATGAGTGTCTGGTTGTTAATATTTTCCCCAGGGAAATTAAAAAAAAAATCTGTGTATAGTATTCAATTGGAGTAAGCAAAATGTAGCATACAATGTGTATGTCAATCTCATATACTCACAAGGCTGTGCCTACTGTAAAGTAGTCAGTCTCACACATACGCAGGCATAGTAAGAACAGAAAACACATCAAAGTTACATACAAAATGAATTAGGAGATAAGTACTTAATGATTCCCTTTGCATCATCATTACTCTTGGTCAAGCTATCTTTTGAGTCTAGTATGGTGATCATGCAGGTATAAATAGGCTTATTGGAACATTTCCACTACCTAGGAAATACATGCTATGAAGATTTTTCCCTTTCCAAAAAAAAAATGTTCTGGCATTTATAGAAAATGACATACCCTTATTACTTTTGCATTGTTTGTTTGTTTGTTTGTTTGTTTTAAATTGGGGAGGGGATTATCTCCGTGTAGAATAAAGTTCTGTGCAGGTGTAAATGTAATATGTATCAAGGATGTGATGTGAAGTTTTATAGTTTATTCAGGATTTTCCCCCAAATTGGTCCTTTAGTAAGGGGAAAGCCTGTGGACTCCTCTGGGACAGGTTTTGAAACAGATAATGCATGTAGAGTTTTGCTTTGTCTCACTTCAACACCAGATCAAAATAGATATTTAGAACGACCGAAAAGTGACTCCATTACAGGAAAAGGACACATAATTGTAACCACCATGCAGCTCTTGTGTGTTTGTGTGTATATTCAATTACCCCAGACACCAACGCTGAGATGGTTACTTTGTGAAATATTAGTGAGTGCTTCAATTCAGCACCTGGGAGAGGTAAGCCTACAAATATCATGAGCAAAGAGATAGTTCAATTCTAGCAAGAACCTCAACTGGCAAGACCAACTGCCTGTGGCAAAACTTTCAATATACCCCACTAACAGTAGTGATATAAAATATCAATCACCCAAGATTTTTATTTTTCTCACATTGAACCCTTCATGATGGCCACCAGAATTAAAACTAAACAAACAAAAAAGTGTCTCTCCACTGCATATACACCTCTATCCATTCTTTGCCTGTGAATTTAAGTCACCTGCTCAGGTTTCTAAGACTCAGAGCTCATTTTCACCTGATTCTGCTTCTCACAGTATTTAAAGTCTTCCATGTTATTTTATTTGCTGTCTCTTCTGTCTCATCTTTTTCTTTCCTCCATTCCAGTCTCTCTTCTACCCACTTCTTCCCTTTTCCTTCTTCCCCCCAAATTCTGTTTCCTTTAACTGATCTGCTAATTTTTTTCAAAATGAATATTCGACTTGCAAAGTTTGCCTTTAGTGAAACTTCCTGTGATTTTGCACTCTGGTTTATCCCCCATTTGATTTCTAAAGCCATTCAACCAATTGTACTCTCTTGTGACAGTTTGCTCTCCAAGGCAAACCACATTTCTAGGTTATTCTTTCCATTTACTATAGCAGTCCAAGTGTTTATAGGAATGCCAGATATCTTACCTTATTATACTCCTTAAATATGGATGTGATTTCAAATTATTTTTTCTGTCTTAAAAATTGTTAATTTTTGTACCTTTTTTTAGTTTTCAAAGTGAACAACCAATTTATGTCTTGTTTCAATTAAGAAGTATTTATTTATTTATTTATTTATTTATTTACTTACTTATTTATTTATGTATTATGCACATGAGTGTTCTGCGTGCATGTACACCTGCATGGTGGTTGCTAAGAATTAAACTCAGGACCTCTGGAGAAGCAGACGGTGCTCCTAACCACTGAACCATCTCTGCAGCCCCTCCTTGTCTTGCTTTTAGAAAAATGCCCTACAGTTTTAGATTTTTATTCCACAGTTGTGGTAGAGCATCTGGCAGTACAGGCTCTTGTGCCCAAGCGCCCGGTGGAAGCAGCTGTGAACGTTAAAAAAGACAGAACAATGGGGAATAGAGCTTCAAGCTCTGTACCACTAAGCTGTATTCTCCAACCTTGAATTTGTGAGTTAGGGTTTTATTATGCAGTTTAAGCTGACTTTGAGCTCACTGTGTAATCTTAATCAAGTTCCACAATCTGCAATAATGTCCTCAATTTGAGGATATAGCCTGCAGATGCTGTGTATGGATCTGAGTATGGTATACAACGAAAGAAAGAAAGAAAGAAAGAAAGAAAGAAAGAAAGAAAGAAAGAAAGAAAGAAAGAAAGAAGGAAGGAAGGAAGGAAAAAAGAAAAAAGTTACAAAATATACTTATATATCTATACTAGTAATACTATGACTTAATAGAAGAATCCAGAGTATGGTGGCCAAAGAGATGGTACAACCACCTGCTCGGTGATTTTTTAAGGTTCCAGTTCTTTCTGTCTCTGTCAGATATTCTTGTTGTCAACACTATCCTCAAGTTGGTGCAACATGCCTTTAACAATACAAAAGGTTCACAGAAAGGTCAAAAATACAGAAATAGGAGAAAAGGCTTACAAATATTATGATTCATTTTTAGAATAGCTTTGTTGTTAGCATTACCCTTAGATTGGTGAAATATAGGGGCAATAGTATAAAATGTTTTTATTCAAAGATATAGAAAAAGAAGAAAGGATTAGAGTGGATTGTAGATCACAATATTTTGTTTCATCCTCTAAATATTTGCTGAATATGTAACAGTTTTAAAATTAAAATAATCAAAACTGACTTGATAAAGAAAGAGCTTCATTATTTTGACATCACTTAATACACTTCTTATCAGAAGTTATATAAGATAGTCCAGCTTATATTGATTTGTTTTCTGTAATCTCAGGGTTTGAAATGGCTGTTGTTCATTACAGAAATAAAGATGATAATGAGTTATAAATGACTATGCTCTGAATATTTTTCTGTTATATTAAATAGGACATTTTATGTTATATATTAAATAGGACACTTTTTTCATCTCTTAAACTCATTGAGCTTCTGGTCTTAGCATGAAGAATACTTTAGTAGAATATGATACTTAGGTTTCAAAAATATTTGAATATCTAAAATGAAGAGACCGATCATATATCACAGGAGAAATACAGAGAAGAGGAAACACCCTGTAATGCTTGAATTTGAACTATTTCAATATAGATGATAGATTTTGGAAATAATGGAAATTGGTTAATTAAGTGGTTCACCTGTGAAATTGGATCTTGATAAGTATTATTTTCTTTTGTTCAGTTAGGACAAGGAAAAACATGTTTCAGAAGTAAAACAGCAAAAGATCTTGTCTCTTTCATTAATAGTCTTCTTATATTAGAGTAAGGAAGCTGATATTTCCTTCCCAAGATATTAACAGCCTATCCCATCTCTGCATTCAGAAAGTATAAGGAAGAACTTCAGGTATAGTTGGGACAGCTGGTCAACCACACACAAGCAGTTTACTACTCTTTTATAGAGGATGCAGTAAGAACTTGCTCAGCATAGACATGATAATAATGACATTTTTAAATATATGTAAGGAACTGTGGTTTCTAAACAAATGATTCTAAAATGTATTATCTGTGACTTTGCAAACGAGTCCTCTCTTCTTCAATCAATTTTAACTTATACTAGCAATGATTCATACAGAAGCTGGAGCTCTCTGTATATAAACTTCAGGTATAATAAACAAATCTAATTCTTTTGCTTCAGTTCACCTCTTTATTTTTATGTCATCATGGCTGACAGTAAATTGAGATATGTAAAATATTCTGTTTAGTTATATCAAGTTATGATCAGACTTCTAGAGTGAAGGTTGTTTGTTTTTTTTTTTCCATCTGAAGATATTACTTATTTTTGAAGCAGTTCAAGCCTGCATGGGTAAAATGAGTCCTAATCTAGATGTAGGTAAGCATCAAGGAAGTGTCTATTTTACTGGCCCCACTGTAGATGCTTCTTCCTGTCTTCTAGCCTTGTCAGAAAGTTAAAGCTGACTTTCTTTCTTAGGCACCTTTGTTTAGATGATTAGATTTGGGCATTTCCTTTTCATGGAGTTATTTCCTTTATAGTTGTCTGCATGAGGTGATTGCATTGTTCCACTGAAGTATGAAGTTTCACTGTAAGGTGGATTTTACTACAGCAAGACTTTCACTTTTAGAGTCTTCAGTTGATTTTCGTGAACCAGACCTAAGATCACCTCATTGAAAACACCATGTACAAGACTTATGTTTATTTTAAAGTGTATGTGTGTGTGTGCGTGTGTGTGTGTGTGTGTGTGTGTGTGTGTGTGTGTGTGTGTGTGTGTGTGTGTCTGCCTGCCTGTCTGTCTAACTCCGTGTGTCTTTGGGGGCATGTGCTTGGGAGTCCAGGTTATGAATAGGTCGGAAGAGTCAGACCCCTGGAACTGGAGCTGGGACAATTGTGGATTGCTGGACATGAGTGCTGGGAATTCAAATGGGTTCTTCCAAAGAAGCAGTATGTACTCTTAACAGCTGAACCATATATCCATCCTAACTTACAGTGTGCCTCCCTCTCAGGGAAGAGAAGCCTCATCTCCCGTGTCATATGTGGGACATTTCAACATTACTTTAAGAAGAAATATCACTTTCCCTCATCTGCTAAGCTGGAGGCCAGTTTTATTTGACTTTAAGAGAAAACAACAGGGCAGTCAAGTGGTACATACCAGCAGCTGCAAGGAGGAGATGAGGAACAGGGAGAACAAAGTTAATACCTTTTCAATTAAGGTCCCAGAAGGACAACATGTTCAGGAGTGGAGGATGGCAAACAGCTGTATGGGAATTTGACTAGGGAGAGTACTTGCTGAGAATGAGTGATAAAGTTCAGAGTTTTTGGTGCAAGCATGCTTCGATTATTGGAAAGAGTGAAAAAGGAAATGAGTAGGTAGGTACTAGAAAAGAAGATCTGTATGCTACTTGCCACACTACGCTTTAGATCATGGCTTCTTTCTATTCCGTTTTAGCATGGCTCTGGTTGATTCCATGACAGTCATCATATGTCTGAGAATACTCTGGATGTTTAAGCCAACACCAATTTAGCCATCAAACATGTCCACTGATTGTACTGTTACTTATTAGCCTCTTGCTTTTGACATTAACTCACAGGAAAGCTGGAAAACAAGAACTTTTGTATGATCCTCAAGGCCCTTACACTTAACAAACTCTCAAGAGGATCTTGTAGCACCAAGAGTGAACTTGCTCAGACAAAAACAAATTCCTCAAAGGGAAAAAGCACATCAGTATCTCCAATTTCCATACCTGTTATTGTTGGACATGGAAGGAATAATAATCTAAATGAATCTTGCTGATCAAATTTGAAGTTTTTGCATCTTTGAAATACACTTCATTTCAAATTTTGCCTCAGTTGAAATTTTCCTTTGATCATCAAATTATACTATCTAACGCATAAAATAAAATCTCAAAAGAATGCTGCTTTAAATCCAAAAATGTCATGGAAGAGTTACTTCATACCATTCATAAAGTGTACTCATTGGAATCTCATGGGTAAGAAAATACTAATAGCTTTGTTATTACCCTCTGAGATATTAATAAAATCCACCAAATACATTTTTGTTTTGTATCCTGTTTCTTATGATTTTTCAGCATTACTTTTGTTGGATTACAGCAAATTATAATTAAGAATTTTCTCTAAAAAGAATATAGTAAATTCATGGAAAATTTTTAAAAATCTACAGAATTAAGTTACAGATTGCTTTTATTTTAAAATAATGCTTAATCATCTTTATTCTTTTATTCAGTTCATTTAATTTTTTTCTCTTGAAACTGAGGTTTTAAAATTAAATATATGTAAAATGTTCAGTGAATCAATACAGTAGTAATCCAAAGCGAATTGTCCCTTGGACTTTTTAACTACTATAAAATATATATTAAAAAAATTTAAAAAGCAACAAAAAGAAGGAGAAGGAAAAGAACAGATGGAGAAGGAGGAGAAGAAGGGGAAGGAGGAGGAAGATGTGAAGAGAAGACGAAGAAAAGAAGAAGAAGAAAAGAAGAAGAAGAAGAAGAGGAGGAGGAGGAGGAGGAGGAGGAGGAGGAGGGAGAAGAGGAGGAGGAGGAAGAGGAGGAGGAGGAGGAAGAAGAATAGGAGGAGGAGGAAGAGGAGGAGGAGGAGGAGGAGGAAGATGTTTGTTGTTGGCAGGTTAAAATTCTATCCCTAAGAAAGTTGAGAAGTTGAGTTAGGAAGAGGATTCTAGGTGAACCAAGTCAGCTTCACAGACACACACAGACACACACACACACACACACACACACACACACACACACACACACACACATCTTTAAGTAAAAGGGGAAGCTTGTTAACTGGATCCCAACCAAAAAATGAAGACTTAAAGACTTAAATCTCCACTTACAGGATTAAAGACAAACTCTCAGTATAATGCTTAAGCTTTCTTTGTAAAGCATCTTAAACTTATTTTTTGTGTGTGTGTGTAAAAGTACATTTTTTCCCTTTTGTGGCTAAAAATACTTAAGGTGACAAAACAATAAATGTGCTGTGGATTAAAGAAAAAAAAGCCTTCCTGTGATTTTCCAGTAAGACGACAATGCATCAAAACAACATAAAAATGGTAATCCTTCCTAACAGAATTTGTTTTCATTAAACAACCTGAGATGATTTACGTTGAGTACAGCATGGAAGTTATTCAAGAACTCTGTCATTGTGGCTAGTGAACAACAACAACAACAAACAAAACCAGAATCCTTCAGGAGGAGTAATTGGATTAAAAGTAAAGATAAATTACTTAAGGTAAAACCTCTAAACACTAAGAAAATCTAAAGTGTTAATTAGAATATAAAATGATTCTAAGTTATCAGTACAAGGGATTTTACTTCTATACCCCAATAACAGTGTAGCTTTCTTGTCTTAGTATCAAAACAGAGTGATTACAAGCATACTTGATGTATTTGAATCTCATCAAACTATTCCCTTATCTATTTTAGCACTTATGAAATAACTGAGTCCTCAACTGTCAATCCAGTACTTTTGCTGGAGTGTTTAAGCACCTTTCTTTGCTCACATGAAAAGGCCTTTCCCTTTCTGTGGTAAGTTTACAACTAAGTTCTATCTGTGATGCTCCTGCCCCACTTGGTTTATGTTGAGCACAATCAGAAATCCCTTTATAAATAATGGCCTCTGACTGGAATCCTATTAACTCTGTGGCCAGACAAAGCTACACACAATGCTTCATTCTGTGACTCTCTTGTTTATAGAGAAGAAAATTGGAGTAAATATTCTCTTCACCTAAGGTTCCTAGTGATGAAAGAAAGATGCAACAAAAAAATTAATACAGGAAATCAGGAGAATTTAAATCCTTGGAACCAAACATAATAAATGAAGTTTTTATATGAGATACCCTACTTGGTTTCATGCTGTTTAATCTTTTTCCGTTGCCTACTGTGCACATGCTGTCCTGTAATCAGAGCTCCAAAACAATTGCCCTGTTCATGGATGTGCTGGCTCCTCAGCTCAGTGCCGATATGCAAGTCCCATCTGGTCACTGTAATAGACTGTCAGACTGGTGGCAGGCTACTCAGGCTCCTGCCAAAACTTTGGCCAAAATGCCTGAGCTTCCAATTCTAAGGGAATCTTTAAAAAAAAAAAAGTCTTGACTGCTCAGTTATGTGTACATTACAAGTGACAAGGAGGGTAGGAAAAAACAATGCCCATTGCACTGCTCATCACTAGTCACCAAACTCCAGTAAGTCACAGACTCCTTAAGAAGGTATTGAAGTATCATAGTATGACTCAAAGAAAATGAACAAGAAAGGCTTAGTAGAAAGGGATGATGAAGGATTAAATGCAGGTAATAGACTCACAGCCTTGGGATTGAACTGACTGAGGTGATGGGAACTAAGGAATCTATGGACAGGCCTACAGGCAAGCTGGGGGTTGAATGGGCTGTGGATTCTGATGAAGATGTGGAAGCAGCCTGGATTTATTATATACAGCTGAACAATGGCAGGGTGGCTAATTTCAGTGGTAGTCTCTGTAAGTGGAGCAGGCACAGGCTGCAGTCTGATGTGAGGATGAAGCTGTGGATGACATTTTCTACATACAATGTCCACATTAGGATTCTGACAGGGAAAGGCCATGCCATTCCATGGGTCTGAGACTTTACAGACCTTGACAGATCACTAATCATGTCAAAAATACACATTCATTCATGACATCTCCTGCTTCAAAGTAATTGATACTTCGGCTTTAGTAGTGGATAAATGCTTAAAATATGTTCACTACTGAAAGTGTAAGATCTAATGTGAAGCTAAACAGCTTCCATTCTCAAAAGCTGTTCTAATTGCTTAGCAGATCATTGAGTTGAAAGAAAGTTGAATCTGGGTGAGTTGGATGTATGATGTTTTTTATTTACTTGGAAGATTTTTTAAAAATAAAGATTATTTAAAAATCAATACATAAGAATCTTTATTAAAACTTTTTAAATAAAGATTACAAAAATTGTAGAAATTAAAAGGAAGGAAATGAAAGATACAAACAGTATTTCTTACAGCTTTTTGGGAATGCATGAAAAAATGACTGGGCCATACGTGGAACATTATCAAAACATTAGTATATTTCATAGAATTTATTTTAACTTGCTAGTGTTCCTCACTCTTTCTTGCAATATAAACTTCTGATGATTTACTACTATATCCTTCTACTCTTCTGGATACTGCAGGTATTATAGAGACTAAATAGGTCAGGCTCCGTTTTCACAGTGCATCTTATTATAGAAGAAGATAGTTGATGAAGAAAAAGGAAACAAATAGTTTCAAATTGTTGTGTTGTTTTTGAATTGTGGTATTCCTGGGCAGCTACTTTTACTAGTTATGAGAAAAAGTTTCATTGGAAGATGTTAGGAGACAGACAGCTGTCCATATCACAACTGTCCCTAAGATGTTAAACATATAAAAGTAGACCAAGCTCAGCCTGCATCCATCTTGTGAACTGAAGGGATTTCTTGAAAACCTTGTAGTTTTGCTTTTACATGTAGTTGAAATGAAAAGAAAAAAAGTAATTGAGTAGTCAGACTTTCCGTCTATAACATTCCCTACCCATGGCCATTGCAATCACTCCAGTTTTACCTTGAAAAGTGCCCTCATTTTGCTTTTCAGTATTTATGAACTCAAGTGTACCCCAGTCTCTCTTCAGATCCCAGAGTGTTCACTGTTCAATATGCTGCTCAAATCCTGTTCCAGGTCTCATTAGCTCAACATTTTCCCAACTGTGTTACAATCAATCATACATTTGCCTTCTGACCTTTGATAGAAATGTCTTCTGTCTCTGAGGTTCTGGATTTTTGTCTCTAATTAGATTTTATGAACACACTGCAACTTCCTCTTTGGTGTCCTATTCAGTCTTTTGGCATCTCTGAAGTAGGCCAAAGGGCATTTGACAAACCTTGCTTGCTAACTTGAGTCAATTAAATTGCCTTTTAAAGATAAAAGAAGGAACAGATATAATTAGGATTTCCTTAGGATGTTGTCATAAGGACTTATCATTATTTTAATGTTTCCATAATTCCCCTAACAATAACTACTTAAAAATAAATTGAGTGACATTTACATCTTAATAAATGACAACTATAAATAAATTATATGAGTTGTAAATAAAAATATTAATGAATTTCCTAATTTATGAATGAGCAATAATTAAGGTACCTCACAATATTTTATTTGTAAGTTTCTTGATTAAATTTCTCCAAAATGAAGAAAAATGGTCAAAAAGTCAAAACTAAAACTACTATATTGAATTTGTTGTGATCTTGTTTTTGGAAAACTATTAAAGTATATTTATTTGTAGATGATTGATAATATGCATAAGTGACTCTAAATATTCTATTGGGAAACTCCTACAGCTGATAAGCACTTTCATTGATGTGCCTGTATACAAAACTAATTCACAAAACCCAGTTGCTTTCCTACCTACAAATGAAAAACAGACCAAAAAGAATCAAGGAAACAATACTTTCACAATATCCCCAGAAGTATAAAATATCTTGAGGTAATTTTAACCAAGCAATTGAAAGACTTTTATGATAAAAAAAAAAAAAACCTTTAAGATGTTGAAGAAAGAAATGAAAGACTTCAAAACATGCAAATATCATCCATGTTCATGATTGATAGAATTTTATTCTTTTAACATTCCAACCAGTTTCCTCTGCCTCCAACCCCCCTAGATCCCCCCATTCTCTTCTCCTACAGATATACTTCCCCTCTGTTTACTCTTCAGAAACGAGCAAGTCTCTCGGAAACAAAAGCCAGACAGACAAAAAAAAAAAAAAAAATACAGTAAGACAAGGTTGAAAGCCCTCATATCAAAGCTAGACAAGGCAACCCAATAGGAGGAAAAGAGTTCTGAGAGCAGGCAAAAGAGGCAGAGACACAGCCACACCACAAAAATAGTGTTTTGAAATCATATTTATGCAGCTAGAACATAGGTCATATTTTTAACTCATGCAATGAAATTATTAGATCTCTTTTTTAATTGGTTATTTTATTTATTTACATTCAAATATTATCCCCCTTCCCAGTTTCCCCTCCACAAATCCCCTATCCCCTCCCCAACTAGACCTCTTTAAAACATAATTTTATGGCTTATGAATGGGTATAAGGAAGTGCTGAACATAATTTTTATTTAATAAAAACCATCTTTATTCATGTTGGCAATCTATATTATATAAATGTAAAATTAAAACTATACAAATATTTTTCATACCCATGTTTGGTCCTTTTACATAGCATAAAATACTATGAAAATGATAAATCATGAAACATTGTAAAGGTTATGTTGATGTAGTAACTTAAAATAGTTAAGTCAGTGTGGGGGCAGTGGTCTGTAACAGGCAATCTGACACCTGGTTAAGCAAAGGCTGAAAATTCTGGGAGACACCGTGAAATATTCATGAGGGACCGAATTATATTTTTAGCCAATGCTCCCAGAAGACTCCTGTAAAATCAGCCACAGTTCTTACAAACCCTGTATAGAGAGAGGCCTGCCATGTGAGATTTGTCACGTAGAAAGCAGCCTTGACCCCTCCCATAGACAGATGTGGCTCTAGAAAGGCCACAGACCTGGCCAATAGAAAGTATCAATTGGGCATTCTGAACTTTTGGGCAAATATCTGCTTATCAGTGAGTACATACTCTGTTCATTCTTTTGTGACTGAGTTACCTCGCTCAGGATGATATTTTCAAGTTCCATCCATTTGCCTGCAAATTTCATTAAGTCATTGTTTTTAATAGCTGAGTAGTACTCCACTGTGTAGATGTACCACATTTTCTGTATCCATTCCTCTGATGAGGGACATCTGGGTTGTTTCCAGCTTCTGGCTATTATAAATATGGCTGCTATGAACATAGTGGGGCATGAGTCTTTATTACATGTTGGTAACCGCTGGACTGAGAGTGAGGTCCCAGATG